>CAUYUJ010016307.1:81511-94011 GCA_963575745.1 Prorocentrum cordatum
CTCAGAGGCCTCGGATGAACGTTCTGGTGCTGCAAGTAGCTCGGAGACGGCCGACAGTAACGTGCAACAACCGGCCTCTCCTGAGCATGGGTCGAGCTCTGACCAGAATGTTCATACCTTCCACATCCCTGAGGCTACGTGGGAGCGGGTCCGTCAGGAGGTAGGTTTTATCTCTGGATCTCCGCCCCTTGACCCTCTTTGCCCTGCCCTGCGTTCCTCCGTACCCTTTAGGCTCAAACCAGCACAGTTGTCTTTAGTTTCAGGCCTCTACGCCAGTTGGGTGTCCTCTGTTGAATCCACGATTGCCAGTCACCATGGGGTCGCGCTGCCCGCTGGGCCTCCCAGGTCAGCTGGAGTGCATTTCGTGGTGCAGGAGCTGAGGATGCCAGCCAAGAGCCGTACGTCGCCCTTGCGGGATCGGCTGAGTGGCCGGTGGATACAACTACATACACTACTGTACGCGCTGGCGCTCCACCGTCGGAAGAACAACGGGGAGGCCCAGCAACGACGTTATCGTGATTCGGTCAAGAAACACGCTGAGACCTGTCCCGAGCGTGCGCATACTGTTCTTCTACCAGGCAAAGATCTCGAGTGGCATGAGTGGCAGGCTGCTCTTCCGGATATCGGTGCGTGCTCCGTGTACATGCTGGACGGCCTCGTACATGGAGCAAAACAGATCTGCGGCCGGGCTCAGAGGAGGGCCATCCAGCAGTCTTTGTGTGAGTTTCAGAAGTTTGCGGCTGACGAGAAGTCGTTGGGGATATTGCATCGGCCCGTATGTCCTACTCCGTTGGTGGATCTTGAGCACGAGCATCAGGGCCATGTTCTTTGCCACCCTCGCGACATCATCGACGCCAAGTCAACCAAGTGGCACGACAAGTGGGCACCCGCTCCACTCGACGAGGCCATGGTCATGAGAGTCTTCCAGAGAGTGGAGGACGCTGTGGAAGGTGACCCGCTGGAACCTATCAGCGTGCGCGACATCAGGACGGCGTTGAAGCAGATGAAGGCATCCACAAGACAGGGGGTCGATTTCTCATCGCCAGTCGACCTAGAGAGGTTACCAGACACGGCACTGGCTGAACTTGCGCTGCTGTTCACAGCGTGCGAGGCCTGCTTGTGCTGGCCTGGCCAGCTTCTGTTGATCTTGGGGAGGATGCTCCCCAAGAAGGTGCAAGGAGATCGGATCATCGGATTGGTTCCGCTGCTCGGCCGCCTCTGGTCCTTGATCAGAGAACCGCTGGTGCGAGGGTGGTCGGCGGAGACGGAGGAGCGTTGGGATGCTGCGGTGCGAGGCAATTCCAGTGTGAGAGAAGCGCATCTCCGAGCTATTCAGGAGGAGGTTTGTGGCCACTTGAACGTTCATGTAGGCCATGGCTTAGTTGAGACCGATGGCTTCTACGACTCGATCGAGTGGCCCTACCTGGTCGAGTCCGCGCTGGAGATGCATTTCCCACCCGTGATACTATACATGGAGCTTCTTCAGTGCGTGTCGCCGAGGGTGCTCAGCCAGTTGGGGGGCGACATCCGCCCCATTCCAGCCCACGCGCAGCATCGTCCAAGGGCTGCGGTCAGGCACTAGATTCGGTCGGACGCTCACTCATTTCGTGCTGAAGCGGGTTGTCGAGGAGCATCCGCTGGTGAGCCATCGCGTCTGGGTTGACGACCTTTCACAGCAGGTACGAGGATCACGAGCACACGTCCGTCGCGGGCTGAGGGCCTGCATCTTGGACACCTGCAGGTCCCTGGAGGCCAGCAAGCTGCGGGTGTCCCCGAAGTCGGTGGTCATGTGTACTGATGTTGCCGATGCCAGATGGGTGGCGCGTGCTGTTCGACAGGCTGGGTATCACATCACGGCCCAGTCCCAGGCGAGCTTCCTTGGAGTGGACCTCAGTTGCGGAGTTCGTGCTGCACGCTCCACGCGCAACAAGAGGGACGCTAAGCACAAGGGCATGAGCCTGAAGATCGGGAGGTTCGCCAGGGCGGCGCGTCGCTACAAGGCAACGCGCCGCCTGGAGCTCCAGGGGGCACAGGCCGCGGGCACCTACGGCTTCAAGGTGCACGGGACCTTCGGCCAGCGGCTGGTGCAGGCACGGCGACGGCTGGGTCTTGCACGCGCGGCGCCGACGCGAGGCAGGTGCTTGACAACGCTGTTGGCGATCCGAGCACCGCAGCAGGACACAGGCGTCAAGCTCCCAGTGCAGTGCCTAGACATGTATTTATCCATATGGCGTGATCATCCTGATGTGCGGTCAGGGGTATCTCGAATTTGGCAGACAGTGGTGCAGCAGCTTCAAGGAGTTCCAGAACGGCACCGCACCAAGTACGTCCGAGGGCCAGTCTCAGCAGCCGTCTTGCATCTTATCGAGTCTGGATGGTCTGTATCCTCGGCTACTGGGCGGGGTATCCCTGAGCCTCATGAGTTTGCGGGTGACGAGTGGAGATTTGATGATGCGATGTACACTGGAGTGAAGGCTCTGGACAGTCATGCAGGTTTCCTCAAGGATTTCTCGGAGGTACTGCAGCGACGGTACTGGCAGCAGGCGAGTCGGCACCACTGTGGTGAAGGATTGCAGGACGGATCTGATATAGACTCCTATCGTGTTCTGATCCAGCAATTACATGACGTACCACAGACCGGTCATCGGCTGAGTGAAGTTATGCTGTCGGTCGCAGTTGGCAGCACGTGGACGCGTACAAGGAAGAAGGCTGAGATCCCACGGTTTGCTGGCACCGACAAGTGTCCTCGATGCCAGCTTGAGCCTGAGACGCCTCTCCATCGCTTTTGGACGTGCAGTTTCAACACTAATAAGGAGGCGTACACCATGACAGAGGATCTTGTGTACCAGGCCACCGTGCAAGCGGAGGCTGAGCCTGCTTTTTGGCTAAGGGGGGCTGCTGCCCCCCCCTTGGGTGGCCGCCCCACCTCCTGCCCGCGAGGAGGCTTGGGTTGTGACAGGTCCTTTTGAGCTTGGCCCAGGATGCCTAGGACATGGTACGGGCCAAGCTCCTCTTTTGCTCTTTGGCGACGCCAGTGGTGGCCCCGACACTGCGGTCACCAAGTTTCGTCGCATCGGGTGTGCCATCGCACTTTTCCATGAGCTGGAGCCCACAGTGTCCATAGCTGGGACCATCAGTGGGCCACTCTGCGGTGACAGGCAAGCTGTCCCCCGTGGAGAGCTGAGGAGCCTGCTTCTAGCTGTTTGGGCTACAAGCGGCTGCATCACGTATGTCACAGATTGCGAGCCTGTCATCAAAGGCTGGTACGCCAGGCGTTTCGAGTGTCCGAGCGGGCCCGACGCGGACCTGTGGGCCCAGCTCGGGCAACTCATTCAGGAGCGTGGCTTCAACTCAGTCTCTTTGATTTTCGTGCACTCCCACCTCGGGGGTGCGGAGAGCCAGGCTGGGGCCGCTCCGAGATGGGCGGTCACTGGCAACACGGTTGTTGATGTCGTGGCAGGAGCCGCGGCCAGCGCTGCTCGTCTGCCAGAGTCTCTCCGCCAGCGCATTCTCATTCATGAGCGGAGAGCGAGGCTTGTGCGGTTGCGCCTGCTGAGGGCGACGATCGACGCGATGGAGGCCGATGCGGCCCCTGGCGCTCAGGAAAAAGCATCATCCTCCTCCGTCCCCCGTCCTCCCTCTGTTGCTGCCCTCTCCCTCTTCTCTACCTCTCACGCTCTCGATGAGAGTGGGAGGAGGTGCACTTGTTGTGGAGGCTCGGCCAGCAGGGCTGCTGCAACCAAGTGGCGCCAGTCAGAATGCTTCCAGCCCGTCAACTGTAATGGGTCCATCCTTTATAAGCCCCCCCAGGCTCGTCTGCACATAGCGGGGGGGGGTGGATCAATCTCATGCCATGCAGTATCATACACATCTTAAGCTCTGGTATTGTAAGTTATGCGGTTCGTTTGCCTCCGAGGTCCTACGTGAACTTGGCAAGGCCTGTACCAAGCGTGTCACCACTCATCGAGCTGTATATCTCGATCGGATTTCGCGTGGTCTATGGCCTAAGGATTGAAGTGCACGTGAGAAGCAGAGCCGTGGTCGTGTATAGTCATGCCTTCATGTGTAATTCGTCACGTAAGGTTGGCACAGTTGACTTGTCACATGGTCATACTCATACTCATACTCATACTCCTCCTCCTCCTCCTCCTCCTCCTCCTCCCTCTCTCCTCCTCCTCCTCCTCCTCCTCCCTCCTCCTCCTCCTCCTCCTCCTCTCCTCCTCTCCTCCTCCTCCTCCTCCCCCTCCTCCTCCTCCTCCTCCTCCTCCTCCTCTCCTCCTCCTCCTCCTCCTCCTCCCTCCTCCTCCGCCACCTCCTCCTCCTCCTCCTCCGCCTCCTCCTCCTCCTCCTCCGCCTCCTCCTCCTCCTCTTCCTCCTCCTCCTCCTCCTCCTCCTCCTCTCCTCCTCTCCTCCTCTTCCTCCTCCTCCTCCTCCTCCTCCTCCTCCTCCTCCTCCTCCTCCTCCTCCTCCTCCTCCTGACGCTGACAATGGTGCATCTGTGGATCCCTTCCCCAGAACAGGCGTTCCATCCCGAGGCGTTTCTTGACGGTCCCGGGGCCCGGTGAGAGCCCCAAGAGGCCCGCCACCGCAAAGCCATGCAGCCGGCAGGACGCGTCGTCGTGACTCTTTCGCGACGAGCGGAGGTGGGGAGCCTCCCAGCGTTAGGTCGGGCATATCCCCCTACAGGCGGATGTTGGACGAAAAATTGGCAACAGTCCAAAAATATTCAAAAATACGTCGTCACAAAATACAAAAAAAAACATCCCCTGACTATCTTGGGGGGGACTTTTTTGAATGAGCATTCCCCCTGTAGAGTGATATGCCCGACTTGACCCCCGCGTGAACCACCCACCCCGCCGAGCTGGCCGTGGCTCCGATCGGCCGACGCGGCGCGCCCTGGAGGCGAAACCTGCCTGCTGGCCGCCCCGTCGGGCCACGGCCCCACCCCGCCGGGAGCGCGCGTGGAGCGCCTGCCCAGTCGTCCGCGTAGTGCAGCATCGGGGACTGCGACGTCCTGTACCGGAACGCGCTGTCCATCTGCACGATGCCCGCGTCCCCGAGGCCGCTGGAGATGGAACGCACGGAAGCCGCCCCCCCGCTCCCCCCCCCCACGTGAGGAACTTCAGGCCAGCCGGACCGCGCGCGCGGGCCGCCATTCGCCATCATCCCAAGACGCTGACATGTAAGATCCACTGTCGTGGGGGCTGGGGTCGGCTTCCCACTGTTCAGAGATCCCAGCTCTCCAGCGACATGATTCCTGCAATCTGGGCCGCTTGCCCTCGATCTCGGCCCCGGGGCCAAGAGACACGAAGCGGGGGCGAAAGACTGCCCCAGGGGAGGGGATCGGGACCTCTGGGGCCGCGGGTGGAAAGAAACAGGTCGTCGGATGTCTGGCGGTGCTTCTTCTCCACCCAGCGACTCAGGCCACAGCAGCTTCGGAAGAGTGACCAGCTTTCTCTGGAAACCGAGACGCCGTGGCCACGAGCAGTCGCGAGAGAAGTGTTGCCGAAGATGACAGGACCACGAGACGGGGGAGGAGGGGCAAGGGCGTTTTGCAAAGATCCCCACACTGAGGCCACTCGCGAGGGCGCACCTGCTCGGTCGATCTCGTCTGACTGCAGGATCATGCAATGCACCAGTGGTGAACGGCCATGCCCAGTTTGGGGCCAGCTCAGACCCGCCGATGCACAAGTGGCGCGCTACTAGCACTTACGCGCTCGCAGTGATAATACTGATGGGCACTCCATCAAACGATCCCCACGTATACTCAGGTCGAAACGCCAAGCTGCGAGTGCAGGCGACAAGGCGATGGCGGTAGGATGCTGGCGCGTGGCGGAAGTGCAGCTTCGCCACTGCAGAACAAGCTGCTGCATATCATCAGGTGCCATGGCGGCTCAGCAACAAGGTCATTGAGAGCCAACGTTCCCAGTGCTGACATATGTTCAGTCGTGGCCAGTCTGAAGAGAAAAGCCCGAGTGAGGATGTGCCCCCCCCCACCCGAACAAAAAAAGAAAGTGAAACAATTGCATCTACGGGTTTGTCCTTCACGCACGAATCTGCCACCGTACCGCAGCGTAAGAACTGAGCGAAGTGTCAACAGGTGCCTTCGAGATCCCTGCATTGAGCACTGTAGATGCTCACTCAGGGACCGCAACTCTGCCAGGAACGCCCTGAAAGCACCGCAGAAAGCTCTGGGATGAAGCTTCCCCGTCCTGAGCCTGCCTGGCGGACGCCTGAACACAACTTTTGATGACTGGGGGAACGGCGAAGGTCCACAGAGCCCGGCACGGCGCCCACGCGCGCGCGGGAAAATCAGCAGGAGGCAGGTGTACGACACCTGGCTGGGGATGGTGCAGCAACCCTCCTGGCCTTCAGGAAATCCTGCACGCCATGCGAGGGCCCAGGATGGCCCTGGCTAGCCATGATTGGAAACCATGTCCAGGCGAGCTGAGATGATCAGGGACGTGCGGGAGCGAAGAGGGGGGCGGCCGAACCGTGCGAAGGAGGGGGGAGGCGAAGGCGGAGGCTGGATGGATGGATGAGGGAGTGGGGAGAAGGAGGATGAATAGGAGGAGGAGGAGGAGGAGGAGGAGGAGGAGGAGGAGGAGGAGGAGGAGGAGGTGTGTTGGTGCCTCCCCTGGAGGAGGGAGCCTGGCGCAGGGCCCGACACATCAACCCCGACATCCGCCGACATGCTGTGTTTCACTCTGCGGCCCCAGGGAGGCCCCGACCGCCTCTCCAGGGCAGGGGCCCGATCCCAAAAGCTCCAGGAGCCGACGGTAGGGAGCGAAAAAAAATAGCAGCTGAACAAACCGCACCGTCGAACATCTGGGGACGAGACAGAGTCTCGTTCCCACTCCACCCGTGCTCCTTGCGACAGCTGTCGGGTCAAACGTGGAACCTAGGTGGGATCCGAGAGTTCTACGCATGAGGATGAACGCCGACCTGGCCCGAAGCAGGGTGGCGGCCAGGCACGGAGTGACTTCTCTTCGCCCGCACAAGCATGAGTTTTTCATTCGGCGTTTCTTCGACACTGGACGGAGGGGGGGGGTCCAGCTCCGGACCTCGGCTTGGTGCGACTGCTTGCTTGCAGCAGTGCGGCCGATGGGGGAGGGACCCCACCTGCTCGAAACGAGCGCCAAGAACAGCCAAGATCTACTCCCTTGGGGGGGGGACGGGGGGGGGGGGGGGGGCGCGAGGGCCGGCGCCGATCGGCAAGACAAGGAAGAAACACACGCCCACGAGTCGGAGCCCAGGCAGAGGCCCCCGCTGGGGTGCCCCAGGACTGGCCCCGCGGATCAGCGGCCAGATTCGGAAGCGGTCCGAGCACGGCAGATCGGAGAGCTGGACGCAGCGGGCGGGCCAGGGCTGGGGCCATCGCCCCCCGCGAGGTGGGAGGAGGAGGTGCAGGTCGCGGCAGCGGCATGGAGAGGTGGGTGGGGTCGCGCCAGTGCGCACGAGCAAGCTGTGAGGGATGGGATGAGGGATGGGGTCGCAGCACCGCGCACGAGCAGGCGAGGTTGCTCGAGCCCAGGTCAAGCCAGTCGAACGAGAGAGGGTGCTGGCATCGCATGGGCACGTACATGTCCAGTCCCTGGTTCCTCTCAGACTGTATCAGAACTCGACTGCCCCAGAAGGCTAGAAAGCAAGTGGCAACATGACCACTAAACAGGGCTGACCTGAATTGCCGCACGCTCACGGTCAACCAGTCAGAGTTCTCGAAGGACGTGTAGGCCCGCGTTAGGCAAACGATCTGGGAGCCGCCAGAATAATGTTGAACTATGTCGCAGGGAGACGAGCCGACGTAAACGTCCTGCTCGTCCCAAGGATTCGCCTCCGTGGGGTAGAGGAAACCAGATCCAGAAATCACAAGATCCACTACCCCTAAATGTGGGGTCCGAAAGCGTGCCAGCAGGGCGCTTATTGATACTCCCACGCACGTAAATCAAGACGCCGCCCTCGTCCGAGGCAATGCGTACTGCGCGAATGAGGAAGAGGGAGCCCCGCTGCCCGAGCACGATAATGAGCAAGCCTTCTAGGCCGCCGCCTCATCTGAAGCAGGAAGGAAGAGACCCTAGCAAAGCACCGGCCCTACCGTCGCAGCAGACAAGAATGGGAAAGAGCGGTGACTGGAGGGGGCGATGCGGATGCTTGATGTGATGGGGGCATTGGATAAGGAACCCTTAGATAAGGAATCCAAGGTCTGGAGACCGGTGGAACTCCGATCAATGGACATCATGGCCGCCCTCATCAGATAAAGAGCCCCCCAGGGTCTGCAGTCTCCTGGGCGGCTTTTCCTTAACCGACGCCCCCACCGTGGGTCATCCACGAAGCCCTGCACTGCCACGGATCCCAAACCGTGCACCTGCACCGATCCTGGTCAGGCCCATCCTGGGCCCACACGTCGGTCCAGGTGCACAGGCAGCGTCCTGCCAGGAAGCGGCGCCCACGTGCCCCGTAGCGCGCCGCTCTGCGACAGAAGGCTGGCGCATCCGGACTGCGATGGTGGACCAGAAAAGGACCCGTAACCCTTTGGGAGGGGACCTGAGTTAGGAGGGCCAGAAACATTAGGGATATGGGGTCTTTCGGCAGATGCACTGGGCCAAACCGCCCGGATCGATTATCCCTATTGCGAAGACGGGGACCTCAGTGAGGCCACGTCGTCATCGTGTTATGAAGGTCAGGGGTCCTTTTTCTCAATGACGAAATTCACGCAAACGCTGGAAGGCGCCCGCGACCAGGAGCCCCGAGCAGCACGAGCCCCTGCGATGGCTTGCTGGTTCGCTGGCTCCCTTGGCCCTGGGAGGACAAGCCCGCCCGCTGCAACTGGAACTCGGCGGGCGGCCGATTCAGATTTGGTGCGTCTCCCTTTTCCCCAGGCGGATGTCCGCGAAGGTAAAAAAACATAGAAGGACAGCAAGTATCCGACATATACCTGTAACAGATCGGATTTCAAAGAAAAAACAAGTGTACAAATAGAAATCGAGAAGCTCTGGGAAGGCATTGGCCGAAACTCTCCCATCGTTTCGACCACTCTCCAGCAATGGGTCGGCGATCTCCAAAGCTGCCCCCGCGCGAGCGACACACAGGGTCCACTTCGCATCCGCCGCCGCGCCTGCGCCGCACCGGCGCTATGAAATGCCCGTCAACTGTTTGATACGGCTTCTGTACTGTTCTAACACCCCACCCCTATCAGCGCGCCGCCACGTGCGCCCCCCGCACCGACTGACCCGTTCCTCCCAGAAAGCAACGGAGCCGCGCTACAGCGGCCGCGACCCCTCGCAAAATGCCGTGGGCCCGCGCTTTCAAAAGCAAGATGGCCCAAGATACCTCAACGACGGCTCTGGGCGGCCTTTGGCGGGCACCTGGAAGTAGCCAGCATGATTTGTCCAGTCGTTTCTGATACGGTTGGTTTCGAAATACTCGGGACGCAGCTGCCTCTAAAAGGGCGTTGCACTGTGGAGATGCAATCGCGCCTCGCAGCCGCGTGGGCCAAGTCTCACCAACTATGGCCTCCTGCAGCCTTCCCGTGGGCGGATACCGAAACGCCTCTGCCTGTTTGAAACATGCGTATCCAGAAGCGGTTCGTGGTGCTGTGCACCTTGGTTGCTAGTTCACGCAGGAGGAGAAGCGAAAGCTCGCGTCCGTGCAGAATGACATGTTGAGGCGCATCGGGGGCATCCGGCGGATGCCTGACGAGGATGGGATACCATGGATCATCCCGTCCACGAGAACTGCTCGCGAAGCAGCAGGGAGAACTGCTCGCGAAGCAGCAGGATGGGATACCATGGATCATCCCGTCTACGAGAACTCCACGCGAGCATAGTGGAGGTGAGCAGGCCACGCTGCGCGGACGGAGCCCAGCAGGCTGTGCCGGAGAACTGTCGAGTGGCGAGACAGCGAGTGCTGCTGCTGGTGGAGAGTGTGCACGCCCAGCCAGCGGCCCTCGTCCGCCTCTCAGGACGCGGGGGTCGCAAAACAGAGGATAGCCACATCGGGGATCGACTCCAGCGATGGGGGTGGGCCGATGAAACGAGGGGACCCCGGAGTGGGCGGGGGAGGAGCATGTGGGGGCAGGTGACGCCGACAAGATTCTGAACGGTACCCCATGGACGTGGTCGGGGGGAGGCCACGGCGTCCGAAACGCACGAGGTGGTTCCGCTGGGAGAACGATCTGCGGTCCTACGCCCCTCACTGGAGGGACATCGCACAGGACGGAGACCAGTGAAAAGCTCACGAGCCCAGCTTCCTGGTGACCCACGTCCACAGTGCAGAGGGCAAGACCCATGAGAGCCAGCCATAATGTTTTTTGTCGTAAATTTTCCCGCGCCACGGCGCCCATCCCCTCCCCTGGCAGGAGCGCATTGTGCAAGGGGGCCCGTAACAGGCATCCCCTAACCCGTAACCGTACGGATTCTCAATCGGCTGCGCGAGTGCAACATCAAATCAAGGCCTGGGTCACGGACAGGAGCGGCCACGACGCGGATGGCAACTAAAACGCTCGGGGGGTACAAAAATCGCTGCCACGATCTGCCCGACTGCGGCCCACAGTTCGAGAAAACCGGAGGCGAGATGGCGCGGCATCGAAAAGATGTGCTCGACCTGGAGCAGCCCACTGCCGCAAAGACTGCGCCTGTGCTCCGCCCGCCGCTGGGGCAGCCCGAGGCCGCGCCGGGCATGTTTCAGCATCCTGCCGCTGCTTACTGTCCGCTACCGGTCAACCGCCTGCAGACTGCAGGGGAACGGCCCCCCGCTCGACCCTCGTGGCACCCCACCAGAGAACCCCCGACCGCACAACTTCGCGCGTCGCGCCCCAAGATGCGCCGCGGCTCTCTTGGCGCCCTCGCGAGAACCACTGGAGAAGGGCTGCTTTCCAGCCCAGGCCGCGACGCGCGAAGCGCGATCATCTTCACGCCCGTGGGGACGACCTAGGAGTTCCTTTCCTCCCCTCGGTCGAACTCTTGGGGTCAGGCATCGGCAATGCCATAAAACACCTTCAGCAATTCACGCCGCACGCCAAACCTCGCCCGATACCCCCTCTCCCACTCCCAATCAGATTCTCGACAACGGGCATCAGCAATGCCGCCAGGCATCTCCGATACGTGCCGCCATACGTTGATCCTTCCCTCGGGAAGACATCAGTGATGGAGAGCCCGGTCGCGCGCAGGAGGAAGCCGACGCAGAGCAGCAAGAACGTTCCTCCCCCCCCGCCGCGTGCCGACATGCTCTGGAATGTGTGGAAGTTTCTTCTGGAGGGGACAATTAGAGCAAGGCGCGAGCTGCTTCACATGCGAAAGTTGAAAGCACCCGTAGGCCGCCCGGATTTCAAACATGAATTTGCCATACATACAAGGTTGGCGGTGGTTGCGAGCAACGCGATTGCAAGCGGGACAAAAGAGATGCCGACACGTTGCTCTCGCTGGCGAGCATACACACGTGCATCTGCGGTGTACATATGCATGAGTAGTCAAGTATAGGTTATCACGCGCACCTATCCGACGAGAAAGCAGGGCTCAGAGGCGATTGGTTGAAGTCGCGTTTTTGTTGTCTGGCCGTTTCGCTCTGGACATCCTCAAACATCTGAAAAGCGGCGCACCCCTCGCGCAGATGGCGACGTCACGATCCAAAGACACAGTTTTCTTCAACCACTCTAGCACAGCACCCTCCAACACACACACACACACACACACACAAGTGAATTCAATGAATGTATACAAACTCTGGGACAACGGGAAACTCGCCTGAGACATCCTCGCGAAATGGAGCCCCGATGTGCCGCACACACAAACACAGACACACACACACACAAACACAATCATACAATCATACAATCACACACAGACACAGACACAGACACTGACACAGACACAGACGCAAACACAGACACACACACACACACACAGACACATACACTGACACAGACACAGACACAGACACACACACACACACACACACAAACACACACACACACACACACACACACACACAAACACACACACACACACACACACACACACACACTTTTCGGTCGTCGCGGCGCGGCGCGGTGCCAGCGCGTTAGGCGCCCCTCACGGGGCGCGCAATAGCCAGAAGAAAAGGAATATAAAGAACAACGATCAAAGGCGACACGACCGGACCTGTACGGGGCAATGGCCAGGAGCGGCGTCGGGGCGCAGGGGCGGCGCAGCAGCAGGGCAGGCGAGCGTCGGGGGCGCGGCGGGAGACGGCTGCCGCGGGGCAGCGCGCAGGGCGGGGCAAGCGGGCAGCGAAACCGAAGCCGAGGTGCAGCAGCAGGGCGACGCCACGCCAAGGAGGCGGGCGTAAAAGGGGCGGCACGCGCATGCGCGGTGGGCCACGCCAAAGTTTGGCGGGCGAGGGCCCCGACAAAAGGCGCAAGGCGGGCAGCCGCAGCCAGAGAACCCCACGGCGGGCTGGAGGGGCCAGCAGGCCAGGAAAGGGTGTTTGGAGCGGGGCGGAGGAAGAAGCCCAAAGGCGGGGGG
>CAUYUJ010016307.1:99011-111511 GCA_963575745.1 Prorocentrum cordatum
GGCGGAAACGGCGGGGAGAGGAGAGGGCGACGGCGACCGGAGACGAGCGAGGGGGGCGGGGGGGCACGCCACGCCGGAGGGCCCCTCGCGCCCAGCGGGCCCGCCTCACGCCACGGGAGGCGCCGCAACGAGGCTGGGGCGCCTCCCCCTGGCGCGGACTGACGGCGCCCCCCGATTGGAGCAAGTGTCCGGCGGCGGTGATCAGACCACTCAAGGACCCGTCTGCGCCCTGGCGCGGAGGGAAGCACCGGCATCGAGCGCGCGTTGACGCGCGCGCCCCGGCGCCGAGCGAAGAGGGGCGCCGCCCCAGGGCGCCCCCTGCAGCGGCCCAGACAGGAACAGGTGCCAACTGTTCACGCGCCCCGCGCGGAAGGAGGTGAGCACTGGCGCAACGCGCTTTGCAAATCAAAGAGGCCGCGGGGTTTGGAAGATGACGCGGAGGGGGGCCTCCCTGGCCGCGCCATGGCGGAATGTCAGTTGCAGCCCACTCCAAGCCTCTCGCGCGCGATGGAGCCCGGCGGTCAGCGGCGCTGACTGCTCCTGGATCGCTTGGAGAAAGGTCACCAGCTGATTGACGCGCTGGCAAAGTGCTTGGATGCTAGCAGTGAGCGCGGTGTCTCATTCGGCCTGTCGCTGCCCACTGGCGGCACTATGGAGGCGCGCGAGAGCTCGCCTGCTTTCCGCGCGCGGTGCAGTCGCCCTGACACGTCGGCTCTTGCCCCTAGTCGCGCGCGCCTGTCGTTTGGGTCCGCGGCGGGCCGCGCGGGGAGGGGCGCTCCGTTGGGGCGCGGGCAGCAGTCGCGCCCATTGGTCCGGGGCGCGGCGGGGCGGTGCCAGTCGCGACAGCGTGACTCTCAGCAGCGCAAACGCTGTCGGAATGGCGTCTCGGTGGCGGGCGGACGCAGCCGTCGTCGCCATTAGGAGAGACCCCGAGACCAAGGGGGTCAGGGTCGTCAGCGGCAAAGTCGCCCATGCGCGGGCGCCAAGGGTCGATGAGTTTGTCGAAATATTCTGGACTTGGTGGTTCGTGCCGCAGCGCCAATGAGGCAGGTGGAACACGGCTGGAGACTGGCCTATGCGTGAATCGAGCAACTCTAATACGATTCCCAACCATCTTGTGGTGTTGGGTCCTCGTTTTGAAGGGACGGTGCCTTCCTCCCCCCTCTCCTCCCCCTCCTCCATCCCCCCTGCGTTTCACCCGCCCAGTGGGGCGCTTGGTGGCCCCATAGGGGGCCCCACCGAAGGCCCCAGTGGAACCGCCTGCAAGCGCCCCCCCACACACACACACACACACACACACACACACACACACACACACACACACACACACACACACACACGCAGTTCAACGCTTCGCGGCCCCATCGGGGGCCCCGCCGAAGGCCCCAGTGGGACCGCCCGCATGCGCCCCACACACCCAGCACAGCGCTTCGTGGCCCCATCGGGACAAGCAGGGTGGGGTGAGCAATCCTTTGGTTCTCCCCATTGCTCGCCTCTTATACACATCCCCAGTGCCGGGCGGCGCGGGCATTGCCCATGCATGGGGCGGCCACTTATTTGCAATAGGCTTTTGACGTTGCGCCCCACCACGTGGCGATGTTGATCAACGCCCACTCGGCAGGCGCAGGAGGTGTCGACAGGCTACTACTGGGCGATTTTACCTACGCGCGGCCGCGCGGCGATGCCCATAGCGCCGGGCGACGGGGCTGGCTGGCGACTTAGCGCCCCCTGTTATCAACGCCCAGCTCAGATGGCTCGCCCAGGACGTTGGCAACGGCTGCCGATGGAATTGGCCGCTCGGGTTCCCCGCGCGCCCGCCCAGCGGCGCCCCCCGGCGCGCCAGCGGAAGGCTGCCCGGCCACGGTAGCTGCGCCGGCTGAACTCCCTGCGACGGCGGCGGGGGCGGCGGCGGCGGTCGCCGCGGAGCCCCCGCCTCGCGCTAGCGCTGGCGCGAGGCCGCGGAAGGCGGCGACTCAGTTACCGTCGGAAGCCGACCGCGCCACCACTGCAATTCATGGGCGACTCGACAGTCGCGTGCACCCCCCCCCGCGCCCTCTGCGCACGGTCGCGCCCTGCGAGCCAGAGTCGGCCCGCTTGCGGCGCGCCTGTAAATTGCGCCGCAGGAAAGGCCGCGGCTTCAGCCCTGCGCGGCAGCGCCGCACCCGGGGTCTCTCAGAAGGCCATCTTAGGCGCCCTTTTTGACGACGCCACGGCGTCGCCCCCCCGATGATGGCAATTCCTGCCAGGCAGCAGTCGCGATTGGCTGGGCGCACCTGGGTAGAGCCTGGCGCATGATTGACGCAGGCGCTCTTTCTTCTCGTTGCTGCCATTGTGCCGCCTTTTCTTTGTTCTCGCCAACCTGCAAGTCTTGCGCGGCTTCTGAGACGCGACAGGTGCGCGCCGCACCCAAACCTAATCTTGGCACGACCAGGAAGGCAATTCTGCCCCCTCCCCTGGCCCCTTCCTGTCCTCACACTGCCTTGCGCCCCCTGGGGCGGACGGGGCGCTCGCCGCGCCCAGTCATGGCCCAGCGGGCGGGGAGGGCCCCCTGATGTTCCCCAGGGTTTGCTCTGTGCGCGGGCGATGGAGACAGCCGCACGGCACCGGCCGGCGCGCGAGCAGCTGGGAGCGGACAGATGCGCGGACGCAGCCGCCAAGATAGCGCCGCGCCAGCCCCGGGCGGCAAGCCCAAAACTTGACTCCCCGGACTCATGTGCGAGCGCCTGGCCGCACATGCAAGCGCCCCCGCAAAAACAAAAACCGTCTGAGACATTCGCATACCAAATTCGCGCAAGCAGTTTTGCGCGGCATTTCGCCACATTTCGTGCCTTATGTCGTGCATCGTTTTGTTGTGTTCGTTCGGGAATAAGTTTGAGCTCGCGCAGGAAGGAAGTTGTGTTGGGATAGCGCCCGCTAGGCATTTGCACGGCAATGAACCTGCTATCTACCAGGGGCTACAACACACATGTCACGCTACGCGCAGACAAGACACGACTGCACGGCAACGCGCGACCAGCGGATCCCTCCGCGCTCGGCAGCGCCACTGACGCAGCCAAAATATCCCGATCTCGTTTGGAAAGGGTTTCGCGCACGCCTCCTTTTCGTTACCAGGGTTGGACAGCGCCGACACTGGTGGTCCCACCACGACATTGTGAGTCGCGATGGTCTTGGGCCACAGCGGTGGAAGCAAGCACCATCGTGGTGTGCGTCTTGGAAACGCTCGGCGGTCCGATGCCTGCGATGCGATACGTTCGTGTTGGCCCCTGCGGCGCCCGCCTCGTGTAGTTCCAGAGCTACCAGTCTCGCTTCCCGAGTGTCAGCTGCGCCCCTGAAGCCAGCCTTCGTGAAATCCGGATAGTAACCCGCACGGCCCCCCACAGGAATCCATAATAATCCCCATAATAACCCATAGGTTGTACCAATAACTACAACAACAACAACCACAACAACAACAACAACAACAGCAGCAGCAAGGATGATAATAATAATAATAACAATAACAATAAGAATAATAGTGGTAAAGATTATAATAATTAATAATAATAATAATAATAATAATCATTATTACATGAAGATAAAGAAATACATAAATAAATAAATAAAAAATAAATAAATACATACATACAACATGAATAAATAGATAATAACAGCAACAACAATAAGAATAACAATAATAATGAAAATAAGAATAACAATAATACCAATAAGAAGAAAAGAAAAAGCAAAACATAAAAAATGATAAGTTTAAGACTGTTCGCCCTTATATGCTCGAGTGTCCAATAACGCGTATTTCCCAAACCCTCTATACCCGCCCTCTTCGTCTTCGATCGAACTGCTTTTCGCGGGTATACCTTTCTTCCCTGCAGGCCAGGCCCCGGCAAGCGGCGGGACGGCCGCGGACCGTCGGCCTGGCCAGCGGCAGCGCTGATCGGCGGGGCGGCCGCGGACCGTCGACCTGACCCCAAGAGGGACGGACAGGGGACCGACCACGACGACGACGACGACGACAACGACGACGACGACGACGACGACGACGACGACGACGTTGAAGACGACGGCGACGACGACGACGACGACGACGACGACGACGACGACGACGACGCGACAACGAGCGAAAGCGAGAGCGAGAGAGAACGACAGCAGGGCCACGAAGGGCACGAAGTAGGCAACGAAAGGCGACAGCGGGGACACGAAGGGAATGCGTATGGGGCCACGAAGAGCGCGAACGAGCGGGGGCCACGAAGTGCGGATAATGCGGGGCCACAGAAGGCAACGATGGGGCCACTGAGGGTAACTGGGTCACGTAGGGCAGTGAAGGGGGACACAAATGGCGACAGCGGGGCCACGAAGGGCATGCACATGGGGCCACAACGGGCGCGACTCCTGGGTGCCTGCTGTCGGGAGCGCGGCGCTTGGGCAAATTGCAAGAAATTCCAACGCAAGGCCACTCTTCAGTAAGTTGCAAGCAAGTCTTCAGCGAGAGCGCGACTCCAGAGCGCCGGGAGAGCGATTCCTTAATAAATTGTAAGGAAGTCCCAAGCGAGAGTGCGATTCCTAAATAAAATGCAAGGAAGTCTCGGGCGGGAGCGGGGGTCCTGGCTAAATTGCAAAGAAGTCTCAGGCGGGAGCCGTTGTTGTTGTAACCCGGGGGCCAGGGGCTCAGATTGAGCAGGAAGACTTGCCCTGACAAAAAAACAGGATGCGAGCGTCGAGGACACACCTTGATTGAGAAAAAAATGTCCACCGGTAGGGGGGATCAATAATAATTATTCATCAGGAAGGAGAATTCAACAACAACAACAACAACAACAACAACAACAACAACAACAACAACAACAACAGCAACAATTACTAGCACGTGGGGACACACCGTTCTCACCAGTGCCAGGGTTTCCATAGGAGGCGGGCAATACCCCCACTTTGTGGGGGGGCCGGTTCAAGCTCTACCAAATTTCCAAACGACTCTTCGCCACCACCCACACCCAGCTTCCCGCCCTATGACGTTCGGACACTTCACTTCGTGGCATGCGGACGACCGTGGCTACTATTCAGGGCCCCGCGGCCGACGACGACGGCGTGCGCGCGCGAAGAAAAAACGAATGTGTCCCGCATGGTATTATTTGACAGGGATGATGGCCCTGGCAGGTGCGCAACCGTTGTTGCAGAAGTTCGAAAAAGTTGCTCGCAAAAGCCCGTTTGACAGAAATGATTAAAAAGTGTTGGGTTTCCTACGAATCCGCAAGAGCGCGCGGGATGAAATTTTGACATTTTGTTTTGAAAAACCATTGGTTGTTTTATGTTTTTATGTTAAAATCGCTACGAAAACTAAGGTTTTGGAAGGATTTCGTCTTGCGCGCGCGAATGTCCACTTTACCTTATTTTTTGCAAGGGATTCTTGAAGTTTGGTTATGTTAGAACAAGAAATGTCCACTTTAACTTATTTTTTGCAAGGGAAAACCGATCGTAACAACACAACCGGATCCGGACTCCCCCGTTTTGCCTGAGACTTCCTCACGAAAATGATGAAAATGAGGCTGCGGCCTAGGCGCGGCGGGGGGGTCGTGCACCAGGGGTCCCAACAATAATTATTCTTAAGAAGAAATAATGTTCAACAACAATAAGAACAATAAGAACAATAAGAACAATAGAATAATAATGAAAAAAAAAAAAAACAACAATAATAACAATAATAATAATGATGATGATGATAATAATAACAATAATAATAATAATAATAATCAGTTTAAGACTGTTCGACCTTAAATGCTCGAGTGTCCAATAACGCGTATTTCCCAAACCCTCGATACCCGCCCTCTTCGTCTTCGATCGAACTGCTTTTGGCGGGTATACCTTTCTTCCCTGCAGGCCGGGCCCCGGCAAGCGGCGGGGCGGCCGCGGACCGTCGGCCTGGCCAGCGGCAGCGCTGATCGGCGGGGCGGCCGCGGACCGTCGACCCGACCCCAAGAGGGACGGACAGGGGGACCGACCACGACGACGACGACGACGACGACGACGACGACGACGACGACGACGTCGACGACGACGGCGACGACGACGGCGGCAACGAGCGAAAGCGAGAGCGAGAGAGAACGACAGCAGGGCCACGAAGGGCACGAAGTAGGCAACGAAAGGCGACAGCGGGGACACGAAGGGAATGCGTATGGGGCCACGAAGAGCGCGAACGAGCGGGGGCCACGAAGTGCGGATAATGCGGGGCCACAGAAGGCAACGATGGGGCCACTGAGAGTAGCAACTGGGTCACAAAGGACGGTGAGGGGGACACAAATGGCGACAGCGGGGCCACGAAGGGCACGCACATGGGGCCACAACGGGCGCGACTCCTGCGTGCCTGGGTGTCGGGAGCGCGGCGCGTGGGCAAATTGCAAGAAATTCCAACGCAAGGCCACTCTTCAGTAAGTTGCAAGCAAGTCTCCAGCGAGAGCGTGACTCCAGAGCGCCGGGAGAGCGATTCCTCAATAAATTGTAAGGAAGTCCCAAGCGAGAGTGCGATTCCTAAATAAAATGCAAGGAAGTCTCGGGCGGGAGCGGGGGCCCTGGCTAAATTGCAAAGAAGTCTCAGGCGGGAGCCGTTGTTGTTGTTGTTGTTGTTGTTGGTGGTGGTGGTGGTGGTGGTGGTGGTGGTGGTGGTGGTGGTGGTGGTGTTGTTGTTGTTGAACTCTCATTCTTGAAAAATAATTATTTGTGGATCCCCCCACCACCGGGTGCACATTGATTTTTCGATGAAGTGCCCACCCCGGGGCTACGTCACCTGGTTTTTTCCCAGGAAAGTCCTTCCTTCTCAACTGTGCCCCTGCCCACCGGGCTACCAAACAACAAACGTCTCCCGCCTAAGATTTTCCTCGGATTTTTACTTCAAGACCCCGCCTGAGACTTCCGCGCAATTACTCAGGAAAGGCGCTCCCGTCTGAGACTTCCTCGCAATGTAATCAAGACCCCCGTTCCCGCCTGAGACTTCCGTGCAATTTACGTGGGAACGGCGCTCCCGCCTGAGACTTCTTCGAAATTTACTCAGGACCCCCGCTCCTGCCTGACATTTCCGCGCAATTGACTCAGGAACGGCGCTCCCGCCTGAGACTTCCTGGCAATTTAGTGAGGACCCCCGCTCCCGCCTGAGACTTCCGTGCAATTTGCTCAGGAACGGCGCTCCCGCTTGAGACTTCCTCGCAATTTAGTCAGGGCCCCCGCTCCCGCCCGAGATTTCCTCACAATGTACTCAGGACTGCGCTCTCGCGTGCGACGTCCTCACAAATTATTCTGGAATTGCGTTTCGGCGCTCAGGAACCACGCGCGCGCCAAGGACGCCTTCACAACGTGGTATCTTCCCTCTTCCTTCGTCCTTCCCCCTCCCCTTCCTCCCACTCTCCCTCGTTCTTCCCCTCCTTCTCTTGCAGGGCCCGCGCCAATTCCAATGGCGGGCAGAGAGATGTACGCCCCCGAAGGATTGTCCGCCCGTTCCGGTTTGCCCGTACGTCTAAGCCCGCCGGCCCCAGCAAAGAGAAATAATCCCCCCGAAAGGGGTGTGATCGAAGACGAAGAAGGCGGGCATCGAGGGTGTAGGGTATACGTGTTGAATGACTCGCGAGCAAGTAAGAGCGTACAGCCTTAAAATGGCTGTTGTTGTTGTTGTTGTTGTTGTTGTTGTTGTTGTTGTTGTTGTTGTTGTTGTTGTTGTTGTTGTTGTTGTTATTGTTATTGTTCTTGTTGTTGCTGTTGTTGTTGTAACCCGGGGGCCAGGGCCCAGTTTGAGCAGGAAGACTTTCCTTCTGAAAAAGACAGGGTGCGAGCGTCGAGGGGCACACTTTGATTGAGAAAAAACAATATGCACCGGCGGGGGGGGGGTCAACAATAATTATTGTTCAGAAATGCGCCTACAACTGCGAATACAACAACAACAACAACAACAACAACAACAACAATCATTGAAGACTGGGGACACTCCGTTCTCACCAGTGCCAGGGTTTTCATAGGAGGCGGGCAATACCCCCACTTTGTGGGGGGGCCGGTTCAAGCTCTACCACATTTCCAAACGACTCTTCGCCACCACCCACACCCAGCTTTCCCCCCGCCCTATGACGTTGTTTTCTGCTTTTTTGCTTCCTTTATTTCGCTCCACCTTCACTTTTCGTGGCCTGCGGACGACCTTGGGTACTATGTCAGGGCCCGCGGGCCCCCGACAGGACAGGGCGTGCGCTCGCGAAGAAAAAACGAATCTGTCCCGCATGGTATTATTTGACAAGGATGATGGCCCTGGCAGGTGCGCAACCGTTGTCGCAGAAGTTCGAAAAAGTTGCTCGCAAAAGCCCGTTTGACAGAAATGTTTAAAAAGTGTTGGGTTTCCTACGAATCCGCAAGAGCGCGCGGGATGAGATTTTGACAATTTTTTGTTGAAAAAACCATTGGTTTTTTGATGTTTTTATGTTAAAATCGCTCCGAACACTAAGCTTTTGGAAGGATTTCGTCTTGCGCGCGCGAATGTCCACTTTACCTTATTTTTTGCAAGGGATTCTTGAAATTTGATTATATTAGAACAAGAAATGTCATTTTATAGTGTTTTTTTGCAAGGGAAAACGGATTAAAACAAAACAACCGGATCTGGACCCCATCCACTTTTCTGAAGATTTCGCGAAAAAATGATGAAAATGCAGCTGCGGCCTAGGCGCGGCGGGGGGGCCGTGCACCAGGGGCCCCAACAATAATTATTCTTTAGAATTAATAATGTTCAACAACAACAACAACAACAACAACAACAACAACAACAACAACAACAACAACACACAAACAATTTAAGGCTGTACGCTCTTACTTGCCGTCCAGGTCATTCAAACACGTATTACCCTCACACACTCGGAAACCCGCCCTCTTCGTCTTCGATCACACCCCTTTCTGGGGGATTATTTCTCTTTGCTGGGGCCGGCGGCTTAGACGTACGGGCAAACCGGAACGGGCGGACAATCCTTCGGGGGCGTACATCTCTCTGCCCGCCATTGGAATTGGCGCGGGCCCTGCAAGAGGAGGAGGGGGAGAACGAGGGAGAGTGGGAGGAAGGGGAGGGGGAAGGACGAAGGAAGAGGGAAGATACCACGTTGTGAAGGCGTCCTTGGCGCGTGCGTGGTTCCTGAGCGCCGAAACGCAATTCCATAATAATTTGCAAGGACGTCGCACGCGAGAGCGCAGTCCTGAGTACATTGTGAAGAAATCTCGGGCGGGAGCGGGGGCCCTGACTAAGTTGCGAGGAAGTCTCAAGCGGGAGCGCCGTTCCTTAGCAAATCGCACGGAAGTCTCAGGCGGGAGCGGGGGTCCTCACTAAATTGCGAGGAAGTCTCAGGCGGGAGCGCCGTTCCTGAGTCAATTGCGCGGAAATGTCAAGCAGGAGCGGGGGTCCTGAGTAAAATTCGAAGAAGTCTCAGGCGGGAGCGCCGTTCCCACGTAAATTGCACGGAAGTCTCAAGCGGGAGCGGGGGTCTTGATTACATTGCGAGGAAGACTCAGACGGGAGCGCCTTTCCTGAGTAAATTGCGCGGAAGTCTCAGGCGGGAGCGGGGGTCCTGAGTAAAAATCGAAGAAGTGTCAGGCGGGAGCCGTTGTTGTTGTAGCCCGGGGGGCAGGGGCACAGTTTGAGCATGAAGACTTTCCTTGAGAAAAAAACAAGGTGCGAGCCCCGGGGGTGGCACTTCAATCGAAAAAAATCAATGTGCACCGGTGGGGGGGATCAACAATAATTATTCTTTAAGAATGAGAGTTCAACAACAACAACAACAACAACAACAACAACAACAACAACAACAACAAAAAACAACAACAACAACAACAACAATAACAACAACAACAACAACAACAACAATCATTTAAGACTGGGGACACTCCGTTCTCACCAGTGCCAGGGTTTTCATAGGAGGCGGGCAATACCCCCACTTTGTGGGGGGGCCGGTTCAAGCTCTACCACATTTCCAAACGACTCTTCGCCACCACCCACACCCAGCTTCCCGCCCTATGACGTTCGGACACTTCACTTCGTGGCCTGCGGACGACCGTGGCTACTACACTAGCGCATGGGTACAGTGACTTGTTGTGGTAACATTTTCTGGACGCTAGCTTAGTATACGACTTTTCCCCCTGTTCCAACACTGGACACCTGGAGAAGTTCGAAGCACGTGAAAAAGTTGCTCGCAAAAGCCCGTTTGACAGAAATGTTTAAAAAAAGTGTTTGTCCACACGGGTCATGCTTTCGTTTCCTTAACCAATCCGCAAGAGCGCGCGGGAAAACGGGATGAAATTTTGACACTTGGTTTTTTTTGAAAAAAAACCATGGTTGTTTGATGTTTTTAGGTTAAATCGCTACGAAACACTAAGGTTTTGGAAGGATTCGTCCTTGCGCGCTTGCGAATGTTCCCACTCTTACCTTTTTGCGCGCGCGAATGTCCACTTTACCTTATTTTTTGCAAGGGATTCTTGAAGTTTGTTATGTTAGAACAAGAAATGTCCATTTTTATATGTCATTTTATATTGTTTTTTGCAAGGGAAAGCGGGGGGGGAACAAAACAACCGGATCCGGACCAACCCGTTTTGCCGGAGACTTCCTCACGAAAATAATGAAAACATGGCTGCGGCCTAGGCGCGGCGAGGGGGCCGTGCACCAGGGGGCCCAACAATAATTATTCTTTAGAAGTAATAATGTTCAACAACAACAACAACAACAACAGCAGCAACAACAGCAACAACGGCCCTCGCGCGGCCCCCGCGACGCCCGAAGGCGAGGCCAACTGGTCCGAAGACCGGCGCAGCGAAAACGAGCGCAAATGCTTACATCAATGCCAAGCACGGATGCGGGGAAAGGGCCCGCAGCGGGGCAAGTGGGCGGCCCCGGCGGTGCAACCTGGAGAGAAGAGCGGGGGCGACAGGCCGCCCGCGCGCCACGGCGAGGAGGGCGGTGGAGCGCCAGGGGCGCCGAGGAAAGTGCCACATCACGGGGGTGTACTTCTTATGAGCTGGGGCGGGGCGCGCCGAGTGGGCGCGGGGGCCGCGGCGCGCAAGGTGGAAAGCCGCGAGCGGAGGGCAGGGGGGGAGCACCGGACAAGCGCACCAAGGTGCAACGGGAGGCAGGGCGAGACGCCAAGCGGGAGGGCGTTTCCACAGGAAGCCGTCGTAGCGTGGAGGTAAGCGCATGGCCACAACAAACAAGTTTCTAAGTTTTGAAGTCAGCTGCGGTCGGCAGACGGCCGGGGCAACAGGAGCGCACGGGAGCGAAATCCTGCGCATGGAGAGGGCGGCCCGGCCAGCTGCAACGACCCACCAGTGGCGATTGAAGAAACCCGGACAGCGCTGTCTGGCGAGATCCTGGCTAGGCCAGGTGGGGTCGGCTGGTTTTTTTACCTTTGCCAGGCGGTGGGGGGTCCTGCCCTGTGCTTTTCCCGCCCTCCTGGCTGGCGAGCCTCCAGTTCCCCACCGCCTGGTCCCACAAGGCATTCCAGTCGACGTGGGTAATTGTTCCGGTTGCGGCAAAAAGGCGCGGATGTCAAAGCCGGCCTGGATAAGCTGGATGGCGAAGTCCTGGACAAACTCGACTGGCAGTGGGTCTGGGTCCCTGCATGGACCCCATCTGCCCATGACGGCGGTCGCATGATCAAGCTGAGGCCGCATTCCTTCTTGAGTCGGTGGGCCACCTCGCGCCAGTTCTCTCGGCGCTAAGCAAGGCAATTCCAGCAGGGATACCTGGTGATAAACCTTGGAGCGGTTTATAGTTCAGCCTGTCCTCGGGATCCCAAAGGGGGTGCAGTCACGGGGCATGACGGCGGGGAGGTGTGGAGGGCCGGCCTGGCGCCAAGGCCGGTCGTTCCTCAATGGGCCACTCCTGTTTGCCACTGCCCGCCGCTGTCGTGCTGCGGTGCTCAGACGCGCGGGGGGTCTCTCGTGTGGGCTCGTCGGCGGCGCCGGCGGGCGCACCTCAATCGCTTCATTTCGTATCGTTTCGTACGCAGCGACAGCCTTGGGCCGGCCGCGCGCGCAGGGTTGGCCGGCCGCGTTCATACGCAGCGACAGCGTTGGGCCGTTGGTTCGGACTGCTCCGCCTGTAGCGATGCCCTGCGCTCTGGCCTTGTTTTTGGTGGCCCGTCTGCGGCGCGCTGGAGCAAACGGCGCGAGCTGCGCGGGCCAGGCTTAGTGTCCTGGCGAGCTGCGCTGGCTAGGGTTTGCTGCTCTGTGGGCCCACTCCAGTCTGGGTCGTCCGAACTGGGAAGGCCTTGGGGCGGCGGGTAAGCGGGGGGACTTGCTTGGCTGTTGCCGAGTGGCCGCGCGCGGGTCTTCACTGGAATGCCCGCGCGGGCGCCCTTGACCACTCGCGTTGACCTGGGGCGCAGCGTCGGTCTCGCGCGTGCGACGTGGGCCACTGCCGATTCGCACCAGGCTGTCGTGCTGCGACCTGGCGGGAGCTGGGGGCAGCGCCAGCCGCTTGGCAGGTATCCCCGCTGGCAGGTTGGTCACGC
>CAUYUJ010016307.1:119011-151511 GCA_963575745.1 Prorocentrum cordatum
AGGCAGGAGTCGCGGGTCAAGACGGATCCCAGCGAAGTTCAGTCTGACCCTCTTGCGCTGTATCTACGCCCCGCGCGGAGGGACGCACTTTCTTCCCGCGGGCGCTTTGCGGCTCGAGGTCGAGCCCCCGGAGGAACCCGCGCTTTCGCAGGGGGGCTCCGTGGTGCAAGGGAAACAGATCGAGCTCAGGCTGACGCCCGCACGCCAGGAGCCTGACGCTGCGTCCCATACATCGCCCTGGCGCAAACACACACACACACACACATCTGGGCGTCTGGACCCTGCGCGCGGCGACAGGGCGGAGAAGGCACACACACACACACACACACACACACACACGCACACACACACACACAGACACACAAAGACACACAGGCACACACACACACATACACAGACAGACACACTGACAGACAGAGAGACAGACAGACAGACAGACAGACAGACAGACAGACAGACAGACAGACAGACAGACACAGACAGACAGACAGACAAACACAGACAGACAGACAGACAGACAGACAGACAGACACAGACAGACAGACAGACAGACACAGACAGACAGACAGACAGACAGACAGACAGACAGACAGACAGACAGACCGACAGACGGACAGACGGACAGACGGACTGACGGACTGACGGACAGACGGACAGACAGACAGATAATTAGACACACAGACACACAGACAGACACACAAACACACAGACAGACAGACAGACAGACAGACAGACAGACAGACAGACAGACAGGCAGGCAGGCAGGCAGGCAGGCAGGCAGGCAGGCAGGCAGGCAGACACACACACACACACACACACTCACACACACACACACACACACACACACACACACACACACGCACGCACGCACGCACGCACGCACGCATACCGACTGAACAGTCAATCTGTCAGAGCGCGGCCGAGGCGACTCGTGGCCAAGCGGACCCGAGCGCGCGGTTGATTATTCGGCTAAACGGCTGTCACTGGCGTGACGTTCTGCACTGGAGTGGTCTGGGAATCCTGGCAGCCTTAGCTATTCTGGACCATCCCCTAACCCCGCAGACGACAACATTTGCGCCACCGCGTCCCCCCCCCTCCCTGGTGACGCCTGGCACGCCGGTAGGATACAAAAAGCATGCTTCCCGCAAGCACCCGAAAATGTGCGAACAGACAGCGCTCACAGATGCAGAAACAACGTCAGGCACTGCTGCAAGCACCCTCGGCAGGGCAGCCGCCGAGACCGCTGGCCCGGCGAACACCACCGTGGCACCAGCGAAATTCTGAGCGCACGCCCTGGCTCAAGGTTCACACCACTGCGGCCCCCATGGCCTGCAAGGACGCCACGGGCACCACAGGAGGGCTGGCCAGGTGGGGGGTTGGAGGGAGCCTCTGGTGCCTGGTATGGCGTGTGCGGGGGAGGGCTGGCCTGTCGTGTCTGGGGCGGCCTCCTCCTCCTCCGCCTCCTCCTCCTCCTCCGCCTCCTCCTCCTCCTCATCCTCCTCTCCGCCTGCGGTGTCTGAGAGCGGAGGGCGCCAACTGACCACCCCACCGATCCTGACCGATCCTGGCCGCGCCCACCCGAGGCCCAAGGTCGGTGTAGACACACCCCTGGCTTGGCCGCCAAGGCATGCACCACCGACCCTGGGCCCGGGACTGGGCGGGCCAGGAGCTGCGGCGTGGTCGGGTGGCGTCCCCCCGATGTGGGGCCTGCGCTGCCTGGAAGGACAGGAGCCCGTGGTGCCTGGACGGACGGGGCGAGGGGAGCTGGCCTCTGGCGCCTGGGGGCAACGCATGGAGGTGCCAGGCTCCACGACCAAGGAGCGAGACACCAGAGATACATCTCGCAGTGGTCGGTCGCTGACGCAGGCACAGAGAGAAAGATGGTCCACACGAATCCCATGCTTCGGCGGCGCGCCGAGGGGGGATGCGAGAGGGGGCAGGCCTTCAGAAGGCGGCGGGGCTTCTCAGAAGCCCCCCGGCCTTCCCAGAAGCCCGCTGTGGCTTCGGAAAAGGTTTAGCAGCAAGCCTCTGAGAAGGCCCGAGGCCTTCTGAGCCTTCTGGGACGGCCCGCTCCCTCTGCCTTCCCAGAACTCCGACATCGTGTCCTTTGCCACGACGTTGGCCCCTGGAGCGTTGGACTCCTTTGCCAGTAACCGACTCTTCATCCCGAGCCGTTTTTTGACAGCCCTGGAGCGTGGTAAGGGCCCCCAGAGGCCGAACACTTCCCAAAACCATCCGTCGCACGACGGGAGGTGGCGGTTCGCCCCCGGTCGCGCCGCCGAATTCGGCGCGTCGCGACGACCCCAGCGCAGGTTTCCAAGACCGAGTGGACCGTTCAGCCTCGAACGATCGGCGGCATTTCGATGGCGTGGAACGATCCATACAGGGGAGGCCAGTCCACAATAAACCCTCCACAAGAAACCCGACCCTGAGACCCCAGGACGGAACGTCGCGCCTTCGAGAGCAAAACCCTCGAAACCCAAGAAACCAAGGGAACCCTGGAGGCGAGCAGGGTGTTTCTTGGCATGGGCCCCCCCTGTGTTGGCCGAGCCTGGGCACGTGGCGGGGCGTTCCGCTTGTCGAGCGCACGCGGCGGGGTCGCCGAGGCGCGCCGAGGCGCACGACACGAGCCCTGCCGCAGTGCTCCGAGCAAGCCTGGCGGGCTTGTTTCCCACCGCCACCACCAGCAGTAGGTGGGGGAGGGGGTCCTCCTCGTCCTCCTCCTCCTCCTCCTCCTCCTCCTCCTCCTCCTCCTCCTCCTCCTCCTCTTCTTCCTCCTCCGCCTCCCACGTCCTCCACCTCCTTCCCCCCCCAACTCCTTCCGGTGGTGGTGGTGGTGGTGGTGGTGGTGGTGGTGGTGGTGGTGGTGGTGGTGGTGGTGGTGGTGGTGGTGGTGGTGGTGGTGGTGGTGGTGGTGGTGGAAAGCAGACCCATCGAATCCCTCGCTGACCTCGGTCGCGCCACGGCGAGCGACACCCGAGCATCCGGCGGCGCGCCCGCGCCCGCCCCGCACGCTGGGAATTCCTGCGCCGGCGGCGCACTGGGCCTTCGCGCGCACGGCAGCGGCGGCGACTCGGGCGGTGCCCGCGCGAGCGCCCGCTTGGGGAGGGCACCCTGCGCGTGGAGCGAGGTCGAGGACGAGATGAACGACGGGGCTGTGCTGCCTCGCTTGCCCCCGAACCGGCCATGATGCCCACTCGTGCCCACCCCGCGCCGGCCTCAGGGGCTTCGCGCACCCACCCTGGATGGTGGGATGGAAGACGGGCCGCCACCCACGGCGCTGCAAGCACGCTGCGGTGACTGACCGTGCAGTGACCTCGGAATCCCGCACGACCTCGCCGCACGGTTCGTCACCGCACGGCCTCGGGGCCCTGGTGGCGGCCCCGGTCGCCGAGGCGGCAGCAGGACCCCAGGTCCCAAGAGCGTGCGGTCGCACCGAGTCCCCACTAGTGCTCACCGCACCGTGTGGGGGCCCCCGTTTCCCACTTTGCAAGCACAGAAGGTCCAATGCGCGTGGCAGCGGCAGTGACAGCGACAGCACCCGCGCGAGTGTCCACGCGAGGGGGCTAAGTGGGGCGGGGCCAGAGCACACGAAGATGAGAAAAATGCAAACGTGAAGCAGGGGGAG
The DNA here is from genome assembly GCA_963575745.1 of Prorocentrum cordatum. Taxonomy (NCBI): domain Eukaryota; class Dinophyceae; order Prorocentrales; family Prorocentraceae; genus Prorocentrum; species Prorocentrum cordatum. Next base: position 122,640 of record CAUYUJ010016307.1, read on the forward strand.
GGGGTCTCAAGCACGCCCAGGATGTAGGACAATTAACAATCCAACGCACGAAACACACCCCAAGCATGAGAACACAGCTGGGAGCTCCGCTTCGCACGTGCGGGATGTCCTTTGCAAGCGTAGGTGGTCGGTGAGCCGCAGCAGGAGCGGATCCAGCAGTGCACTTGGAACCATCGCATTGCTGCCCAAAGGTCTTCTGAACTTCCATGGGCCTAGGCGAACCTTGCCATGAGAAACTCAAGCGTGCCAGCATGTGAGAGCCAGGGAATACAAAACAGAAATGTTGTCACTCGCTGCTGAGCCCTACTCGCTGCTTGCCACGCGGGCCATATCTGGCCTTACAGGCCTACTGCTGCAACTGCGCGAGGACCTGAATCCCACCAGCACCATCCCTGTCGAAGACAGCGTGAAGTCCACTTTGGGGCAAAATCTTGGGTCATGATCAAGGGGGCCGCGAGCACTTTGTACTGTTCTTGGACAGGGGCGGCGGGGGTGCCAAATATTGCCTGCTGCGCGCAGGGCCAGCATCCATGTCAACCAAGAAACACAACAAATGCAACAAAATCTGGATCCTGCGCGGGCACACCGCGAGACCCTGTCGGCGTGTGGGCCCCCTGTCGGCGTGCGCTCAGTCGGCGCATCCGTTGTCCTCTTTCCCTGCGTCTCCGTCGTCCCCTTTCCCTGCACCCTCTTCTTCAAGCCTGTCAGCGAGAGAAAACCGTAGCAATGTCGTCCTGAAGTCGAAAAGAAGCCCCTTCCCTTTGATCCCTCCCCCGCCGAGAGGGGGGGTCCAGGGGGGAGGTCCTTGGGGAGTCCCGGGGGGGATCCCCGGGGGGGGGTCCCCAGGTGGTCTGGGGGAGGGGGGGGGGGGGGGGCAGATACGCATCCGCCCCTGGGTGCCCCGGAACCCCAAAAAAGCGCCAAGACGCGACAAGAGTGCCCAAGAGGCCCCCAAGAAGGCCACGAGACAGCCCAAGAGGGCCCCAAGACGGCCCAAGAGAACCTCAAGACAGCCCAAAAATGTCCAAGAGGCCCGACATAATTTTACAGGGGCCCACGCACCAGTGCCCGAGCCAGCCTGTCCACGAACCGACATTTTGAGTTTCCCGCCCCAAGAAGCCTCCGGAATGCCCAAAGAGCCCCTCAAGGGGCCCGAAGAGGCCCCCAAGAGACCCCCAAGAGGCCCAACAGAGGCCCCAACAGGCTCGAAAACATCCAAGAGGCCTTTCAACCACAGCCCCAGCACGGTGGCGGAAAGGGCCGCAGGCCACCAGGTTCCCTGTCCGTCTCTGCTACGACTCCCTCGGCCCAAATGGGTAACATCTCCTTCGCCTTCTCCTGCCCCTTCCACCTTAATCCTCCTCCTCCTCCCTCTCCTCCTCCTCCTCCTCCTCCTCCTCCTCCTCCTCCTCCTCCTCCTCCTCCTCCTCCTCCTCCTCCTCCTCCTCCTCCTCCTCCTCCTCCTCCTCTCGTATTCGTCGTCTTCAGGGTCGGCGGCACCGGCCGTAAGGCCTTAGCAATCTGGATCCTGCGCGGGCACACCGCGGTCACTGTGCATTGGTTTTTGACTGGGACGGCGGGGATGCTGGCATTTTGCAGCGCAAAACCGCCACGTCCACGATAGCCCACTGGACCGTATGATGGCCACCACGCCGCGATCGCGCACTGGTTTTCAACAAGGGTGGTGGGGGCCGACACGTTTCCCGATGTGCACTACAACGTGCGCAGGCGCACCTAGCAAACTCTGCGCGTGCCCCGTACGTGGCGCACCTGGCGCGGCTGGAGCATGCGGCACTCAGTGCGCACGTGGATCACGTGGCGCATCTGGCGCACCAGGCACGCTTGGGCCACAGGGTGACTCGCGCACCTGGCGCGCGTGGCGCGCCTTGCACGCCTGGAGCACCTCGCCCCAGCGCTGCGCACATGGAAATCGTTTGGGTTCTCGGTAGCTCTCCATTCAAAGACTACCCGCTAAACACGCTGCGGCTCGTGTGCTACTTATGTGTTGGGGGGCGGGTGGGGGTGAGCGACACGGCTTGCGGGCGGCGAGGGTGTCTTGACCCCCTGCCACCTCCTCCTGCGTTTGGGGAGAGTTCGCGCGCAGTTAAAGCGTCCACAATGACCACAATGACCACGGCGAAGGAGGAAACCAAAATCATTTCCCAAACAGTGTTCGCACTTAGGCGTTCTCGTTTCTGCTCTAAAGAACTGGGCCGTGTGGCTGGTCTGGCGGCTATGTTGTCACCGTGGCCGCCCCGTCGCCGCCTCGTCGCCGCCCGTCGTCTGGGCCGCGTGGCTGGTGTGGCGGCAACGTTGGCGCCACATCGCCGCCGCTGGACTGCACTGCGTAGATTGATTGCACTGAAAAAATCGCGCCTGCGGCGCGTTTTTAGAACGATCGAACAATTGATCACACTACGTATACTCCCCTTTCTAAAACAGAATTAAAATTATCCCCCGGGTTTATCGGTACACCTTTTCGTGTTGCAATGTACATACGATTCTGCCCCATCGTACATCCCAAATATGAATTCGTACTATCCCAACCCAGCCGGTATCGACCACCCCCCCGCCATTTTGTGCAACAAATACTATGCGCACATTCGTTTATCAAAAATGATCAAATCTCATGAATCTGTTGCAGAAAATGAAACGACATTCACACGTGCGCGTGGTCACGCGCGCATGCCGACATCCTTCAGAAACGCTCACTGTCGGAACGATTTAAAGATCGAGTGTCCTAAAAACACATACACACACACACACACACACACACACACACACACACACACACACACACGCACGCACGCACGCACGCACGCACGCACACACACACACACACACACACACACACACACAAACAGACAAACAAACAAACAAACAAAATGCGCGCACTCTTCCGAATTCTTGAGAAAACCGCTGTTTTTTATATGTTCCGAAAATGCTACCAAACGTGTTTCGCGCGCGCATGCCGAAATCGTTCGAACGCCTTTGTGTGCGTGTCGTCGCAAAAACCTTTTGCAGAAAATGAAATGCACACGCGCGCGTCGTCGCTCGCGCATGCCGACATCATGCAAAACCTCCGATGTCGTGGCGATTCCAAAACCGAATGTCCAAACACACAATCAAAAACACAGGGTTTCGCAACATCCGTGTTCAAAAAAACGTGCGCGTCCGCTCGTGCGAATTCTTAAGAAAACCACCGATGATTTAACATGTTCATGCAATTCTGCCAAACGGGCCTCCCTGGCGCCGCATGCGGACATCATTCGCACGCCCTTGCGCGCGTGCTGGGGAGGCACGATCGGTTTCAAATAATACCATGCGGAACACTCTCGCGCGTCGGCCGCGCACGCATGTCGAACTCTTTCCGAAACTTTCATCACCGACACGAGGGCACCGTCAACGTCGTCAGCGCGATCAACATCGGCGCCGTCACTGGCAGCGCCGTCGTCGGCGCGAGCATCGCCACCAGCATCGCCACTATCACCATCGTGTCTACGGTAGTCGACGTTGCCATGATACCGCGCCCGCCTCAGTCGCCGACGCGCAGTGAAGTGCCCGCTAGGATGCGCCCAGCGGTCAGCGCCAGCGCGGCCGCATCGGCCGCGCCAAGCTAGCGCGCGCTGCGCATCGGCCGCAGAGCCCGGGGTTCTCTTTCCAAAACAACGATGCGCGCGCACTCGTTTATCAAACATCATAAGTATACAAAAACCCTTTGCGAAAAAAATGCGAACTGCACGCGCGCCCGCCGCTGCGCGCATGCCGAAATCCTCAAAAACCTTCGGTTCCTGAAAGATTTTCTAATCGAACGCCCAAAACAAACATACTCGAAAATAAAAAATCGCAACACGGATGTTCAACAAAAGCGTGCGCGCGCTCTTGCGAATTCTGAAGAAAAACCACCGGTGTTTCAAAATTGTCATAAAATGCTACCAAACGAGCTTCGCGCGCGCGAATTTCGAAATCGCCCGAGAGCCTTTGCGTGCGTGCTGGGAAGGCACGATCCGTGTCAAAGAATACCACGCGAGCAACTCTCGCGCGTCTGCCGCGCGCGCTTTTCGAATTCCTTCCAAAACCTTCATCACCGACGCGAAGACGCCTTCATCGCCGCCGGCGTGATCAGCATCGGCGCCGTCACTGGCTGCCCCGTCGTCGCTGTCAGCATCGTCACCAGCATCGCTGCTATCATCACCGAATCTACGTTGTTGACGTTGCCATGATACCGCGCGCGCCCAAGTCGCCGACTCGCACTGATGTGCCCGCTGGGGTGCGCCGAGCGAGCAGCGCCACCGCGTTCGCGTTGGTCGCGCCAAACTAGCTGGCCGCTGCGCGCGCGAGCATGCGCGGGCTAGCGCGGCCGCAGAGATGCACCAGCCCACCCAGCACTCATCGCAATCGCTCCCGCATGGGTTTTGCAAACCAAGTTGCGGGTGGGCGGGAGGGATGATTGCACGAGCAGTGGAGTTGACAACTTCAAGTTCGGCAGATGAATTGCACCACGTAGATTCCACAAACACATACTCCTTTCTTAAAAAAGAAACAAATTCTACCACCCTCCCCCCCCGGTCTTATCGATTCCCCGGGAACCGATGCAGAACACATTTGATTCTGACCCAATGTCCATCATACCTGTGAACTCATACTATCCCAGCCAGGACGGTATCGGATCCCCCTCGGTTCCCTGGCAGAATAATACAATGCGCGCACACTAGTTCAACACAATTCAGAAGTGTTCAGGAATTCCTTCTCGAAATGACAAAATGCACACACACACAAAGACCTTCGGTTTCGGAACGATTTCAAGATCGATTGTTCAACAAATGTTTATAAATTCTGTATATGTGATGACAAGAATAAGGGGGTTCGCAACCCGGGTGTTTCTATCTTGTGCATCACGTAGATTGCACACCATAGATTACACAACATAAATTGCACAACACGTGTTGCACAACATGGAATGCAAAATGATGTTGCGCAACACAACTTGCACCGCATGTGTTGATCCACGTCGCTTGCACAACATGTATTGCTAGAAACACAGTGCTTGAGGTCCAAGCTGGCTAACATTAATTTACAAGTTTGGGCCATCTTTGGCCTCCTGGGGGGGACGTTACTTGGAACCTCCTTTTCCTTTGAATCAAAAGCTTTGATCGATCTCCTGGAAGATGGCCCCAAGATGGCCCTCGAGGCTTCCAAGATGGCCCCAAGATGGCCCCAAGAGGCGCGCCCAGAAGGCCCAGAGGGAGCCCAGAGAGGCCACCAAAATGCCACAAAAAGGCGCCCAAGAGACCCCCGACGCGGCCCCCAAAGACCCCCCAGAGGCACCCAAGACGCCCCAAAGACGGCCCAGGCGAGGAGGCCCCGAATCGCTGAGTTCACGAGGGTTTGGGCCACATGTTGGCCTCCTGGGGTGGGAGACCCGAATGAAGGAGCCCCCTGCTTTGATCGATCTCCTCCAAGGTGGCCCCAAGATGGCCCCCGAGGCTCCGCGCAGGATGCAGAGCAGCAGGATGCCCAAAACTTGGCTGCCACCGAGGAAGGAAAGGGACAGTGAAACGCGCCACCGCGAGGACAACGACGCTGGCAGAAGTGGACAGGCGACCACCGAGGGCGGCCGACGCCCTGACAAGAGAACCAACTCACGCATGCGGCACGTCTCCGGAACAATTCGCGAAGCCGCGCGGCCCGACGACGTCGGCGGAGCCAACCCCGTCCCAAGGACCGCGACCCGCTCTCATCGCAACGCGGAGGCACGGGGTGGGGGAAGGCGGAAGAAGAAACGCCCTCACGAGCCAGGATCGATGCAGGCGGGACCGAACCACCACCGCCACCAAGGAACCCGGGGGTCAGGAGGAGCAGGAGGATGAGAAGGAGGAGAGGAGGAGCTGAGGAGAACAACGCGGGGCGCTGTCTCTTCAAAAAGAGAACCCAACACCACAGGGTGGTTGATAAAAAAACGCGTAAGTCTAATCTCTCCGAGGCCCGCGCGGATGTCTTGGATCTGCGCTGGATCCCCAGCACTGGCCGGCATAAACATGATTTCTCTGAGGTCCGCGCGGATTTCTTGGATCGGTGCTGGACCCCCCTTCCCGGCGCGCGGAGCGCCCCAGGGCCCGCGCTAGAGGCGCCGCCCATGAGGGCCCAGCGCCGATCCAAGAGATCAGAGCGGGTGTCCGAGAAATGATGCCTATGCCCCCGAGCGGATGTCTCCGAACCCCATCCTCGAACCTCAGCCAAGCGCGTTCCACTACCCGCAGAGCAACTACTCGCAAATGGCCCGGATCCGCCGCGGGGGGGCCACGATCCACGACGTCGAGGCGAGCATGTGTTCTTCGGGCGCTGGCGAGTGGGCACTTCGCGAGCACGGGAACGCGCTCGCTGCAACCTCCTCGAGCCAGCGCGTGGCGGGCGACGGCGGCGGCGGAGCGGCAGAGCTTCCCCAGCGCGCCGCGGGCGGCGCGGCCACCCCGCGCCCGCTCCCGAGGCCGCGCGGGCCCGAGCCCCGCTCGGCGGGGGCCTCCGAACCCCCTCCTCGAACCTCCCCGAAGCAGCGCACGGCGAGCGACGGCGACGGTGAGGTCGGGCATGTCCGACTACAGGTGGAGCTGGGGCGAGGAATAGAAACAATACCCCCGAAAGCACAAAAACGGAATCGACAACAGTCCACAACATCGCCCCTGGATGGTTTTGTTTAGAACTGTCTTTGAGAACTCCTAAGAGAAAGCCGGCGCGCGGCGAGCGGCGACGGCGGCGGAGCGGCAGAGCTTTCCCACAGCGCGCGCCGCGGCAGAGCGCGGCCGCCCCGCGCCCGCCCCCGCGGCCGCGCGGAGGCCCGAGCCCCGCTCGGCGGGGCGGGCCCCCCGCGCGAGGGGGGCGGGGCGCGCTGCCCCCCACGACCGGGGGGCTGAGTCCTGCGCCGCTCCGCTGCCCCGCCCGCGCGCGGGAGGCCGGCCGAGCGGGGCCGACGACGATGGCGACCTCTCGACGGAGGCTGCCCCCGAGGGGGCGAAGAGGAGGAGGAGGAGGAGGATGAGGAGGAGGAGGAGGAGGAGGAGGAGGAGGAGGAGGAGGAGGGGGAGGAGGAGGAGGAGGGGAGGAGGAGGGAGGAGGAGGAGGAGGAGGAGGAGGAGCAGGAGGAGGAGGAGGAGGAGGAGGAAGAAGAGGAGGGGGAGGAGGAGGGGAGAGAGGAGAGAGGCGAGGGAGAGCCCCCCACGGCGACCGGCTCGCGTCCCGCTCTTCCCCTGCGACGGCCGTGCTCCCTCTACCAATGACTCCACGGCTCACTCCTGCAACCTCTCGCGCCTCCCCGCCCACGCCCGAGGCGGGCCGAGTGGGGCCGACGTCGGCGACCTCGACGGAGGCCCCTGGTCGTGCGAGAGGACTGCCCCTACCCGAACCCCTCACCCCCAAGAGCCTGGCCCGGCCGACCTGGAGAGGGCACTCCTAGATGTAGGTCGGAGGGGCTCGCCGCATCGCCGATGCATCGGCAATGCATCGGCGATGCACTGGCGATGCACTGGCGATGCATCGGCGATGCACCGAAGATGCATCGTCGACGTGGGCGATGCATCGGCAGCGTCGACGTGAGGCAAATCGGGCTCCACATCGAGCCGCATCGGCGATGCATCGGCGACGCGGCGCGATCCTCCGACCCCATCTACTCCGACTCCATTTAGGAAACCTAGAGAGGGGGAGCGGTCCCGGCGGAACGGCCGGGCGGACCCGTCGGGTTGGCTCGGCGGACCCTGCTTCGCGGACCCGGCGGCCTGACTCGAGGGGACCCCACAAGCGCCCGCGACGCCCGCGAGTTCCCCAACACCCGACAAAAGGCTCCCAAAAAGTTTCTTAAAGGCACACCAAAGGAGCCCGCAAAAAACAACGAGCCGCCCCCAAAGAGGCCTCCAAGAACCAAAACAGAAACCTCCAAAGGCCCCATGGCGGCCCCAATTGACCCGTAGAGGCATCCAAGAGGTCTCCAACACGCAACCACTCGACGGTGCAAGAGTGGCCCACGATCTCCCAGTGTTCTGCAATGTACAATCCGCCCACGCGGCATATTCGCGTTCTTGTCCTGCCAGTCCTCTGTTTCAGCCAGGGATCCGTGGCCGCCTTTCGCACGCATCTTCGCTCCTGCCGTTTGGCGCTGCCCTCCGTCCCCCCCCGTCCCCCTTCTATCCCTCATCTCCCTCCCGCCCTCACGCTTCCGAAATGCGGCTCTCGCCTTAGAGCCGCGCACATTCGTTTTCAACATTTGCAAGAGCTTCACGGGTTGAGGGCGGCTGGTTCTCAAAATGCGGACCTCGCCTTAGCGCAGCGCATTTTCGTTTTCAACATTCGCAAGAGCTTCACGGATGAAGGGCGGCTGTTGGGCTCGATTGGCGGGCCTCCGGGGCCGTCTGGGGAGTCCTCTTGGGGTCGTCTTGGGCAGTCTTGGGTGGTTCGGGTGCCGTCGTGGGGCTCCCTGGAGCGGCTCCTGCGCCGCCGTAGCCGCAGTGGTGAGCCCCAACGCAACATGGGCCTCCCGACGTCTTCTGCGGGAGCATCACGGCCGGCTCTGGAGGTGTCTTGGGAGCTTGCAGGGCCTACTTGAGGTCCACATGGGGCGTCTGGCGGCACTCTGTGGGCGTCTTGGACGTTCCTTGGGCGGTCTAGACGGCCAAGGCCCCTCGTGGCACGCTCTGGGCCTCCTCCGTGGAGGCTCCCACGCCGTTTGGGGAGGCCGTTTAGGGTCGTCCTGGGCCGTCTTGGGGGGTCCATGGGTGGACGTGGGGATCCCTGGAGCGCCTCGTGCGCAGTCGTCGACGCAGTGGAGAGCCCGAACGCGCGATTGCTGAAAACGTCTGCTGTCCGTAAGGACTTGTCCAATGTTGGTCTCCCGACGTCTTCTCGGGGCGCGTCAGGGGGGGGCTCCGAATGCGTCTTGGAAGCCTCCAGGCCCTACCTGAGGTCCGCATGGGGCCTCTTGGAGCGCTCGGTGGGGGTGTTGAAATCGGCGGCGAGCGAGGGGGGAAGTGAGAAGGAACAGATCGTCTCAGAAGGCGGCGGGACTCCTCCGAAGCCCTCGCGCCTCCTGAGCAGCTGTTGACCGCGTCTTCGGGGCAGGCCTGGAGAACTCCTCAGAAGGCCAGGGGACCTCCGAGCCGTCTGAGAAGGCCTTCTCCCTCCCACTTCCCCCCCTCGCTCACCGCCGGTGCACGTGCCTTGGGCGCTCTGGACGGCCTCGGGGACCCCGCGAGGCACGCTCCGGCCGCCCAGGGGGCGGGGGGCATGCTCCGGCCCCTGCGGGGGCCCCTGCGGCAGACCCGCCTCGGCGAAGCCTGGGGTGGACCTGGCCGGCGCAGGGCCGCAACCCGAAGAGGCACGAGCAAAGGGGGCCGTCCCATGCCGCTCTGCCGCGGCCCCGCCCGCGCCGGAGGCCGGCCGAGGTCCAGGATGGACGGTGGCCGAGGCAGGGTCTGAGCCCGAAGGCTGCCCCCGAGGGGGCGAGGAGAGAGGAGAAGGGCGGGGGAGAGCCCCCTGCCTCTCGCGCCTTCCTGACCCACCATCACCTCCTGGCTACCGCACCCCCTGCCCCCTCGCCCACATGTGCCACCTACGTACCTCCGCCTTCCCCGTATGCAATGATCTTCCCCTTAAACCAGCGCGCAAGTGTTTTCGTGATTGTTGTGTGGTGTACTATTTTGTTGTTTGTGGGTCTTGGGGTCTATTTGTTTGGTTTCTGTGGTCATCAATATACGGACATTTTGGAACTGTTGGTTCTTAACTGGTGACCGCCAAACGCCTTCTCGGCGCATGAGTGAGCGACGGGGGACCTCAGCGTATTTCTTATTCCAAAGCGGGCCGTGGAGATCCTGGAGCCCGAAGAAGAGCGAGTCCGGCCGCCGTGATCTGCAGACGACGCAGGAATCCCAAGACTGCCGCCTGCGGCACCCCCGGGAGGAGCCTCCCACGAGCGCGGCGTAGCTTGCGTCACTCTCGTGTAGAATTCCAAACACTTCGCTTCGCTACGCACGCTCAACTCGGCGCTGCCAGGCCTGTCCCGCGCGGGCTAGGTCACCAAACATCGCGCTTCGCGCCGCGCCAAGCGCGGCTTATCTTAGCGCTCTCGCGCCACCAAAGTGCAGAAGGACGTATCTCCAACTCTGACTACCTACCAGACCACCCCATACCAACCCGAAAATACAAATTTCGGGTTGGGGGGGGGTACGAGCTTCACGTGTGTTTTTCACGGTTCCCCGACTCCCCCCCTGGAAATGGAGGGCTACACGTCGGTCGGAAGAAGTAGGTAGAAACAGTAAGTAGAAGGCGGATGTAGTGGATTGGGTCCAGGTGCTCCCAGAGAATAACAAAGCACAGCCAAAGCATGTCGATTCTTGAGGTAGGAAGGCGCTTCAAGTAGATTGGGATCTGGGAATCCAAAAATACCTACTTTCAACGACCGGCGTGTGATCGGGGCCTTCGGGTCGGGTTGGGGTGGTTAAGCTCGGACAGGGAATCGCGCAGCTCTGCCAGCGGCTCGCGCTCCCACCGCCGTGGCCCTTCCACCGGGGGGGCAAAGAGCAGACTCTGCTGCGGATCGGTCCATCCTTCGTACCCTCTTCCTTTCCCAAGAGGCCAGCGCACTGTGCGCACCTGCAGTGCGGGCGAGGCCGCAAGAACCCTCGCAAGAAACTCAGCCCTGAGAACCCGCGCGCGAGGTGCATCTGGGGGGAAACCTGGAGCACCCTGAACGCAGCAGCTCCCTCAACGGCTGCGGGAAGTCACCGCGCAGCGCGAGAAGCGCAGAAACCGAGGATACCCTGACGAGAAGCACATGGTTTCTTGATGCGCGCCCCCACTGTAACCGCCCCCATGTAACCGCCCATGGTTTCTTGATACCCTGACGAGAAGCACATGATACCCTGTAACCGCCACTGACCACATGGAGGCAAAAAAACTCAGAGCAGAATTCTGCCGCCAAAGCTTCGGCCAGGACCGCGGAGGGCAGGATGCCCGGAGCTCGCCCCTGCCTGGAACATCGATGCTCGCTCCCCGCTTGCAGGACACGCAGCGGCTGCCACCTCCGCCGCGGCCTCTCCCGTCCCCCGCCAAGCTCCGTCAAAGCACGCCCTCCGCGCGGGCTCGCCATCAGGGGCTCTGCAGTCGCAGGCCGAGCAGCGCACGCGCCGGCGCCGCAAAACGCAGGCTGTGCCCGCAGGCGCGCGCGCGCTGCGCTGCGCACTTGGCCCGCTCGGGGCTCGCCGCGGCCCTCTTCTCGGGCGGCCCCTGCTGCCTCCTGCTCTTGCCCTGCCCCGTACGAAGTGCACCCCAGGTCAGGACAGCGTCGAGTCGAGGCAGGTCAGGGATCTCCAGTGGGGGGCTCGACCTCGGGAAACCTTCCCCGAGAGACCCAGCCCCGAGACCCCAGGACGTCCGTTGGTCTTTGGTGCGGGAGCGTCGCGCTTTCCGTAGCAAAACCGTCGAAACCCAAGAAACCCAGGGCACCCTGGAGGCGAGCAGGGTGCTTCTTGGCATGGGCTCCCACTGCATCGAGCGCCGAGGCCATCTCTGAGCGCTCCTGAATTGAAGGGGCCCTGGGACACACAAATAAATAGACACAAGTAACAGGATTCCCCATATTTTCGCATATTTTCTGGGTTTCTGTCTTCCCCCCCACTTCCCATACTTTCCCATATTTCCTGGGGGATCGACGATGAACTGTGTCTGTGCGTTTTCTGTCCCTCCTGGCGAATGCTCTGGGAGCACGCTGTGGAGCGGCTTGCCCCCGATGCCCGGCCTGCCCGACGAAGAGCTCGCCCTCGGCGTGAGGGCTTCTCGCGCCCGCCGGGGCGTGGGCCACGGCCAGGTCGGGCAGTGCCCCCCTGCAGGCGGATTCTGGGCGAGACTTCAACATACCTTGAAAAAACTACCCCAAGATCATCAAAGAAAATACCAGTAGGTCGTCCCCGTACGATTGTTCTGACATGGTTGGATCTTCCTCCTGCAGGGGGACATGCCCGACGTGGGGCCATAGAAAAGCAGACCCCCCCCCGCCCCCAGAGCGCGGAAGGCGATCCGAGACGAGCTCCGCCGGGGAGAGCTCGGGGGGGCAGCAGCGGCATCCAGGAGCCCAGCGGCAAAACGCCTCGTGGGCCGCCGCTGCCGCCGCGGCCTCGGACGGGGAGGGTTAGGTCGGGCGTGTCCTCCTACAGGCGGATTTGGAACGAAAACAAACAAATACTCAAACAATACCGGAACAGAGTCAAAAATAAACAAAAAAAAAACGTCCCCTAACCATAAAAGATAAACCAGGAGAAAAAAAAAAAAAAAAAAAAAAAAAAAAAAAAAAACTCCTGTAGAAAGAAGGACACTCCCGACTTAAGGGGAGGGGAGCGATCCGCATGCTTCATCCTGGAGGGAAACATGACGGCAAACGTGACCAAGGATGAGAGCGGAAACGTCGGGGTCGATCTTGGTCACCGTCGATCTTGATCACCGTCAATTCGTGGACCATTCTCGCGAATCGGCAACTGCCCGCATGCACCATGACCAAGACCAGCGTCGACAAGATCGGGCGCCATCTTGATCATGGTAATCGTGTTTCCACCCTCGAGATCTGCCATGATTGCTCGTGCCTGGTCGTCAGACTTGATAACTGGCACGGCTGACGGGTCGGCTGTTCGGCAGGGCGGCACGTCTATCCGCGGAAGCAATGCGAAGTGGCGCTCTGAGGTGAGAAAGGAGAAGGCAGACCCTGACCGAAGGGGCGGAAAGTGACGGGAGGAGCCCGAGCCGCCCTGGCGCTTAGGAGCCTCACGAAGAGGCCTGCCGCGCCCAGGAGTGCAGCGGTCTGGGCTGAGCTTTCATCAGCACCCCTCCTGCCCCAGAGAGGCTGGAACATGGCCTCGCACATGACTCGGGAGGCGAGGGGGGTGCCTACCCCGCAAGGTGACACAATCACAATCAGGGGCCCATCCCGCGAGGTCGATCCCGCGAGGTGGGTCTATCCAGGGCGGGGGTCTATCCCGCGAGGTCGATATCCCGTGGTCTATCCCGCGAGGGGGCATATATCTACGAGGATATCCCTGTCTCGGAGCCCCCATTCAGCCGCAGGACGCCTGCTCCTCGTCCTCCTCCTCCTCCTCCTCCTCCTCCTCCTCCTCCTCCTCCTCCTCCTCCTCCTCCTCCTTCGACGTAGCCGTTCCGTGCCCGAGCGGCCCGTCCCTGCGTGGACCGCCTGGGCGCTCCCGTCGCAAACTTCGGAGCGGCGATGCTTCGGGGAGCCGTAAAGAAGCATGGTGCCATCAATAAACGCCGTCGCCCGCAGTGGCGGCGCCGCGAATAGGCGCATGCGGGGCCGCCAATATGCCTCCCCTTCATTTCGCCCTCTCCCCGTCCGTTTCCCCCTTCCCATCCTCCTCCTCTTGGCAAGCAGGGGTGATGCCTTACTGCGCACAGCCCAAGAATCGCAGGGGCCCGACGCCTTCCTCAGCCACAACGCTGGAATCAGCATGTGCGAGAAGTGCGAGAAGTGGCAGCAGACTCTGGCCCGACTCCGCGAGCGGGAGAGAATAGGGATACAGCCCGCCGTCCTCAGCTACAGCGCCGAAAGAAGCGCGTGTGAGAAGGGTGGGCAGTGGCAGCAGGCTCTGGCTGGGCTCCGTGAGGCGGAGGTGAAGCTGGCGCCCGACGTCTTTCACTACAGCGCTACAGTCGGCGCGTGCGAGAACGGCGGGAAGTGGCAGCAGGCTCTGGCTGTGCTCCGCGAGACGGAGGTGAGACTGGAACCAGACGTCCTTAACTACAGCGTTGGTATTGACGCGTACGAGAAGGACCAGCAGTGGCATCAGGCTCTGGCTGTGCTCCGCGAGACGGAGGTGAGACCGGAACCAAGGCATCCGCAGGAGAGGGTCATCAGCTACAGTGTTGGTATCAGCTCATGCGAGAAGGGGCGCAGTACTCTCACCCGGCATTGCGAGAAGGGCGAACGTGGGAGCGGGGTCATCAGCTACAATGTTGGTATCAGCTCATGCGAGAAGGGGCGCAGTGCTCTCACCCGGCATTGCGAGACGGGCGAACGTGGGAGCGGAGTCATCAGCTACAATATTGGTATCAGCTCTTGCGACAAGGCGCGCAGTGCTCTCACCCGGCATTGCGAGAAGGGCGAACGCGGGAGCGGGGTGCCCAGCTACAATGTTGGTATCAGCTCTTGCGAGAAGAAGCGCAGTGCTCTCATCCATCATGGCGCGACGGGCGAACGCGGGAGCGGGAAGCCAGCTACAAAGCAGGTGTGGGCTCTTGCGAGAAGGCGACCAGTGGCAGCTTCTGGCACTGTGGCACGGCGAACGCAGGGGAGGGTCATCAGCTACAACGCCGGTATCTTTCCTTGCGAGAAAGCGTGCGGGCATCAGCTCGCGTGCGGAAGGGCTGGGAGTCAGTGGAAGCACCTTGCGAGAAGCGGGGGGCGAAGCTGGAGCCCAATATTGTCGGGCACTCTGTGGCAAGCCTCTTGCGAGAAGCGGGGGGCGAAGCTGGAGCCCACTAGTGTCGAGAGCTCAGGGCCAACCTCTTGCGAGAAGTGGGGGGCGAAGTTAGAGCCCAGTATCGGCGGGAGCTCTGTGAGAAGCCTCTTGCGGGAAGCGGGGGGTGAAGCTGGAGCCCAATTTAGTCGAGAGTTCTGGGCAAGTTTCGTGCGAGAAGTGGGGGGCGTAGCTGGAGCCCAATATCTTAGCTACAACGCTGGCATCAACTCGTGCGAGAAGGGGAAGACAGGCAGTGGCAGCAAGGACTGTCAGGCGTGTCAGCCGTGTTTTAGGCCAAGCTTTTCTGACGGTCAGTGTAAGTGGACGGTATTGTGAAGGAGGTATCCACCATCCCGAACGAGAACGGCCAAGGGTAGACTGATTCGTTATGGGAGTGCGGCCATTCACCAGGAACGCCTATGTAAGTACGGCTTGCAAGGCGTGAGGCGGCTTGCGTGGTGCTTTCCATCTGCGTAAGTCCTAAGTAGCACAATCCTAGCACAATCCTCCTTCGACGTGGCCGGCACCCGAACCCTCCGGGTGCGCCAGAGCCTCTTGGAAGGTCAACATTGAGCATCGTTTATGCGATCCCCATCCCCAGCGGCGTGGCCTGGGCCCCACTGGCCGATTTACCCCACTAGATGGGGATATAGACCGTTCTCTTCGGGTTTCGAAGGGTGTATCCCCAGCTGGGGTGCTGAGATGTTGGGGGTCTGGGTGGAGATGAGGATGGGGATGGGGATCGGCTAAACGATACTGAAACATGTTTACTTCCGTCGGCAAAGCCTCCATCATGCAACTTGCACCTCCTTCCGCTTGGCACGCCCGCATTGGGTACGGAAAAAATGAGACGCTGCCCAGCAGCAAATTTCGCGCCCACAGGGGGACGGCACGAGGAGGGGGGGGGTTCTGAGTAGGCGGGGGGCTTCAAAGAAGGCAGGAGGGCTCATTTGAAGGCCAGGCGGGTTTCTAAGAAGCGCCCTAACCCCTTCAGAAGCCCCACCGCCTCCTTAGAAACCCACCCCACCCACACCCCCTTGTGGGCACCGCCAACGCATGTTGTCAAAAATCGACAGCGGCCGTTGCTGGGCAGGCGAGCTTTTGCCTCTAATGGACAATGCCCACTGCGAAACAGACAGCGAATCATGTCTGAAATGAACAGGATATGCTGTTGGTGTTCGTCCTCATTTTTCGAGCAACGGATCGACTGCAGCATTTCTGCATTTATTTACACGTCGAAGCCCATGAACATGCGCAACATGTTCGTATGTCCACAAACATTTTACATTTTTGTCGTAGACTCGACGAAAACAAAAACTGGGGTAATCAAATGTTGTCGCCGATCCCCTACTCGAACTCTTTTAGTACCCATATCGGTCGCCCCGAACCCCAGGGCTTCCCCTGGCTCCCGCCCGCCGCGAGATGCCAGCCGCTCCACTCCCCGAAGACGAGGCCCCTCTTGGAACGCCCCACGTGCGGGACCCTCACAACTGAGATGGAGACCGCCCCAAGAATGGTCTGAGACGAAGCCAGGGCGAGGATCAATTCGGGTGAGTATACATCGAGGATATTTGAAATCCCGCGGCTGTGGGGGATGTCTCGTGCGACGCCGCCCTCTCGGAGCGTTCCGCAACGCTCTGAGAGCGCTCAGAGAGCGCTCTGGAACGGACTTATCCTCGTCCTGGCCCCGTCCGATGGTTTCCGAGGATCGCGCCGCATCGCTGACTCATCCCCGAAGAATCGACGACGTCGGTACGGAGAAGATCAAGCTCCGATGCGCGCCGCATCGCCGATGCATCCGCGCTGCGGCGCGAGCACCCGATCCCGTCTGCTCGAGCCACAGGTGGGCGGCCTGGGAAGTATTGATGCCGAGAGCTTTTCACGAACGAGGGCCGCCTCGAAAAAATGGGCTGTCCCCAGGCGGCCTGGACATCACGTCGGCACGGTGGCAGTCGACTGCCGCTCCGGGCCAGGACCAGGACGGTGGCAGGTCCAAGAGAAGAGAAGACGAGGGCAGGAAGAGGGGGCGACCGCGCTCGGCACGGGCCGCTCACCCCGGGCAAACCCCAACTCTGGGGAGCACGGAGGGCCAGGACATGGGCCGATGAGGCATTACAGCACACTGGCAGAACGGGGGGGCCAGAGAGGAGCGCGACCTCAAGCGCAGGGCACTGCAGCCCACCGAAGACCTCGAGGAGCTGCGAGGAGAAGAGAGGCAGGCGGCGGAGCCGAACCCAGGGAGGGGCCACGCCCAGGGAGGAGTTGCACCACAGGGGGGAGAGGGGCCGCACCCACGGGAGGCAGGAGAGCCGCGGCCAGGGAGGAGGGAGCCGCACCCAGCTCCTCCTCCTCCTCCTCCTCCTCCTCCTCCTCCTCCTCCTCCTCCTCCTCCTCCTCCTCCTCCTCCAGAGGAGCGGGAAGGGGAGCGGGAAGGGGAGCGGGAGGGCCCGCAGAGGAGCGCGGGCGGCTCGTGGCCGTGCGAGTACGAGGAGGCAGCCGCGTGGGCCACTGCCGCAACCCGCGGGGTGCTTCTGTGCGCGCTGCGGGGTGTGCGCGGCAGTGACCGGGCGAAGGGCCTGGTCCAGGAGTGCCCTCCCCGCGGCCCAGCTCAGGAGAGGGAGGGGCCCAACAGGCAAGAGGGTGGTGGGTTCCCCCTCCTCGGTCCAGTAGGCCCTTCTGAGGCGGACGGGGCAGGAGAGCTCTGAGGGAGCCTCAGGGAAGGGGAGGGGCCCCACCTGCAAGAGGGTGCCTTTCTCAGTCCACTACGCCATTTCCCATACTGGCAGGCTGTAGGGGTAGACTTGTCCGAGGCTCCAGAGGCCCCAGAGGAGGAGCGGGCGAGCAAGGAGTGGACCAGGACAGGACCCAGGGGGAGGGCGAAGGAGAGAGGCGAGGGCGAGGGAGGATGGGGAGGCGGGAGGGAGCGGCGGCGGCGGCAGATTCAGCGTTGGTCGATGCGACGGCTGTGACGGGTCGCTCGAGGCCGTTGCCACGAGCGGGCATTTGAGCTAGTCGAGGAAGAGGATGGGGAAAGAGGGAGGAGGGAAGAGGCCGAGCAGGAGGGCCCGCAAGGAAGGAGTGGGCGTGGGAGCGGGGGAGGAGGCTCGAGGAGGAGAAGGAGGAGGAGGAGGAGGAGGAGGAGGAGGAGGAGTATGAGGAGGAGAGGAGGAGGAGGAGGAGGAGGAGAAGGAGGAGGAGGAGGAGGAGGAGGAGGAGAGGAGGAGGAGGAGGAGGAGGAGGAGGAGGAGGAGGAGAAGGAGAAGCAGAAGGCGAAGGAGGAGGAGGAGGAGGAGAAGGAGGAGGAAGAGGAGGAGAAGGAGAGGATGAGGAGAAAGAGGAAGAGGAGGAGGAGGAGGGCGGAGGAGGAGGAGGAGGAGGAGGAGGAGGGCCATTATGGCCCCTGCAGGAGGGGCTCCCCACCATCCGCGGAAGGGGGGACCGGCCCGAGACCGCCGCCGCCATTGGCGGCACGCGCATAACGAATACAACAGCAACCACCAGAAGGTGAACATCTGGGAAAGGGTGAACATTCCGGAAAGGAAGATCATCCACCAACCAGCTGGCGAACTACAAGACATCTACAACATCGGCTACGAGCCTTACCCACCTCGGTGGAGACCACCGGCAAGATGCCGAGAATAGATCCCAACAAATGAAGCTCTCAACGGGATGAGCTATGTAAAACGGCGCCTGAAGAAGAGCTGCGTAACATGCGGCCTGGAGAAGAGCTGCGGAAACAGCGGGCCTAAGTACGACACCAACGCCACAAAGACCGACACCAGGAAAGTCACGACCGAGCAGCCCGAAAAGGTTACTAAATACGTTGTCGTGGGGGTACCGGTGGACAGCGGCCGCGCTGCCTACGACGAATACGACTACGGCCACGTCGCCTATTACGAGTACTATTACGACAGTGTGTTCGATAACGACCGTACTCCTACGCCCCCCAGAACTACGACGAACCGCAGGGCGGCGACAGCCGCCAAGACTACAGGGACACCCGGAACGTCGACAACTACGAATTGGCAGCCGACGACTCCGACTCGGACCCCGGCGACTACGAAGAGAGCGTGCCTTCTAAACTGCTGCAGCCAAGAGCAGAGCTACAAGAGCTACCAGACGACCTTAGGGGACCACAAACAGAACTACGTGGACCACACGCACAGCTACGAGAGCCACCTGAAGAGCTTCAAATTCCAAACGGCCAGCTACGAGACCCGCTAGCACAGCCACGAGAGCCACAAGCTGAGCTACGAGAAGCAAGAGTACGAGAGCCGCCAGCTGAACCACGAGAGCTACAAGCTGTGCTATAAGGACCACAAGCTGAGCTACGAGAGCCACAACCAGAGCTACAAGAGCCACAACTGGGAATACTACAGGACCCACCTGTCGCGCCGCGAGCCACCTGCCGAACCACGAGAACCACAAGCTCAGCAATTAGGACCGCAAGCTGAGCCACGAAAGCCACAAGCAGGACTGCAAGAACTACCAGCTGCACCACGAGGACTGCCTGCCGCGCTACGGGGGCTACCAGCTGAGCTACGAGGACCACCAGCTGGGCTACCAGAGGCACCAGCTGTGCTACGAGGACGACAGGCACAGTCACGAGAGCTACTAGGGCCACCTGCTGAGCTTCCAGGGCCGCAGCCAGAGCCAAGCGGACTCCGGGAAGACCTACCTGACCTGCCTGCAGAGCGAAGAAGACGACGAGTTGAACAGCAAAGACCAGCAGCAGAAATCCGAGACCCACCAGCTGAAGTACAAGGGCCACAGGCAGAGCTACTGGGGCCACTGCCTGAGCCACCCGGGCCACAAGCAAAATTACGAAAGCCTCCCGCAGTTACGAGTGCCACCTGTGCAGCCACGAGGGCCACTGCCAGAGACACTGGCAGAGGCACGAGGCCTGCACGCTGAGCGACGAGGACCACGGGCACAGAAGATACAAGACCTGCGAGGGCGACCTACTGAGCTACGAGGCTCATACTTAGAGTTATGCGGATTATAGGAACAATTAATTGGAGCCTCCTGCGGAGCGTCTGAGGGGACGAGCTGAACGGCAAGGACCAGAAGCAAAACTACGAGACCCACCAGCTGAGCTACGAGGACCACAGGTAGAGCTAGGGCCACTACTTGAGCTACGCGAACCACAAGCAGAACGACGAGAACCTCCCACTGAACTACCAGGGCGACGTGCTGAACTGCAAATGCCACCTGCTGAGCAAGGACAGCCGCCAGCTGAGCTGCGAGGACCACGTGCTGAGCTACTGGGACCACGCGCTGAGCTCAGACAGGGCTTCGAACACCACGGGCAGCGCTCCGAGGACCGCCAGCTGAGCTGCCAGAGGCACCAGCTGCGCTACGAGGACCACGGGCACAGCCACGAGAGCTATTCAGGTCACCTGCTGAGCTACCAGAGCCACAACCAGAACTACGCAGACTACAGGAAGAACTACAAGCGCCTCCTGCAGAACTACTAGGGCGACGAGCCGAACTGCAAGGCCCAGGTGCTGAACTCCGAGAGCCACCAGCTCAGCTACAAATGCCACCTGTGGAGCTACGAGGGCCACTGCCTGAAACACTGGCAGGGGCACGAGGACTGCAAGCTGAGCGACGAGGACCACGGGCACAGATCCAAGACCGACGAGGGCGACCTACTGAGCTACGAGGCTCAAAATTAGAGTTATGCGGATGATAGGAACAATTAATTAGAGCCTCCTGCGGAGCGTCTGTTGGGACGAGCTGCGCTGCGGGGAGCTGAAGCAAAACTCCGAGGGTCACTACCTCAGCTACAAGTGCCACCTGTGGAGCTACGAGGGCCACAGTTTGAGACACGCGGGCCACAAGCAAAACTATGAGTCCCTCCCGCAAATCTACCAGGGTGAAGAGCTGAACTGAAAGGGCGACGAGGGCACCCACATGAGCTCGTACGAGAACCACCGGCAAAACTAGCCTGACTACAAGAACAAACCGAAGCACCTGTACACGCAGGACTACGACAAGGGGTGCCAGCCCGAATAATCGGATTTACCAGAGGCGCCACAACGGTCTCGAGGGTACTCTGGGCGCGTGGGGTACCTCCTCTGAGGGCTGGGCATTCAGATCGGGATCGACGGCCGTCAGCGTAAGCAGTACCAACGTCGAGCCCATCGACAAGTACCCCAAGAATCGGCTCGCCGATATTTACCTAAATAAGCCCCGAGTCTACCAAGATCACGATCCGATGGAAAAAAACGACTACATGCTCGAACATTCATACGACCTCGCAGCCTCTGCAGGCCAGCCAGACCTTGCCCACTCCTTCCGCAACATGTTCAACGACGAAAGCCTGTTCGACGTAGTCTGCGATCGGATGGCGCAAAAGAATGGTGAGACTGGTATACCTGAAACCGCTGATTATGCACTCCAGCATACGTTACCGAATGCCTGGGACGAACGACGTCTACAGCGCTACGGACAAGGTTGGTGCATCGATACTGACAAGGACAAGTGACAAGGACTGGTCGTTCTGAAATGTTGCGGAAAAACATAATTGACGCAATGGCGTGGGCACATTACGCGTGGCTGGCGCCGCGGAAGATAGAAAAAGCGCAAGGGCCAAGCCTAAGACAGAGTGCCCGCAAGGGGAAAAGGGGCATGCTCCAGCCCGACGGTGAAGCACATTGGAGGCCGAAAAAAACGTGCCGTTCTGCCCACCCTACTCCCCCGCTTGTTCCGCCTTGCTCGATGACGTGATGGATGCTTCGTGGCCTCTCTTGGAAGGCCGTCAAGGGGGTGGCGGGCAGCGCCATCAAGGGGGAAGGCCGTCAAGGGGGAAGGCCGTCAAGGGGGAAGGCCGTCAAGGGGTGGCCTCCCTTGGAAGACCCCCCCCCTCCGCCCCCCTTTGGAAAAAGGCCCCCCCGCGGCGCCCTGAAAGGGCCCCGGGCTCGCGCGGGCTGCGGGCGCCTCGCGCGCGCAGCGCGGGCGCGCGCGGGGCGGGGGCCGCAGAGGCACTTGAGAGAGAGAGAGGGGAGGGGGAGGGGAGGGGAGGGGAGAGGAGGGAGCAGGGAAGAAGGAGGAGGGAGGAGGCAGGAGGGAGGGGGGAGGATGGAGGAGGGAGGGGGGAGGAGGGAGGGGGGAACGAGGGAGGAGGGAGGAGGGACGAGGGCGGGGGAGGATGGACGAGGGAGGAGGAGGAGGGAGCAAGAGGAGGAGGAGCAAGAGGAGGAGGAGGAGGAGGAGGAGGAGCAGGAGGAGGAGGAGGGATGGAGCATCATCAAAAAGGCCCTGGCGACCGTCTACACGCAGACGACCGCCAGGGCCCCGCGTGTCAGTGGGGTCCCGCGCCACCGCGAGCGCGCCGCGCAAACGCCGCGGCGACGAGGGAAAAGCACCGAAGCAGCCCAGACAGGCATCCGACCGACCCTGACCTACCCAAGGGCAAGCCAGCGGGACGGAAGCCATCCCCGCGGGGACAAAAGCGGGCGCCCCCAGCAACCGCCAGCGGCCGCCCCCACACCCCGACGGGGGAACGCGGCGGCACCCCGAACCCACGCCGAGGGGCGCCGACCAAAATTTCGAGGCGGACCCAGCTGACAGAGCGAGGGCCCGCCCGAGCGCTCACCTCCCGCGTGTCGCCGCCCTGGTCAGCCTGGCCTTCGCGGCGAGGCGAGCGCGAGCCCGCTTGGCCGCCTTCGCCTGCTCCAGCTCCCTGGCCACGGCGACCTGAGCCTCGAACTGCTCGCGGTCAGCGACGGCCCAGGTCTGGTACGCGTGCCTCTGCAGCACTTCGAGGCGGCGCCTCCCGCCGACGACCGCGCGCTCGTCGAACGGGTCGTCGGGGGCGGCCTCGCTGAGGCCGTCTTGGGGCTGGCCCCGCAGGGGGCGCTCCAGCACCTCGACGCCCTTCGCGTCGCCCACGCCGTCGTCGATCCTCCGGCTCCAGCGCGTGGAAATACACGTCGGCCTCCAGCGCCGCCACTTCCACGATGGCAGCGATCTCAATCTGGGGCTTCTCCACCTCCTCCAGCACCTCGCCGACCCCGCCGCCGTCGGCGTCCTGGACCACCTCGCTGCGCCCATGAAGGAGGGCAGCCTCATTGGCCATCAGGTAGCTCTCGACGACTCCGAAGTCCGCAGAGGCGCGACGGGAAGAGGAAGCCGTGCAAGTCGTGCTGCACGCCGTGCCAGGGCCGCCGAAGGCCGCGCCTGGCTCGGGCACCAGCTCGCCGACAGACCCGCCGAGGGACAACGCGCGGCGGGCGCTTGGCACAAAGCCGACGCCATCCTCGAGAACGAGGGTCGCGTCCACCACCTCCTGCGCGTCGAACGTGGCGGAGTCGGCGGCGTTGAACGAGACGCCCTCCTGGACGGAGTGACCCGCGTCGCACGCGCCGTCGAGGGAGGGCAGAAGTGGCTCGGCGGCGGCGGATCGAGCGCGTAGAACAGCGCCGGCGCCGGCGCCGCCGTCCTCGTCGCCCCCGCCGCTCCATCTCCACCACCGCGCTCCCGACGCCAAGAGCAGAGGCCTCGGCTCGGCAGCACGCCCCACAATCTCGGCCAGCGCGAAGACGGTGCCTGGCGGCACGCTGCGCCCGCGGCGGCGTGCCAGGGCCCAGTGGAGCGGCACCGACCGCATCGGAAGCAACGCGCGCGGGCGGCGCGCGGCGGACGGGCGCCGCCGCTACCGTCGGCGGCCTTCTCGGGCTGGGCCGCTGCCCACCAGAATGAAGACCAGCTCCAGCAGGGCGGCGAGGAGGAAGGCGGGCGCCGTCGCGTACCTCAGCTCCACGAGCGTGCCGAGGCTGACCTCCACGTCGGCCCAGCCGAGCAGACCCCTCTGCAGGCGATGCTTAGCACCTCGCTGGTTGCTGTTGAGCTCCGCCTTGCCCGCCTTCTGGATCACCGCGACGGCGGTGCTGAAGACGTGCGCCGCCGTGTTGTGTCATTGCTTGCCCAACGTCGGCACGCAGGGAACGAACGCGCTCCCCTGCTCCGCGGCAAGGCCCGCCGCGAGGATCGGCGCTTCGAGGCCCACCCGCCCGACCAGCTCGCCCCTCAGCTTGTCGTCTGCCTGCCCCGTCACGTCGGTGCCCGCCAGGGCCACAGCCTGCTGGGCCGCCGCCTCGTGCAGTGTGGGATTTACGACACATCACATCGAGGCACACATGTGTTTTTGCGGACGTTTGCGAATAGGCACCCTGCGAGTAGCGGAACGCGCTTGGTGACTACTGGGTCGGCCCTGCACCCCCTTCCCCACACCTCTTCCCGGCGCGCGGAGGGCAGCGAGGGGGGAGGGGCGTCGGCGCCACCAGGGGAGCCAGGGGGAGGGGGGGCGCCCAGCGCCCGGCCCACGCAGTCCGCGCTGGCCTCCGAGGGGTGATGCTCAGCTCTGCTGGGAGGAGGCGGGGGCCAGGGGGGCTCTGCTGGGGAAGGGGGGTGGGGAGGGGTCTGCATATTCCAGGCCGCTCCCGCCAGGGAAGGGGGGAGGGGGGGGTGAAGAGGCCGGGGAAGGGGGGGGAATCATTGACTCCCCGTAGGTTTTTCAAAGCATTTGAAGTTTTCGCCTTTTCGAGCTCCCGACGCCTCAACACAATGCAAGGGGCCACCAAGAGGGCTCCAAGACGCCGCGAGAAGGCCCAGAAACGCCCCAAGAGGCGACCAAGACGGCCGTTGAGGGTCCCGGGACGGCCCCAAGAAGGGGAACATGAACAGACGATTCGAGACTTCCGCCCCAAGAGGCCCCCGAGAGGCCCCAAGGGGCCCCTAAAGGGCCCAGAAGAGGCCCCAAGAAGCTCCCAAGAGGCTCTAGAACTGCCTCCAAGAGGCCCCCGAGAAGCTTTCCACGGTATCCCTACGAACCTCCAAAGAGCCTCGGGCCCACCGGGATGGGCCGAAGGCCACCAAATCCGCCGTCCCCTGTCGATTCATCGCAGGGGTGCCTGGCGTGCTAAACTATTTCGGTTTTGGTTTTGGTTCTTTTTCAAAAAGAACTCCCCCTGGGGCTTCGGCCCGTCCCGCCAGCCACCCGGAAGACCCGGTTGCAAACGGTTTTCCTGCCCCAGACGGCCCCAAGATGCCCCCCAAGATGGCCCAAGATGGTTTCCAAGACGGCTAAGATGGCCCCAATATGCCTCCAAGACGGCCCAAGATGCACCCAAGACGGCCTAAGATGGCCTCAAGATGGCCTAAGACGGCCCAAGAGGCCCCCAAGAGGCCTCCCAGACGCTGTAAGAGCTCCTCCAGAAGGACCCGAAGAGGCCAAAATCATTGATGCTCCTAAGGTTTTTTTTAGGTTTGTCGTATTTGCTCTTTTTCTGTTTTCCGACGACACATGACGGACCAAGAGGCCCCCAAGATCGCCCCCACAGCGACCAAGAGACCTCCAAAATGGTCTCAGGACTGCCCAAGAGGCCCCCAAGACGGCCCCAAGAGGGAACAAAGACGACCCAAGAGGCCTCGAAGACGCCCAAGATGGCCTCTACGGCCCCAAGTCGGCCCAGAAAAGCCCCCCTAAACAGCTTCTGATGGCGTCGGACGGGCCAGGAGCCCACCAAGATGGCCGAAGTTGGCTCGAAGCTGGTCCAAGACGGCCCAAGAGGCCTCCAAGAGGGCCTCCAGGAAGGCCAGAAAGATGCCAAAAACATTGATGTTCCTAAGGTTCTTGAGGGATTTTGATATTTGCTTCTTTTCGGCCATCCGAAGGCCCGATAGAGCCCAAGAGCCCCTAAAGAGAGCGCCAAAGATCGCCCAAGAGGGCTCCAAGATGGCCCCAGAGCAGCCCAAGAGGCCCCCAAGACGGCCCCAAGAGGCCCCCAAGACGGGCCAGGACGCTTTTAAGACGCCCAAGATGGCCTCCAAGACGGCCCTGGAGCATTCCAAGAGGCCCCAACTCGGCCCAGAGGGGGCCCCCCAAACGGCTTCCGACGGCGTCGGACGGGCCACGAGCCCACCAAAACGGCCGAAGAGGCCTCCAAGAGGGCCTCCAGGAAGGGCCGAAAAGGCCAAAATCATTGAATTCCCATAAGTTGTTCAAGGATTGTGGCATTTGCTTTGTTGTTCGGCCTTCGGACGGTCCGAGATGGCCCAAGAGGCCCCCAAAGATCGCCCAAGAGGCCCAAGACGGCCCCAAGAGGCCCCCAAGACGGCCCAAGAGGCCTCCAAGACGCTCAAGATGGCCTCCAAGACGGCCCAAGAGCCCTCCAAGACGTCCTCCAAGAAGGCCCGAAAAGGGTCAAAATGGCCTCCAGACGGCCAAGATGACCTTCAAGATGCCCACGTGTTCCCCGAAGGCTTTCCAAACCAATTCGGGGAACGCATGGTCCGATAGCTTGGCAGGTCTGGCCTCAACGTTCGGCCACATAAGCGTTTCCAAAAAGCAGGGGGCGGCGGTAATTCGCCGCAGGCGTCATCGATAAGAGAAGATAGAAATGACGAGAAGGGGCAATACGACCCGCCCAATCACCCACCAACGAGCCAACCCGTCCAGGAACTAGCACGCCAACAAGCCCCACAGACGGCCACGAGGCAAACATTCCATTGAATACATACTACCTCATGCGGCTGCCAACATCCTCCTCCTCCTCCTCCTCATCCTCCTCCTCCGCCTCCTCCTCCTCGTCCTCCTCTCCTCCTCCTCCTCCTCTTCCTCCTCCTCCTCTTCCTCCTCCTCCTCCTCATCCTCATCCTCATCCTCATCATCATCATCATCACCATCATCATCATCATCATCATCATCAGCATCATCATCATCATAACCAGCATCACCATCATCATAATCAGCATCATCCGCAGCATCATCACCAGCACCATCAGCATCAGTAGCATCATCAACAACACCATCAACATCAGCATCATCAGCATCACCGCCAGCAGCATCATCACCACTACCATCGTCATCATCATCAACAACATCAGCAGCATCATGATCACCATCACCATGATCAGCATCCTCATTATCATCATCAGCATCAGCAGCAGCTGCAGCATCATCATCACCATCATCATGATCAGCATCATCATCATTAACATCATCAGCATGAGCAGCAGCTGCAGCTGCAGCAGCATCATCATCACCATCCTCATGCTCACCATCATGATCAGCATCAACATCAGCACCAGCATCAGCAGCATCATCATCAGCAGCAGCATCCTCACCCTCATCCTCATCCTCCTCTCTCCCCTCTTCCTCCTCCCCCATCCTCCCCCCTCGAGGTCAAGCTCGCCAACTACTGCTAGACAGGCAGAATTCGCACGGAGCGTCCCGGAGCGTCCCTGATCGGCGGAACAGGCGGGAGGCCTTTATACTGATTTCTTGTCTTCCTGCGGCCATGGCCACGTGCCTCTGCCACTGCGCCGTGCTGCGACTCGTTGCGTATTGGTTTCGCTCGTGCTGCCACCGCGCCGGGCTGCTGCCGAGAACTTACCTTTTTTGATTGCGAATGACGCGGAAGCAGCCGCGCACCATCAAAGGGTCGAGCAGCACGGGGCAAAGGCGCACAGCGCAACTGTCGCCAGCGAAGCGCAGGAAAAAAGGCCACGATGGCTGCCGAGAACTTACGCGCCAGTATGGCGTTCCGCCGTTTCCCGAGAGGGGCGGCGAGGCGAGGCGCGAGGCGGCAGCAGGCACGCGAGGAGAGGCGAGGGGCGATGGGCGAGGCGGGGGCGAGGGGCGAGGAGCGAGGGGCGAGAGGTGAGGCGCGAGGCGCGAGGCGGCCACCAGCAGCGGCACGGCGCGCGCGACGCGGCACGGGCACGGCCACCCAGCAGCTGGGGCGCCTCACGCGGTGCCGCCACGCACGCGCGCGAGCTCCTCGCGCAGCACTGGCAGCACCGCGGCGCGCCACCAGTCCTGCGCGGGCCAGTCAGGCAACCACGCGCGAAACCTCGAGGGACAACGAAAGGGGAGGCCAGCTCAGGTGGGAAGCATCAAGCTGGAGTCGGCGATGCATCGCCGATAGAGCGGCGATAGGCTGCGGGAAGGGCCATCGGGCCCCCGTCGGCGATGAATGGGCGATTGGGGGTCGATATGTTCCCCCCTGAGCCTATCCCCCCCTAACGTTGCCCATGAGTACCCCTGCAGGCCAGAATTGTGAAACACCGGCGGGGCGTCGGAACATGAAGGATATCTGCAGCCAAGCGAGCCCCAGCGAGGGTATCCAATACCCCGGCGACGATTGGACCCGCAGGGGTAGGGTTCGCAAGTGGTCTTAGATCAAGATTACAACGTCGAAGACGACGAGGAGAGAATGGGAATGATCAGGTCGTGAAGGCGAACGTGTGAATGAAGGAGGAACTAGGCCTCTGACGCGTTGGCCAGACAACGACCAGAGCTTTGGCCAGAGCCCAGCTTCTATCCTCTATCCTCCACAGAAATTCCCTCGAGAATTTCTCCTCATGGGACTCCGCCAGCACTCGGTCACAGGGCCTCACTCGACAAGGACGAGGACGAGGACGGCGAGAGGGCAGGCGGGGAGGAGAGGGGGCACAGCATCGGATCGGCCGTCCACCAGGGACGGGTCCAGCCGCCCTTGCTGCCGGGCGAGCGCCAAGCCAACCGGGGCCCAGGCGGCAGCAGGTGCGGGAGGAGGAGGACCCCCAGCGCGCGAGGGTGCGACGCCCCATCGCGCCTCCCGGCATCGTTTCGTGGGGTCACCGGCCACACTCTTCGAACTCCGATCCTCGGGCAACAAGATCCCCAACACCGTCCAGGGCGCGCTGGCCCAGGCCATCGCTGACCTGGGCTAGACAAGCCCGTGCTGGGAAGCCAGGCTGGCCACGAGGCGACCCTCACTCAAACCCAGACGGTGGGGACTGGCTGGACCCGGTCAACGCTGACCCCGCTGCATGTACCCCGCACGACGACAGCGACGACGGCGGCAGCGGCAGCGACGACGACGACCCCGACTCCCGGCCGAAGCCGATCCGCCCGGCCGAAAGGGGGAACGATGCGGGTGGACTGGCTGATAGCGGGGGATACCTCGCCCTGGAATCGGCGATACGCCGCGGATAGATAGGCGGTGGTCCCCAAGAGCGGCTCCGAAGCTTCCTGGGCGGCGTGGGGGCACTCGAGCCCTAATCGGCGATCGATGGGCGATTGGGGGTCGATGCATCCTGCCCTGAGCCCATCTTCCCCCTATCGTTGCCCTTAGGTCGGGCATGTCCCCCTACGGGCGGACTTTGGGCGAAAAAGCGGCATACGCAGAAACATGCCAAAAAGTAGTCAAAAAATGCACCAGAAATCGTCCCCCGACGATTCTTGGACTATGTTTGAATATGCCTCCTGTAGGGGAACACGCCCGACGTAACCCTGTCGCTGCCCCTGAAAGCCGCTCCGCCCGGCCGTCCTCCACCACGGCCTTGAAGCTCGCCTCCCGCGGGGCGGGCGCACCCG
>CAUYUJ010016307.1:156511-203154 GCA_963575745.1 Prorocentrum cordatum
CATCATCATCATCGTCATCATCATTATCATCATCATCATCATCATCATCATCGTCGTCACCATCATCATCGCAATCATCGTCATCCTCATCATCATCATCATCATCGTCATCATTATCATCATCATCATCAGCATCATCATCATCAGCATCATCATCGTCGTCAACATCATCATCCTCATCATCAGCAGCATCAAAATCGTCATCATCGTCAACATCACCATCATCGTCATCCTCATCCTCATCATAATCACAATCATCGTCATATCATCATCATCATCATCATCCTCATCATCATCCTCATCATCATCCTCATCGTCATCAGCATCGTCATTATCGTCGTCGACATCATCATCGTCGTCGTTACCATCATCATCCTCATCCGCATTATCATCCTCATCCTCATCACTATCAACACACTCATCCTCGTCATCATCATCATCATCACGATCCTCAGCCTCATCCTAATCCTCATCCTCATCATAACCAACACCATTATTTCCATCATCATCATCATCATCAACACCATCGTCATCAGAATCCTCATGATCATCGTTATCAGCATCACCATCATCATCATAATCATCATCAGCAGCATCATCATCATCATCAGCATCGTCATCGTCATCATCTCATCCTCATAGACATCGGCATCGTCATAAGCATCATCACCATCCTCCTCCTCATCCCCATCCCCATCCTCGTCATCATCATCATCATCAGCATCATGATCATCATCCTCGTCATCGTCAAAATCACAACCATTATCAGCATCATCATCAGTATCGTCAACATCATCATCATAATCAGCAACATCGACATCAACCTCATCGGCATCATCACCGTCATCATCAGCATCATCAGCACAATCAGCATCATCACCATCCTGATCTGCATTCTCATCACCATCACCATCACCAGCATAATCATGATCGTCATCATCATCGTCATCAATATCATCCTCATCATCATCATCATCATCATCAGCAGCATCATCATCGTCATCGTCAACGGCATCGTCAACATCATCATTAGCATCCTCATTCTCATCATCACTATCATCATCAAACTCATCCTCACCCATATCATAATCAGCATCATCATGAAGATCGTCATCGACGTCATCAGCACCATCATCGTCATCATCCTCATCGTCGTCATCATCATCATCGTCATCATTGCCATTCTCACCCACATCCTCGTCATCATTATCATCTTGAACATGACCGTCATCATCGTCGCCGTCATCATCTTCATCGTCAACAGCATCACCATCATCATCAAAATCCTGATCCTCATCGTCATCGTCATCATTATCATTATCATCATGTTCACCATCATCATCATCATCATCGTCATCATCATCAACTTCATCACCCCCATACTCATCCGCATCCTCCTCCTCATCCTCATCATCATCATCATTATCATCATCATCATCGCCGTCGTCGTCGTCATTTATCATCATCATAAGCAGCATCATCATCATCATCACCATCATCATTCTTGTCATGCTCATCGTCGTCATCATCACCACTATCACCATCATCACCACCATCATCATCATTATCACCGTCATCAACATTATCGTCACCATAAGCATCATCATCATCATCATCATCATCATCATCATCATCATCATCATCATCATCATCATCCTCATTATCATCCTCATTATCATCCTCAGCATTATCATCATGATCCTCATCCTAATCCTCATCATCATCGTCATCATTATCGTCAGTATCATCAGCATCATCATCATCATCATCCTCATCATCATCACCATCAACATCAGCATCAGCATCGTCATCATCATTATCCTCAACCTAATACGTTTCCTCATCCTCATCGTTATCATCATCCTAATCGTCGTCATCATCATTATCGCCGTCAGCATCACCATCATCACAATCATCAGCATCAGCATGAGCATCATCATCGTCATCATCATCCTCATCCTCATCTTCATGCTCATCATCATCATCCTCATCATGGTCATTATCATACGCATCATCGGCATCAACACCATCATCACTATCGTCATCATCATCATAATCATCATCATCATCATCATCATCATCATCATCATCATCATCATCATCATCATCATCATCATCTTCACCATCAGCATCATCACCACCATCACTGTCATCATCCTCATCCTCATCCTCATCATCATCTGTATTATCACCACCATCATCATCATCATCCTCATCAACATGATGATCAGCATCATCATCATGATCATCATCATCATCATCATCATCATCATCATCATCATCATCATCATCATCATCATCCTCATCAGAGTAGGAGGTCCATCTCGAGCAAGGTCGGGCAGGGTGCCAGCGCATCAGGCCGAGGAAAGGCAGGGCGCCCGCCCCCCCCTGACGGGAGCAGGCGAGAGGCAGAGCGCCCACCGCCCAGGGACCCAAAGCGGTGCTGGTGACCCACCCGTGTGGTGACCTCGGCAACCCCAGAGACCTCACCGCACGGGTCGGTCACCGCGCGGGTCTTGGGACACTGGAGGCCCCAGTCGCCCGAGGCATCCTCGGCGAACGATCCGAGTCCTCAACACCGTGCGGCGGTGACCCCGACCCCCAGCGGCTCACCTACGAGGTCGGAGTAGATCGGGTCGGATGATCTCGCCGATGCCTTTCCGATGCATCGGCGATGCGTCGTCGACGTCGGCGATGCATCGGCGACGTCGGGGTGGAGAAAATCGGGATCCACATCGCGCCATATCGCCGATGCGTCGGCGATGCGGCGCGATCATCCGATGCCATCTACTTCGGACCGCATCTGGGAGGCCTGGATCACCACACTGCATGGTCACGACACCGTGCGGGCGCACCCGGATCTCGCCCCCTTTTGCGGCATCTGCTGAACCTCCCATACCGTATTGTTGGC
This sequence comes from Prorocentrum cordatum, assembly GCA_963575745.1. Classification (NCBI taxonomy): domain Eukaryota; class Dinophyceae; order Prorocentrales; family Prorocentraceae; genus Prorocentrum; species Prorocentrum cordatum. The sequence continues at coordinate 159,423 of CAUYUJ010016307.1, forward strand.
TCTGTCGAATCGGCGCCAGTCGACGCTAATCGATCTAACCGATGCTAAAGCGACGCTAGTCGACACCAATCGACGCTCATCAACGCTAAATCGGCGCGAATAGACGCTATCGTACTCCAAAGACGGAATTACGAGGGTATTCAAGGCTCCAATGATTTGCTACAGTATTGCTGCTGAAATGAGGAACGCTACATAAGGAACGAAGCCCTTCTCTTGGTCACAAGAGCGCCTGCGTGCATGAGAAGCTCTAGAGGAACAGCCATGGAAGGACCTAAGAAACATCGAGCCCCCTCCGAACCCAAACTCTTCCATATTTCAGCGTCTTGGCTGCACCAAAGCACCATAGGTGAGGGGCAACGATAAGGGGGGACTGGCATAGGGGGGTAGACAGCAGCCTGGAATCGGCGATACACCGCCGACAGATCGGCGATAGGCCCACGATAGCATCCGCACGTGTCAGAGCAGGTTGGGGCTCCGGGGCCCCGATCGGCGATGATTGGGCGATGGGGTGCTGACGCATCGCCCCCTACGCCTATCCCCCCATCTCGGGGAGACGTCAGACTCGGATACGGGGGCTCGGGCTGGCCTCACGTGGCCGTCAAAAAGATTGAGAGGCCCGATCCGAGACTCGGCGCGAGCTCCCGCTGCAGACATCTCACTGAGAGACGGGCCGTCAAGATCCACCAGCACGGGCCCGTCAGAAAGCGTCGGCGACCACGAGCTCTGGCGAACTCGCGCCTCACGGCTTCCCCCCCCTCCCCTTGTAGGGAACCCACAAAGGACGTACGCGCCCAGCCATGTACATGAACACGACCCCTTGACCGCGAGACTGGCCGCGTGATACGAACATTCGCGCAATGCGAACTCTCGAAAACAGCGTGGATCCATGTACGTGTACGTCCTCCTTTCCCTCCTGACCCTGCTGCCCCCGACGAAGACCGCCGCGCCCCGCGGCGGAGGCCCGCTCCTTCAGCGCGTCCCGGAGCTCGAAGAGCTCCAGCTCCTCTCGCGGGCGGCGCGTCGGGGCGGAGGGCGGCGGGCGGCGGGGCCAGGCCCCCGCCGCCCTGCGCGGCAGCATTCCGCCGTGCCCCCCCCCGCGGCAGCTCGGCGTCGTGCCTGCGGCAGGCTCGTGCGGCGCCGGCGCGCGCCAAGGTTCTTGACACCGCGCGGATCGTGCAACCTGGGATCGATCGCGGCCCCGATCGTTCAGGGCTGGACTCGGTCGGGTCCGGTGGCGGTGCCATGTCCATCGGCGCTCCCGCGTCGCAGAATTCGACCTCGAACGCCTTCGCCGGCGTCGCCAGCGCGCCATCGCCGCATGAAGCCGCACTTTGCTTTTCCACGCCCCTGTGCACTCCAAGCGTTAGGTCGGGCCTGTCCCCCTACAGGCGGATTTTGAGCGAAAAATCAAAAATTACCTAAAAATATATCCAAAAATGATCCAACAATAATTTTAAGATCGTCCCTGGAGTATTTTTGACTACTTTGAATACTCCTCCTGTAGAGGGACAGGCCCGACTTAATCCAAGTGCGGTGTCCCAGCCGCCCTGCTCTGACGAACCAACAGCACACACCCATAACCATAGGGGCGTCGGAGAGGGCTATGGGTGCGTGTTGTCGGATGGGGGTCCCCGCTCGAACGGGAGCGTTCCCCAAGGTCCGACAACCCGCGCCCATACCCATAGCCAGTCCTCCTCTCAACGACCCCCCCATGCTCGTTCGTCATGCTCGTTCGTCATGCTCGGAGAGTTGCCACAGGTGCGCCTCTGCGCTGCCCACGGGCCCCTGGGGGTGCTCTTGGCCTCGCGCGCTCGCCTGCGACTGCGGCGTCGGCTCCGGGCAGAGCGGGGCAGCAGCGCCCGCCGCGAAGAGCACATGCGGCGCGAAGACCGCAAGAATCCTCGATGCTTCCATCTCCCTTCGTTGGGCAGGGACCGACCGTCCCGGCACTCCTAAGACCTAACTACCACCAAATGTCTGAGAACCCAAGAAAATCCGAATAAGACCAGCACTGTCCATAGAACATACTCCCGAGGCATGAAAACGGAACTGGCCCGGCCAGAAACGCTCTATCACCATCACGTGCAGACCACAAAAGGCCCTTAGAACCTTCTTTGGTGGACCTACAGTGGGGCAGGGTGCTTTTTGGGCATGGGCCCCCACTGTATAAGCTTAAGTCGGGCCTGTCCCTCTACAGGAATAGTCTGGGGACGATGTCTCAAACCGTTTGCGCACACGTTTGGGGTATTTCTTGGGGGTACCTTAAGTTCTTCGTCCAAAATCCGCCCCACAGGAGGCGGAGGAGGAGGAGGAGGAGGAGGAGGAGGAGGAGGAGGAGGAGGGGGGAAGGGAGAGGGAGAGGAGGAGGAGGAGGAGGAGGAGGAGGAGAGGAGGAGGAGGAGGAGGAGGAAGGAGGAGGAGGAGGAGGAGGAGGAGGAGCGGGTCGGGACGCCTCGCCGCTGCGCGACCCCGTGCGCTCCGCCAGGCCCGGCACTCCGCGCCTGGCCGCCCTGCGCGGCGGGCATCTGTCCGTACCCACCGCCCCGGGAACCGACGCCCCGGTGCCCCAGCGGGCGGTGGCCCTCCTCCTCCTCCTCCTCCTCCTCCTCCTCCTACTCCTCCTCCTCCTCCTCCTCCTACTTCGGCCCCCATGGGGCCCGAGGATGTCCATGCCCACCGCCTGCCGAGGCTCTTATAGGGGGCCACGTGCGAACCCCACCCCTACCCCCCCACGATTTCTGAGGGGGGGGGGTAGGGTTCACTTCGCTCGGGAGCTCCCGAATGAAGTGAAGCCCACCCTCCCCCTCAGGAAGTCGTGGGGGGTAGGGGTGGGGTTCGCATGTGGCCCCCTATCTGACGTCTCCCCGAGATGGGGGGGATAGGCGTAGGGGGCGATGCATCAACACCCAATCGCCCAATCATCGCCGATGGGGGCCGATGGGGGCCCCGTAGCCAGGGCGAGGCGCGCGGCGCCGCGCCGCGCCGCCGCGCCGCGCTACCCGCCGCTGCGGCGCGCGGGCACGCTGCGGGGGGGGGGGGCAGCGCGGCAGGCTCTTCAGGGCCGTGGCTCGGCGACCCGGCGGCCGGCCGCGGGACGCGCGGGGCTCGTCCGGGAGCGCTCTCGGCGAGGCGCAGCCGCCGGAAGAGGGAGCAGACAGTCCACCCCCAGAATACAGGGCAATTTCTGATACTTTGTAAGACATGATTAATGTATGCATACATGTATGCATGAACTCATCTTTGTTTTTTTATGCTAGATCCCCGCAGGTTTAATACATGATCCGCACGCGGAGCATGTATTAAAAACGGCACTGTAAGCACCACGACGAGCGAAGCCGTTTGGTAAACGCACCCACGGAAGGAATCGGACAGGGCAGGGCTGTTTCGTGAGCGCCCAGGGCTGTTCAGTAAGCGCGGATTGTCGGGGTCGGGGTGGTGTTTCCACCCTTGATGGAAGGCGCCCCGGGGCCGGAAGGTCGCCGAGGACCGACGAGCACGTCCGAAGACGTCGGACCTCGAGCCTGCAGCGGGGGTCAGGCCACAGGGAACCTTCCACGAGAGACCCAACCCGGGGGCCCCAGGACGTCCACTGTGTTCCGATACGGGGCCGTCGCGCTTTCCACAGCAAGACCGTAGAAACCCAGGGCACCCTGGAGGCAAGCAGGGTGTTTCTTGGCAAAGGTCTCTGCCGTATGGCGGGTTCGCGTCCTGCCGACTTCGGCATTGGTCCCGACACCGCGGGGAACGTCCAGCCTGGAACGATCGGCCGTTTCCGAAACGTCGGATCCTTCTCAAACATCTGCCGATTCTGGGCCGCCAGCGGCGTTCACCGTGGAACGCCGGCAGCGGGGTCGCTGCTGGTCGACACGACGCGAGCCGACCGTACCCTCCCTGACTCTGCTCGATGTCCTCCGGACGTGTGTTGGCGCCAACGTGCGCTTGTCCGCCGAAGCCCTTCAATGCGACGCAGGCAATGTAATGAGGGCCGATCAAGGCTGGGTGCGACCGATGGAGCTGGGCGGGTATCACACACACACACACACACACACTGTTTTGCGTCGCGGCCTCGCGCGCGTCGAGGCATAGAAGGGCAGAGAGCAAGAGAGTCGCGCGCGGCCAGCCCACTCAGGAGGAGGTGCAGGGAACACTATTGTTTCAGACCAAGACGCGGCACAGCAGATGCGCTATTCTTGGCTCAACGCCACGCTGAAGGACAAGCATGGGGAATTGTCAGTACTATTGTTTGATTGGAGCAAAACTTTTGACAATCTTAAACCTGAAGGTTTACTGCACGCCTTGCGCCAATTCGGAATCCCCGTACCTATGATTGATATCGTTGAGGCAATATACACAGCAAGTAAATGTGTTGTCAAAAACGGGCATGCCAAGTCCTCTCAGCGACCAGAGAATGCAGGGATAGCGCAAGGCTGCCCGCTATCACCTTATGTGTTCGTCATCGTGATGTCGGTGTTGATGGAAGCCGCGGACGCCGAGATGATGAAAGACATGCTGGAACGATGCCAGAAACCTTACGTCATCACCGAAGACTTGTACGCTGACGACACAGTGCTGGTATCTGAAGACGGGGAGCGCCTCCAACATCACCTGACTACCGTGGCCAAGGTCGGAAAAGCATTCGGTTTGGAGAGAAACGAGGGAAGACCGTACTCCTACAAATCAAGCCTTCATCAATTATTCTCGGGCCTAGTGAGGGGCCCGTTCAATGCAAAGATCACGCTATATCTTTGGGCGGCTTTGTAAGCGTAGACGGGAATCCCAAAGCAGAGTTGACAAAACGACTTGGGGAAACCAAAATCGCCTTTCAACAGCTCAGTGCTGTATGGAGCCACGCGAATGTAACCCGGAAACAGAAGATACATAGTTTGAAAGCGTGCATATTCTCCAAATTGCTCTATGGCTTGAAATTATGTGTTGCTGGCGGCTGACCCGGACAGGATCGATAGGTTCCAATCGCGTTGTCTTCGGAAGATTCACAAAATCCCTCTGGCCTTCATCCTCCGAGTGAGCAATGCAGAAGTGAGGTCGCTCGGAGGTGCCCACCCTCTCTCAGTTGATCTATGGCGAATGCAATCGGGGATGGACAGACCCCCCTCTAGTAACACGTGGTTTAGTGAAAACGGCCTGAGGCCCAAACATGGCGGGCGCAAGCCTGGAAAATAACGGCCATGGCGCCCTCTCGAGAACCGAAAACGGGCAATTCACGAATCGACGTGTCACTGTTGGGGGTTCGGTCCACCCCCGATACAATTAAATGTTTGCGGCAAGTTAGCAGGAGCCGGCCCGAACTCTCTGCCCAGGCGTATGGTGTTCGAGGAAAGCCGTGTCCACAGTACACTACCCAGGGAATGGCGTGCCCCTCGAAGGCGCGGGAGACCCCGTTTGCAGAGGGCGGCTTCTATGCACGCCCGCGCCTCGAGCGCAGCAGGAGACGAAGCCGACATATGTACATATACATATATATATATATGTGTATATAGATGCATCTACATATATATATATGCATACATATATACATATATATATATATATATACATGTATATACAAGACTGCAGTGGCGCTTCGCGCCATGCACCTTGGTCCTTGAAGATTGGTATGCAGGCGGAAATGGCAGGAAGGTCAAGCGGACAATTTTGCGATAACTCATCGCTGCCTTTTCTGGCATCGCCGTTATCATAATGTTGTTCGTTATCCCTCCTCCATGTTTTTTCCCTCATTCTCGCCATACCCTGGGTGTTCTCCCCATCCTCCTCTGCTCTTTTTGCGGAGGCTCCTCCTTAGAGAGCCTCTGGGGGCCTCACCAAAGTTCTCAGGCTTTTTTAGAGCCTTCTGGAGGCCTCCTGGGCGTGTTCTGGGGGCCTCTGGGGCTTCCTAAGGCCAACCTGCCTCTAGCCGCAGTCTCCCTGAACGCCCCAGTCACGATTTGGAATGCTTCGGAGGGCGTCTTGGGGCCATCTTGGGCCGCCATGGGGCTCTCTTAGGGCCATTTTGGATCCCTGTTGTGCAGTTCTGGGGCTCTCTTGGACTGCCTGCAAGCCCTTCCGGATGGTTGCGGGGCGATTTTGGAGCCTCCCAGGCGACTTCGGACGCCCAGAAGACCGCTGTCTTGTAGCGACGGGAAGCCGAAAAGAGGAGAACCCGAAATTCGCCAAAAACCTGCATTAAATCGATGAGTATTCCCTCTTGGGGCCTTCTTGGGGGTGCTCTTGGAGGCCTCTTGGTACGTTTTGGAGCGATCTTTCGGGGTATGACGGCTTCTTGGGGCGCTCTTGTGCTGTCTTGAGGTTCTCTGGGACGTCTCCGATGACCCCCCTGATCGCCCTAGGTGCTGCGAAGGCTTGGCAAAACGACCTGCGAAGCCCGGGGGGCCGCTTCGAGGCCCGTCCGAAGGGTCCCAAAGCCCCAGATCCCAGGAGTCCGGTTTTGGGGGGGGGGGGGTGACGGGTTTTCCCCCTGCCTGGGCTTGTAAAAAATATAGGAAGAGGAATATATATATATATATATATATATATATATCAGAATGTGCTGACCTCTCCCAGATCGCAGTCGGAGGCAGCGGTTCGACGCTGTTGCCAAGCATTGCGATTGCAAGCTCATGTTTCAGGTTTCTCTTTCCTTCCTCCCCCCCCCTCCCCCTCCATCCCTCCCTCCCCCTCCCCCCTCCCACATTACACAGTATGAGTACTACTATCCTCTCTCACATGATGACGTCCAGAAGATGTTCGGCCCCCCTCCGCGTACTGTTTCTGTACACACGGGATTCCGGCGAGTTGGGTTTTCGTTTGTGTTTTCGAAAATGTTGCTCCCGCTGCCGCGCTGACCTCATGTCCGCGCTTCCGCTCGTTCCGAATCGTGCTCCCGCTGCAGCGCTGGCCTCATTTCCAGTGCCATGCCATGGCATGCAATGCAATGTTATGTTGTGTTCCGCTGTGCAATGCCATGCCTTCAGCTGCAATACTATGATAGGCAGTGCTTGACAAATTACGCAGTGCCACGCCATGCTATGTATACCATGATACGCTTTCATCTTCAACGCCATGCTATGCCATGTTATGCCGTGCCTTGCCACGACATCCGACTGTGCGAATAGACAGGAGATTTACGCCATGGTAAGGGATGGGAGGGAAGGGCAGGACGTCAGATAAGAGGCTAGCGCACCTAGCTGGTCCCCCATCCCGTCCCCCCCCTCCAACCCTCCCCCTCCTTCCTCCATTCCCTCCTGCGTGCCGTCGCGCTGGTGTAGTTCCTCCCGCCGCCCACCACTGTAATGCGCAGTGGCTGCGTTCCAGCGGGCTTGCATTCAGCACGGAATGGTCTTCGCTTGATGTTTCCATGGCCTTTGCAATGTGTCATGTTCTGCCGATGCGCCGTCTAGGCGCGGCCTTTTCCTTTTTCCTGTCCTGTCCTGCTCCCCGAGCCACTCACAAGAACCACAGCGGTGGATAAACTACACTATCTGGACCAGCGCGAGCGAAGAACGGACGGGCCCGCATACGCACACACGGGGCTACAGAAGCGCCACGATGCGAAACGGCAGGACCTTCTCGGCAGACGTCAACTGTCCATCCCACTGATCCTGGTCGGGCCCATCCTGGGATCAGGATCGGTGCCTACGGCGGATTCGTGTCGCGACGACCTCGGCGTTGGCTTCTGACACTGCGTCGATCGCTCACCCTTGATAGATCAGCGGCGTTTCGGTCACCCGATCGTTCCATGTTGAAAGACTCTGAGCCACTGACGGCGTTCAACCTGGAGCGACCTTCTGCCTTGGCCAGGGAGGTATCGAAACCGATCCTGACCCCAGGATCGACCCGGCCAGGATCGCCCAGGTGGATAGCCGGCGTCCACCAAGACGGCCCGAATACTTGAGGTCACCTGACTTCGCGACCCGCGCCCCGCGATGCGCGACGCGCGGTTCTATTCGCGCCCTCGCGAGGCTACCTTGGAGAAGGGCGGCGCCTCTCCCAGCCCAACCCCCGACGTGCCAAGCGCGACTGTCTTTGCGCCCCCGGAAAGACCTGGAATACGGAAAGCCACCAAAACGTGCAGGCAACGCTGCAGCTGTGACCTGAGGCAACGCTGCCACTGCGACCTGAGGCCCGACGCCCGCCCAGCGAGAGCGAACGGCGAGAGCGAGGCGCGCGCCCCGCGCGAGGGGGTCCTCCGCGAGGTTGCCCCAGTCGGAACGCTCCTTCCCGTCTTCTGCGGGGCGCCGCCGCCGGCGCACGTGCCGCCGCCGCCGTCGCACGGCGCCGGCGTCACCGCCGCCGCGCTCGGTCAAACCCGCCGCCAGCGCCGGCGCCGGCGCCGCCGTGGTCGCTGGTCACGCGCGATTCGCGCTGGCGCCGTCTGAGAATGCTTAAGAATTGTTCATTCCCAGACGGCTGCGGCGCGAATCATGACGTGACCAGGGGGATGGGGGGTGCGGGGCTGGTCACGGGCGCGATCGCGAATATTTCTGGAGGCAGAAAAGGGGTGTGGCATAAAAGGGTACCGTGACAATGTTGAGTCTGGCGATGCCATTCATCGCAGATGGCATCTCAATTTCCACGATTGGCACCGCACCCTTTTATGCCATACCCCTTTTCCGACCTCCAGAATAACAGCGGGTATACGTGTGTTGTGTGTTGTGCGTGTGCGTGTGCGTGTGCGTGTGCGTGTGCGTGTGCGTGTGCGTGCGGGTGCAGTTGCGGGTGCGGGTGCGGGTGCGGGTGTGGGTGCGGGTGTGGGTGCGGGTGCAGGTGCGGGTGCGGGTGCGGGTGCGGGTGCGGGTGCGGGTGCAGGTGCGGGTGCGGGTGCGGGTGCGGGTGCGGGTGCGGGTGCGGGTGCGGGTGCGGGTGCAGATGTGGGTGCGGGTGTGGGTGTGGGTGTGGGTGTGGGTGTGTGGGTGTGGGTGTGGGGGTGGGGGTGTGGGTGTGGGGGTGGGGGTGTGGGTGTAGGGGTGTGGGTGTGGGTGTGGGTGTGGGTGTGGGTGTGGGTGTGGGTGTGGGTGTGGGTGTGTGGGAGTGGGTGTGGGTCAAGTTAGCCAGCTCGAACGAGCGAGAGGGCTCCGTCCACTCCCACCCGCCCTCCCACAACATAAGAAACAAGCGCGGCGCGTCCGACGCCCGTCGTTTATCTTATATCGTGGACGGCTAGACGTTCCCCGCGCGCGATGTGCGCCGCGCCCCATCTGTGCAGGTCCCGGGCCAGCCCCACGGGCCAGAGGCGTGCTAAGATCTCCGGTAACTAGTTAACAATCTTCTAGTTTGCGCGCGCGGGGCGGTCCCTGGGGGCCCCCGGACGAAAAGAACCCCGAGCAGGTCCTGGGCACGCCGGTCCCAACGATGGTTTTCTTCTTCGGCGCTGACTTCCAGGTCCTGGAGCGCCCCAGGAACGCCCCAAGAGAGCCGAGACGCCCCCGAGACGATCCGAGGGGCCCTGAGTCACCGAAAGATCGTACCAAGACGCCCAAGATGGCCTCCAGACGGCCGAAGACGCCGCCAAGAACCCGCGGGGAGCCTCTCGAGGCCCTCCAAGAGCCTGAACAAGCAAAAACCTCCCAGGCATTCGTCACCCCAGGGCCTCCTGGAACGCCCCGGCGCCCAATGAATTGGCGAGCTAGAAACGTGCGCCGAGCCAAAGCGGGAGCGCAACTTTGAGAAAATGTCGCTCGGCGCCCAAGCGGGAAGGTCATTTCATTCACTCCGAGCGGGGGGGGAGGGGGGTGTGCCGCGCCCAATTCTTGCCATGCACTTTTGCGGGGTGGGCGACAAGAACAGCTATGTGGGCAGGGACAATCAGCATGGCATTGCTTCTGACAAGTAAGGCGGCCCCTCCCGCCTTAGGGTTGCCCCAGAAGTCCGCGCGCGCTGTGCGCCGCGCTCCATTCCTGCCACGCATTTCGCATCGTCGAGGACAGGACAGGCCATGATGAAAGGAAAAACGGCAACTCGGTATTGTTTTTTACAATCAGGATGGGAGGGCCCGCAGCCCGCATGGACGTCCGCGCGCGATGTGCGCCGCGTCCCATTCCTGCCACATATTTCGCACCGTCGGCGACAAGGGAGGCCATCTGAGAGGAAAAAACGGAGACTTTGTATCGATTTTTAACAGTCAGGATGGGCGGGTCCGGATTGACGGCCGCGCGCGCGATGTGCGCCGCGTCCCGTATGTGCGCTGCGTCCCACTGCTGCCACATATTTCGCACGGTCGGCGACAAGGCAGGCCATGCTGAGAGGAAAAAACGAAGACTTTGTATTGATTTTTTACAGTCAGGATGGGCGGGCCCAGATTGACTGCCGCGCGCGATGTGCGCCGCGTCCCATTCTTGCCACGCTTTTCGCATCGTCGACGACAAGAAAGACGATGTTGAGAAGAAAAACGGCCACTTTGTATTGATTTTTTACAGTCCGGATGGGAGGTCCCGGATTGGGTCGTATCGGCCAGAATACGAGGTAGGTGGGGGTATATTCTAATAAGGAACAAGGATGTGGGTGTGGGTGTGGATGTGGGTGTGGGTGTGGGTGTGGGTGTGGGTGTGAGTGTGGGTGTGTGAGTGTGGTGTGTGGGTGTGGGTGTGTGTGGTGTGTGGGTGTGGTGGGGGTGGGGGGGGGGTGGGGGTGGGGGGGTGGGGGTGTGGGGGGGAGTGTGTGTACGTGCGTGCGTGGGTGCGTGCGTGCGTGCGTGCGTGTGTTGTGTGTTGTGTGTGATGTGTGTGTTGTGTGTGTTGTGTGTGTTGTGTGTGTTGTGTGTGTTGTGTGTGTTGTGTGTTGTGTGTTGTGTGTTGTGTGTGTTGTGTGTTGCGTGTGTTGTGTGTGTTGTGTCTTGTGTGCTGTGTGTGTTGTGTGTTATGTGTTGCATATGTTGTGTGTGATGTGTGTTGTGTGTGTTGTGTGTTGTGTATGGTGTGTGTTGTGTGTTGTGTGTTGTGCGTTGTGTCTACTGTGTGTTGTGTGTTGTGTGTTGTGTGTGTGTTGTGTGTGCTGTATGCTGTGTGTGTTGTGTTGTGTGGTGTGTGCTGTGTGCGGGTTGTGTGCGGGTTGTGTGCGGGTTGTGTGGCGTGTGGTGTGTCTGTTTGTTGTGTGTTGTGTGTTGTGTGTTGTGTGTGATGTGTGTTGTGTGTTGCGTGAATTGTGTGTTGTGTGTCGTGGGTTGTGTGTTGTGTGTTGTGTGTGTTGTGCTATGTGTGGTGTGTGTTGTGTGTTGTGTGTGCTGTGCGTGTTGTGTGTGGTGTGTGTGTTGTGTGTTGTGTGTTGTGTTGAGTGTGTGTTGCGTGAGTTGTGTGTGGTGTCTGTGTTGTGTATGTTGTGTGTTGTGTGTTGTGTGTTGTGTTGTGCGTGTCATGCGTGTATGTTGTGTGCGCTGTGTGTTGTGTGTTGAGTGTTGTGTGATGTGTGTGTGTTGTGCGTTGTGTGTCTGTTGTGTGTTGTGTATGATGTGTGGTGTGTGCTATGTGAGTGTTGTGCGTGTTGTGTGTTGCGTGTATTGCGTGTGTTGTGTGTGTTGTGTGTTGTGTGTTGTGTGTTGTGTGGTGTGTGTGTTGTGTGCTGTGTGTCGTGTGTGTTGTGTGTTGTGTGTTTATGTGTGTATGTATGTTTGTGTTGCCGCGAGGCAGGGTGGGATATTCATGTCAAGACTGCTTTTGAATTTCAAGCTACACTTCTGGCCCCCAAGGGGGGGAGGGGGCAGACGTCGCTGCGGAGCATGACGCTTCCCCCTGCCGAGTCGATCCGATCCTCCCTCTTCCTCCTCCTCCTCCTACCTCCTCCTCCTGCTCCTCCTCCTCCTCCACCTCCTCCTCCTCCCATCCCACCTCTCCCACTCCCCCTCCCCCATCAAGCACATGCGGCAAAAGGAGTGCCCACAGCCATGTCTTGTGGCTCCAGCCGACCTTGCATGCCGCTCCCTGCGTCTTCTCGCGACGCTGAATGGATACCTCAGAAACATATCCTGTTCGGCGTTCGCTAGCGGAGTGCAGCGCTTGTGGTGACGGGACGGCGACAAAGAACATCATAAAGGATTGCTCGGCTACGGGAAGCGTCCAAGTCGTGTGGCGCGCAGATTCTCGAATGAGGGACGTGCAGGAACAAGAACATCGGCTGATAGACTCATCCAAAAAGTTAAAGACAGAGCTCGAAGACGTCGAGAAGTAAGTACAGCGCGCTCAAGCGCGACCGGCACTCCCTGCAGGACGACGTGCAGGCTTTCGCGCACGACGAGATGTCTTTTTTCCGACCTGGCACCGGACACGGGGGAGCCGCTGTCCACTGCGGGGAGAATGCCGCTGAAGACGGGAACGCGATGCACATGTGGTGCTGTAGCCATCTCCACGACATTGGGCGGAAGGGGGGGAGGAGAGGGGGGGCCGACCCTCTGCTTAGTGCGACTGTTTGCGACAGTGCGTCTTATGAGGGGAGACTCCCCCTGCCTGAAACAGGCGCCTAAGACAGCCAAGATCTACTCCACGGGGGGGGGGAGGGGGGTGCGAGGGCCCGCGCCGATCGGCAAAACAATGAATAAGAAAACGATCAATGTATTCGTGTGTGTGTGTTGTATTGCTTGTTCTGTTCCCCACCCGACAGGTTGCGGTCGCTAGACTTTAAGAACAGACCTCCCGGCCGGCCCGCGCCGATCGGCACAAGAATGAATACAAAAAAGCGCTCACCTGGCCGACCAGGGGAGAGTGCCCCGACGCACGGGCACACCGCGCGGAGGGCAGGCCTCACGTCCTGAAAGCAAAGGATGTTGGGCATGAAAAAGATCAAACCGCCTGAGACTTCCCCACAAACTGGCCGCGAATCCGAGAGGAGGGAAGGAGGAGAAGAGGGAGCAGGAGGCGTCCAAGTAATAACAAGAAACCCATCTTAGGATATGGGGAAAAAACGCTCACCTGGCCGACCAGGGGAGAGTGCCCCGACGCAGGGGCACACACCGCGCGGAGGGCAGGCCTCCTCGTGTCCCGGGGGGCCGAGGACAACTGGGCCCCCGTGGGGGCCCGGCCGCGGGCGGAGCCGCAGGCGGAGGCCGCCGCCGAGGACCACAGCCACCACCCCCACCCCCCCAGCGGAAGGCTCCGAACGGATGGCCGCTAGCTTTACGCAGGCCGGGCATGCCCCCCTGCAGGCGGACCTTGGAGGGAACAAAAGATGGCAGAGGGACACGCAAGACTTTGACCCTAAAGGGGCCAGACTTTTATCCATGTCCACTGCGCCTCGGCCTTTGGGCGCCCCTTTCCAGAAAGTCCAAGATGCAGTGGATGCAGTCGGGCCGCTGAAAGAAGGCACGCTAAACAAGGAGCGAAGCCCCTTCTTGGCCCTGTAGGCGCCTCCGTGCCCCAGGAGGGCAGGAGGAACAGCACTGGAGGAACCCAAGGAACATCGAGCCCCTTCCGAACCCAAACTGTTCCTTATTTCAGCGTCTTGACTGTATGGGTACCAGCCATGCCCGCACAGTCGGGCAGCGGCCGCGCCGCGGCACCTCCCTTCGAGCTCGGGCTCTGCAGCGCCCACGGGGTCGCCGGCCGACGGAGCAGCCGTCGGCACAGCGGCAGGCCGGGCCCCAAGCGCTACGGGCGTTCCGAGGGGGGAGTGCAGACAGAGGTGACACCGTTCTTTGTGCTGGTGTGGCGATGCCAAACTCACGCCATGCTCTTCCTGAAGCAGCACGTGCCAAGTGGAGGTTTCCGAGCGGTTTTGTCGCATTCCGTATGTTCTCGTCTCCGTGCAATTAAGTTTTTCACATCAAATATGTCGGGGGCCTGTAGTGGCGTAAGTGGCTGCTCTGCGTGAGCTAGAGCGCCACCCCAGGCTTGGGTCCCAATCGCAACTCTGTGTCTGCACTTCTGGAGCCGCTGTCAATTTCAGTCTCCGTTCACCTCTGTACAAACAAGTTTGTCTCTTCATGACCTTTGCCTGCCACGTTCGTCCCAGTGCACCCCCGATCGTCATGGGGCCCGTCGAGTTCAGTGGAGGCGAGGTGGACTCACATGACTCAGTCATTGCCTCACACACTCCCCCCTCCCCCTTCCCCCCATTCCTTCCCCCTCCGCCCCTCCACCCCTTCGCCTCCCCCCCTTCGCCTCCCTACTGCCTCCCCCGAGGGCAAAGCAACCGCCTGACGCGTTCAGGGCCGCCTCCCGCGCGAACACCCCGATGGCTGTCGCCCTGCCCCGGCCCCGCTTTGCCCGCTTGGGCGCGCCGTCGTCGTCATCGTCGCCGTCGTCGTCGTCGTCGTAACCGTCGCCGTCGCCGCCGACGTCGCTGCCGCTCTCGTCGACAACGGGGTCGTCAACGTCGCCATCGTCCCCAACGTCGTTGACGTCCGCCGTCGACGTCATCTTCGCATGGGGCGCAGGGCTCTGACGGAGTGCTCGCGCCGCACCCAGAAGGGCCCGTCAAGAATCGTTCGCCGTTCAATAAAAAATCACCCTGGGGAAAGACCCAACCATACGCAATCGTGAATACCGCCGTTGTGATAACTGCCTTCGGGGCCACGAAACGCATGAAGGCAGCGCCAAATGGGGCTGGGCCGCCATGCGGGCGCTGCCGTTGGGGCCGCCCGCAGGGGGCGCGGAGGTCAGAAGAAACGGGCAGCATGCTGATGTCACCCGTTGCGGCTGACAGGCGCCGGGGAAAACGGGAGAAGACATGCGGACGCAGCCACTGGGGCATCTGGTGGAGTTTCTTTGGGGCCACGGTACGCATGCCAAGGTGATGGGGGTGGCGGCATGCGAATTCAGCCACTGAGGCCTTCGGTGGAACTCTCCATGGGGGCACGATACATGTGAAGGGTGTGCCAAAAGGGGGTTGGCGGCATGCAAACGCAGCCATTGGGGCCTTCGGTGGAGCTCGCAATGGGGCCACGAAGCGTGTCACGGGTGTGCCACAATAAAAGGGGTGGCGGCATGCGGGCGCAGCCACTGGGGCCTTAGGAAGAGCTCACTGTGAGGCCACGGAGCGTGTGACGGTTGTGCCAAAATGAAGCAGGTGGCGGTATGCGAACGCACCCATTGGGGCCTTAGGCGGGGCCTTATGAGACCACGAAACGTGTGAGGGGCGTGCCAAAGGGAGGGGGGCGGCATGCGGGCGCACGCAACCAATGGGGCCTTCGGTGGGACTCCGTATGGCCACGAAACGTGTGAGTGGTGTGCCATAGTGAGGGGGGTGGCGGAATGCGGGCGCAACCACTGAGGCTTTAGATGGAGTTCCGTATGGGACCACAAAACGTGCCAGGGGCGCGCCAAACTGAGCGACCAGGAGGAGGAGGAGGAGGAGAAGAGGAGGAGAAGAGGAGGAGAGGAGGAGAAGAGGAGAAGAGGAGGAGAACAGGAGAAGGAGGATGAGGAGGAGGGAGGAACAGGAGGAGGAGGAGGAACGCGGGGCGCTGTCTTTTCAAAGCGAGGACCTAGCTCAACACAAGATATTGGGAAGAGCTATCATGCACTCGGCGGACGCAACTACCAAAACCAAGACGAGCCATTTAGGACTCAAGCTTTTTGTCTTCGCATCGCAACAGCGGCAGTCTGCGCGCGCGCCCAGGCAAACTGGGCGAATTACGGCATTGCGAATTGTCCCGCATGCAAAGAGAATGGAGAAGACGAGGGGCGGCCGCGGAGACAAACGACGAGACAAGAAAGCGCTCACGCGGCGAAGCCGCGGGGGGGCGCGCGGGGCGGCCGGGGCCGCAGGGCAGCCCTTGGCAGCGAGCGCGGGGCGGCGTCGCGGCGCGCCCAGGGGAGGAGCCAGCGGCCGCAGTGCAGGGCGGGGCCCAAGGGAGCTGCACGAGCGGCGGGGGCGCGGCGAGGGAGGGCTGGTGGTGGCTGCGCGGGAATGCGGCGGAGGCGAAGCAAGACCGCGGCGCGGGGATGGGGGAGGCTGCGGGGGGCAGGGGGAGAGGCCATGCAAAGACGAGTGGTACGAGAGAGTCCATGCGCCCGGCTGCCACAAAGCGGCGAGTGAAGGCCACGCAACTTGCCAGCGGCGGCGGGGGGAGAGCAGAGAGGCAGCGAGCCGAGCCCAGGGCCGGCGCGCGCATCGCAGCCATGAGCAGGACGGCGCCCAGCGGAAGCGGGAGCTGGGCGAAGGTTCCTGGCGGGCAGCCAGGAGGAAATTCAAAACGGGAGGGCAACGCAGCGGCGGCGCAAAATGGGGCAGCACGACCTGACGGGCAGGGGCAAGAGCCGACCTGCTGGGCCCATGGCCAGGCGGGGCGGATGTGCGCCAAGCGGCCTGGGGCCAGTGCAATGCGCGGCACCCGGGGTGGATGCCACGCCCGCGGGGCAGAAGCGAGCGAACCACCTGGGATGAGTGGGGCGCAGAATGAGACGTATCGAACAGGTGCACAGACAATTGGATACCGCCACGAGGCGGACAGGGGCGGAAGGCGCCTCACGTGGGGGAGGGGCGCATGACCCGGGGTGGATGACGCGCCCGTGAGAACGCACCTAACCGGTGCACGGCCAGGTTTATCAGAAGCCGGGCCACGTCCACAGCAAAGCCAGGCGCACCACCTGGGGTGGCTAGCGCGCTTGGGGGTCGGAGCGCGGCGCGCCGCCCGTGGTGGGAGGCGCGCCCAACGAAACGCGCCTGACAGGTGCACAGACAGGTCGGCCAGAGACGTGGGGCGCCTTCTGGGATAGAAGACACCTCGCGATGGTCACAGTCCAAGTGGATCGGTGACACGCCCTGTGGGCCCAGGAACTACGTTGCTGGGTCGTCGTCGTCGTAGGCCGGGCGACGGCTAGAGCCCGCGCAAGCGGGCCCCATGGAGCAGCGGCGTATGGGTGGCCAGCAGCTCATACTGGTGGAGGAAATGTCGAAGGAAGGTGGCGTCGTGCCAGCCAGGGTCGCGGTGTTACCTCCACGCCGGGCGCGGAATCGATGCCAGGCCGCCCCACTTTCACTCCCTCTCTGCTGCGTCCTCCTGACCCAGGCCACGAGGCCCCCCTCGAGCTCAGGAAGTCGAGCAGGACGCGAGGTGGGACATCCTCAGGACGCGCCCGCTCCTTCCCCTGCTTCTTATAGTCCGAAATGAACGAATCCCATTGGACGCGGGCGTCTGGCAACGCGGCCCAAGTGTCCCTGACAAGTTACAGGAACTCGCGCCGCGCGGGCCGAGGAGCTCCCCCTTGCTAGCCGGCGCTGGAGCTGACGCCGGTGCCAGAACCGCCAGTGGCCGTCGTCACAGAGGAACTGCGAGGAGCTTCGGGAGCGGGCGGAGGGTTCACGTACGGATGCGTGTCCTTGGCGGCCCAATCGTCGCTTGCGCCGCTGAGCAGGCCCCCTGAGAGCTCTTGAGGCCCCCAAGAGGCCCCAAACCAAAAAACGCTTCCAAGAGGCGCACGAGAGGCCCAAGAGGTGCCCACAGGCATCCAAGAGGCCTCTGACCTACGACCTAGGCACGGTGGCAGAAACGGCCGAAGGCAAATGGATGCATGTCCGTGCACTGTCCGCTCTGGCGCTGCGCCTCCGCGTCCACGCGAAGCAGCGTGGTCTCGGAGCTCTTTGCGTGGTATCTGAATCAGAAGGTGCTTACCCGGCTTCATCAGGTCGAACCTCTCACCGTGCACATTCTGCAAGTGCGAATCACCCGTGGCAAACGGGCTTAAAAATGACCCACCCGCCGGGCACACCACACCCGATCCGCGCACCCGAGCCAGCGTAAGCCACGACGGCGTGGAGGTAAGTCTCAGCGAGGGTGTCGTGCCCCGACGCGAGCACTGTGAAAGAGCCTGAAGCCACCGTGGTGTCAGCCGCTTTGGTCCACGTGGTGTGCCAGGGATCGGTGAAGCCCGAGGCGAAGTAGTGGCCCCCTGGAAGGGACGCGTCCGAGCAAGCATCCGCACCGCAGCCGGAGTGTACGTGCAGGCCGCCCGACGTGTCGCTCGAAGAGAGTCCTGTCAGAGAATAGGAGACGGAGAGCAGGCCCACACTCACGGTGACCGTGACGGTCCCGGACATCCCGCGCGGCGTGTCCGGGGACGAGCCCTCGGCGGCTGCCAGAGACTCAAACCAGCCCCCGCGCATCCACAGCCAACCCGTGCGCCCGAGGCGGCGTGCAGCACCACGGCATGGTCCAGATTTGCAGCACTGGTGTTAAGTCGGGCCTGTCCCCTACAGGGGGATTTTCGACGAAAAATAAAAAATACCCCCAAAATAATCAAAAAATAATCCAAAAATAGTCTGGGGACTATTTTTTGAATATTGTTTGACCTTTTGGGGGCATTTTGGGGGTATTTTTTCTATTTTCCGTCGAAAAAAACCCTGTAGGGGGACAGGCCCGACTTAACACTGGTGTCATAGCCGCCTGCACCCACCGTGAAAAAGCCCTTGGCAACAGTGCTGCCAGCCGCCTTCGACCACGTGGTGTGCCAGGGGTCGGCAAAGCCCGTCGCGAGGTGGTGGCCACCTGGGAGGAGCGCGTCGGAGCACACAGCAGCGCCTGATCCAGAGTGCATGTGCAAGCCGCCCGAAGTTTCACTCGCCGCGAGTCCATCCAAGTAGTAGCCCAGTCGAAGGAGTCCAGAATCCATGACGGTTGCGGACACGACACCAAAGATACAGCTGGAAGTACCTGGGCAAGGACCCATTTCCGCAGCGAGTTCACTCGACACCGTCGAGTACGTTCCAAGGTAACCGCAACCAATCCGTGAGCCCGAGGCGGCGTGCAACACCACGGCATGGAGACAGTTCTCAGCGAGAGTGTCGTAGCCAGATGCGCCTACGATGAAGGTTCTGGAGGCACTCGTGGAGCCTGCAGTTTTCGACCACGTGGTGTACCACGGATCGGTGAAGCCCGTCGCGAAGTAGTGGCCACCTGGGAGAGACGTCCTGGAACACACATCAATACCTG
Source organism: Prorocentrum cordatum (assembly GCA_963575745.1). Lineage (NCBI taxonomy): Eukaryota > Dinophyceae > Prorocentrales > Prorocentraceae > Prorocentrum > Prorocentrum cordatum. The sequence goes on from CAUYUJ010016307.1 coordinate 178,273, forward strand.
ATCCAGAATGGATGTACAACCCGCCCGAAGTTTCACTCGCGGCGAGCCCATCCAATGCGTAAGACACTTCGAGCACACCCGTATACACCGAGACAGTGAAAACCCCACTGACACCGCTAGAGGTGCCCAAATACGAGCCGATGCTTGATGATAGAGACCCGTAATACTGCAGGAATCCACAACCCACTCGGGCACCTCCGGCACCGTGCAACACCACCGCATGTAGCTCATTGTCGGCAAGAGTGTCATATCCACTTGCGCCCACCATGAAAGAACCAACAGCTGTGGTATCGCCAGAGCTTTTTGACCACGTGGTGGACCACGGGTCGGTGAAGCTGGTCGCGAAGTAGTGGCCTCCTGGGAAGGACGCATCGGAACACACATCAGATCGGGAACCAGAATGAATGTGCAGACCACCTGATGTCAAGCTCGCGTCAAGGCCTGTCAAGGTGTAAGCGACTTTGAGGAGGCCACCTTCCACGGTGACCGACACAACGCCAGAAACACCACTTGAGATTCCCGGGTAGGATCCCATGCTCGCTGAGAGTGCGGAACCTGCGTTGGTCTTGGGTGTGATTATGTGCTGGAGCACAGAGGTGCTGCTGTCATTATGCCTTCCACAATTATGAAGGCAGAGCCCCTTGCAGCGGACGAGCAAAACCGAGAGGGCCACTGTGGCAGTCCACGCCTGCGTCATGGACTCCTGTTCAGCTGGCTCGCGTAGTAATCAGTGTTGAAGTGCGTTTTCGAAGGTGCACGCAGTCGAAAGCAGCTTTGGCCAAAACGGCTACGGCTGTTTTGGGGCGTTCAGGGGGTCCGTTGGACTGTCTTGGGCCTCTCAGGAGGGAAGCTGACTGGGGCCCCCCCGGGGGCCCTCTTAGGGAGTCTTGGGGTCCTCTTGGGGCCGTCTTGGGCGAAGTACTGGGGCATTCTCCTTGAGGCCGTCTCGGGCGCATATCGTGCAAGCAGCAACGAAAAATTAACAACAAAAACAATGTTGCCAGCGTGACCCCGAATAGGAAAATATTGCACTGTGGATGTGTACGCCAGGTGGTGCAAGCTGTGTGGTGTGAGCTACCGCGGTGCAATAATTGTAGAGCTAACTATGCGGTGCAAGCTACGTGGTGCACGCTATGGGGTGACGGTCCAAGCTGCATGGTGTAAGCTATGTGGCTTCAGCTGGAGCAGTGTATATGGTGCAAGCTGGGTGGTGCAAGCTGCGTGGTGCAAGCTGTGTGGTGCAAGCTGTGTGGGGCAAGCTGTGTGGCGCAAGCTATGTGGTCAAAACTATGTAATGCAATATATGCGGCCGCCCACCTAAGCCCCCAGGGGCGGTACCGCATGCCGTCACCCAGCCCACTTCGGCACACCCACCACACGCTTTGTGTCTCCCGAAGCCCCCAAGGGGTGGTACTGCATGCGGTTCCCCAGCCGATTCTGGCACACCACTCACACGTTTCGTGACCCCATGAGAGCTCCACCGAAACCCCCAAAGGGTGGTACCGCATGTGGTCCCCCAGCCCCTTTCGACGCACCCCTCACACGTTGCGTCGCGCGTGGCCCCATAGGGAGCTCCACCGAAGCCCCCCCGGGGGTGGTAGCGCGTGCGGTCCACCAGCCAATTTCGGCACACCCCTTGCAAGCTTCGTGGCCCCGGAGGGAGCTCCACACACGGTTCTAGTAGCCAAGGTCGCACGGCCATCCCCCAATCCGTTTCGAAACACCCCTCACGTGCTGCGGGGCCCTATCGGGAGCTCCAGCGAAGCCCCCAGAGAGGGCGCCCGCGTGGCGGCGGCGCCTCATTTCAGCACAGCCCTCACACGCTCCGTGGCCCCATAGAGAGCACTACCCACGGCCCAGCGGTCCTCCGCATGACGGCGCCGCCCATGCCAGCACACCCCTCGCGAGGATCGTGGCCCAATAGGGAGCTCCAGCTGCGGCCACAGTGCGAGGGTCCGCATGGCGGTGCCGCCCACTTCGGCGCACCCCTAACGAAGATCGTGGCCTCGGATGGGAGCTACACATACGGCCTCAGTGGGAAAATGTGCGTGGGTGCTTCTGCCTCTTTCGGCACACTCCTCACAGGAGCCCCACCTACGGCCCCAGTGGGAGAGTTTGCATGCGTTTCCCCTCCTATTTCGGCGGACCCTCTCACGTTTCGCACCCCTTGGGGAGCTCCACAGAAACCAATCGCGGTGCGCGCCGCCATTTGAAATGGGCCCCACTTGCCCCACTTGTCGCGCCCGCCAGGGCGGGCATGTGGACGTCTAGGAATCGAGGTCGGCCCCGCTTGGTCCAACTTGCTCAACTTGCCCACTTTCCCAAGTGGGGCAAGTGGTACCAAGTGGGGCAAAAGGAGCAAGTGGGGCACGCTGCAAATACCGCAACGGCGCTGCATGTCCAATCACACGTCGCCAACAGGCCGCCGATGGGCCCCCGAAACCACTCGGGCCATCGGTCCCCTTATCGGCGATCGATTGGCGACTTGGGGTCGATGCACCCACCCCGAGCCTGTCCTCCCGTGGTGTCGCCTCCTTGGTCTTGAGGCCACAACTCGGCTCTCTGGCGGCAATTCGGGACGGTCCGGGCACCCCGGGAACGCTCGAGGCGAGGCGCAGCCGCTGGAGAGCACCCCGAGGCTGGAAACCGCCGAGAAGCGACGAAAACGCCAGAAAACCTCAAACCTCGAACCCGAAACCTCATCCATCGCCCCCCCCCCTGCCTCACGCTGCCCCCTGATCAACCCCCTCCCCCTTCTCCTCGGCGACGGCGACTCTGGCGGACGCCCGCTGCACCGCCCAGCCCCCACGATTCGGCTTCGCGCAAGAGTGACCCTATGCTTAGGGCCGGCTGGTCCCCTCACTGGCAGAGTTTGGATGAAAAATGGGATATCGGAAGAAATCCGCCGACCCTGTCGGCGTGTGCGAGGGGCTTGGCTGTTCGAGTCGTCGTCTCCGTCGGTCGTCGCCTCCGTCGTCCCCTTTCCCTGCAGCTTCCTTCTCAAGCTCGTGAGCGAGAGAAAAATCTAGCAGTGTCGTAATCGAGTCGAAGGGAAGCCCCTTCCCTTTGATCCCTTCCCCGGGGGGGGGGTCCCGGGGGGGTCCCGGGGGTGTGGGTGGGGGGGTGGGGGGCAGATTCGTTTTTCCTCGGGCGGCCTAGAAACCTCGAAAACACTCCAAATGAGGTCCGAATGCCCAAGATGGCCCCCGAGACGGCCCAAGAGGGCCCCGAGTCGCCCAAAGATCGGCCGAAAACGCCCAAGATAGCCCCAAGACCGTCCAAGAAGCCTCCAAGACGTCCCAGGCCCCCTCCAAGAGACCCCCAGGAAGCCCCAAGAGGCCCCCACGAGGCTTCCAAGCGGCCCCTAAGAGCTTCCCAAGAGGCCCACAAACTACCCCTAAGAGGCCCCCAAGAGCGCTCGTCGTCGTCGTTGTCGTCGTCGTCGCCATTCAGGTCGGCGGCACCGGCCGTAAGGCCTTCGCAATATATATATATATATATATATATATATATATATATACACACACACCACACACACACACACAAAATGGTCGAAGCATCGTCCCCACACTATTTCTTAAACTATTTTTGAATATTCCTCCTGTTGAGGGACGTGCCCGATTTAATGCGCCGCTGTAGGGGGCCGCGGCGGGCCAATTCCAAGCGCGCGAGCCAGTGCTGGGGGCACCACCCGTGGGCCCCTCGATCCTCGTCGATCCTCCTCGATCCTCCTCCTCGATCCTCCTCGAAACTCCTCCTCCTTATCGATCCTCCTCGAGCCTTGACCCTCCTCGACCCTCCTCCTCGATCCTCCTCGAGCCGATGCTCCTCGATGTGAACCCCAGCTGCGATCCCACCGAAGATCGCAGCTGGCCCACACCAGAGGCCACTCTCGCGAAGGGTCGCTCTCACGAGCAGCCGAACGACGGCGAGGAGGAGGAGGAGGAGGAGGAAGGGGAAGAGGAAGAGGAGGAGGAGGAGGGGCGCCAGACCCGATGCAGGCCTGGGCGGTTGGCGCGTTTTCAATAGGCATCCTTCTGTGGAGGCCGAACGACACCGAAAACGGATCAGATAACCAAAAACACACACACACACACACAAAAAAAAAAAAACGCTCGAATCTAATCTGGCGGTCGACCACGGAATTACATCTGAAAGTTTGGTGTTCGTGTTTTGCTGTTTTTTGGAAAGCCTCACAATCGGAATCCTTTGGAAAGCGCCACAAAAGGATTCGATTGGAAAGCCTCCAGCAGGAATCCTCTGGAAAACACAACGAAGGGAGTCTATTGGAAAGCCTCACAGCAGGAATCCTTTGGAAAGCGCCACAATGGGATTGCACTGAAAAGCCTCACAGCAGGAATCCTCTGGAAAGCGCCACAAAGGGTTTCGATTGGAAAGCCTCACAGCAGGAATCCTCTGGAAAGCAAAACGAGGGGATTGCATTGGAAAGCCTCACACCAGGAATCCGTTTGAAAGCACAACGAAGGGAGTCGATTGGAAAGCCTCACAAAAGGAACCCGCTGGAAAGTGCCATCAAGTAATTCCATTGGAAAGCCTGACAGCAGGAATCCTCTGGAAAGCGCCACAATGGGCTTCTATTGGAAAGCATCACACCAGGAACCCTGTGCAAGGCACAACGAGGGGAGTCGGTTGGAAAGCCTCACAACAGGAACCCGTTGGAAAGCGCAACAAAAGGATTACATTGGATAGCCTCACAGCAGGAACCCTCTTCATAGCACAACAAAAAGATTCGAGCGCAAAGCCTCACAGCAGGAATCATGTGGACAGCACAACGAAGGCCTTGTAGTGGAAAGCCTCACAACAGGAATCCTTTGGAAAGCGCCACAAATGGATTCTACTGGAAAGCCTCACGACGAGAAATCGATGGAAACCGCCACAAAGGGATTATATTGGAAAGCCTCACGACAAGAATCCTTTTGAAAACGCCACAAAGGGATTTCATTGGAAAGCATCACAATCGGAATCCTGAAGACAGCGCCACAAAAGGATTAGATTGCAACGTCTCACAACAAGAATCCCTTTGGAAAGCGCCACAAACGGATTCGATTAGAAAGCCTCACAGCAGGAATCCTGTGGAAAGCCCCACAAAAAGGATTGCACTGGACGGCAACACAACCAGAAGCCTTTGGACAGCGCCACAAAAGGATTCTAGTGGAAAGCCTCACAGCAGGAATCCTTCGGAAAGCGCCACAAAGGTATTCGATGGGAAAGCCTCACGACAGGAACCCTTTGGAAAGCGCCATAAAGGGACTCGATTGGAAAGCCTCACGACAAGAATCCTTTGGAAAGCGCCACAAAGGGATCCCATTGGAAAGCATCACGATCGAAATCTGTTGGAAAGCGCCACAAGGGGATCTGATTGGAAATCTCACAACAGGAATCCGTTGGAAAGCGCCACAAAGGGATTCTATAGGAGAGCCTCACAGCAGGAATCCTCTGGAAAGCACACCAACGGGATTGTATTGGAAAGCCTCACAACAAGAATCCGTTGGAAAGCGCCACAAAGGGATTCCACCGGAAAGCTTCACAACAGGAATCCTCTGGAAAGCACCATAAAACCAAAAGAAAACAACAACAAATTAGCCTGGCGAAGGGCCCAACCATACGCAATTGTGAATACCGCAAATATGAAGATTGTTTCGGTGGCGCTCCCTCTGGGTAGGGGAACCGCATGCGGACACCCCCACTGGGGCCTACGGTGGAGCCCCCCATGGGGCCACGAAGCGCTGCCCTGGGTGGGGGAACCGCATGCGGACACCCCGACTGGGGCCTACGGTGGAGCCCCCTATGGGGCCACGAAACGCTGCCCTGGGTGGGGGAACCGCATGCGGACACCCCCACTGGGGCCTACAGTGGGGCTCCCTATGGGGCAACGAAACGTTGTGGGGGAACCGCATGCGACACCCCCACTGGGGCCTACGGTGGAGCTCCCTATGGGGCCACGAAGCGCTGCCCTGGGTGGGGGAACCGCATGCGGACACCCCCACTGGGGCCTACGGTGGAGCCCCCTTATGGGGCCACGAAGCGTTGCCCTGGGTGGGGGGAACCGCATGCGGACATCCCCCACTGTGGCCTACGGTGGGGCTCCAAATGGGGCCACGAAACGCTGCCCTGGGTGGGGGCACCGCACGCGGACACCCCCACTGGGGCCTACGGTGGAGCTCCCGATGGGGCCACGAAGCGCTCCCCTGGGTGGGGGAACCGCATGCGGACACCCCCGCTGGGGCCTACGGTGGAGCTCCCTATGGGGCCACGAAACGCTGCCCTGGGTGGGGGAACCGCATGCGGACACCCCCACTGGGGCCTACAGTGGAGTTCCCTATGGGGCCACGAAACGCTGCCCTGGGTGAGGGGAACCGCATGCGGACACCCCCACTGGGGCCTACGGTGGAGCTCCCTATGGGGCCACGAAACGCTGCCCTGGGTGGGGGAACCGCATGCGGACACCCCCACTGGGGCCTACGGTGGAGCCCCCTCTGGGGCCACGAAACGCTGCCCTGGGTGGGGGAACCGCATGCAGACACCCCCACTGGGACCGACGGTGGGGCTCCATATGGGGCCACGAAACGCTGCCCTGGGTGGGGGAACCGCATGCGGACATCCCCCACTGTGGCCTACGGTCGGGCTCCAAATGGGGCCACGAAACGCTGCCCTGGGTGGGGGCACCGCACGCGGACACCCCCACTGGGGCCGACGGTGGAGTTCCCGATGGGGCCACGAAACGCTGCCCTGGGTGGGGGGGCCGCATGCGGACACCCCCACTGGGGCCTACAATGGGGCTCCCTATGGGGCCACGAAACGCTGCCCTGGGTGAAGGGAAACCGCGTGCGGACACCCCCACTGGGGCCTACGGTGGAGCTCCCTATGGAGCCACGAAACGCTGCCCTGGGTGGGGGCACCACATGCGGACACCCCCACTGGGGCGTACGGTGGAGCTCCCTATGGGGCCACGAAGCGCTGCCCTGGGTGGGGGAACCGCATGCGGACACCCCCACTGGGGCCTACGGTGGAGCTCCCGCCACGAAACGCTGCCCTGGGCGGGGGAACTGCACGCGGACACCCCCACTGGGGCCTACGGTGGAGCCCCCTATGGGACCACGAAACGTTGCCCTGGGTGCGGGATCCGCATGCGGACACCCCCACTGGGGCCTACGGTGGAACCCCCATGGGGCTACGAAGCGCTGCCCTGGGTGGAGGAACCGCATGCGGGCAGGAGGAGGGGGGGAGGGAGGAGGAGGAGAAGGAAGAAAGGAAGGAAGGAAGGAAGGAGGAGGGACGCGGGGCACCGTTTCTTCAAAACGAGGACCCAACACCACAGGATGGTTAGGAGAAAAACAAAAAAACTAATAGAACCTGGGTGTTTCTTGTTTTGTTTGTTTGGTTGGCTTGTTTTGGAAAGCCTCACAATCGGAATTTCTGGAAAGCGCCGCAAACGGGATTCTATTGGAAAGCATCACTGCAGGAATCCGTTTGAAAGCACAACGAAGGGACTCTACTGGAAAGCCTCACAACAGGAACCCTTTGGAAAGCGCCACAAAAAGAGTGTAGTATATAGCCTCACAGCAGGAATCCTCTGGAGAGCACAACAAAAGGATCCGATCGGAAAGCCTCACGCCAGGAATCCTCTGGAAAGCCCCACAAACGGGGTTGTACTGGAAAGCCTCACAACAGGAATCCGTTGGAAAGCGCCACAAAAGGATTACATTGGAAAGCATCACAGTCGGAATCGTTTGGAAAGCACAACAAACGGATTCGATTGGAAAGCCTCACAGCAGGAATCTTGTGGACAGCACAACGAGGGCATTGCATTGGAAAGCCTCACACCAGAAGCCCTCTGGAAAGCAGAACAAAGCGAGTATATTGGAAAGCCTCACAGCAGGAATCCTCTGAAAAGCACAGCGAGGGGAGTCGATTGGAAAGCGTCACAGCAGAAATCCGTTTGAAAGCACAACGAAAGGAGTCGATTGGAAAGCCTCACAACAGGAATCCTCTGGAAAGCGCCACAAAGGGATTCCATTGGAAAGCCTCACAGCAGGAACCACTTTGGAAAGCGCCACAAAATGCTTTCGTTTGAAAGCCTCACACCAGGAACCCTCTGGAAAGCACAACGAGGGGATTGCATTGGAAAGCCTCACAACAGGAATCCTTTGGAAAGCGCCACAAAAGGGATTCCGCTGGAAAGCCTCACAGCAGGAATCCTCTGGATAGCAGAACGAAAAGATTCGATCGGAAAGCCTCACAACAGGAATCCTGTGGACAGCACAACGAGGGCATTGTAGTGGAAAGCATCACAACAGGAATCTTTTGGAAAGCGCCACAGAAAGGCTTCTATTGGAAAGCCTCGCAGCAGGAATCCTGTGGAGCCCCACACAGGGATTATATTGGAAAGCCTCACGACAAGAATCCTTTGGAAAGCGCCACAACAGGGCTTGTACTGGAAAGCCTCACGACAAGAATCCTTTTGGAAAGCACAACGAGGGGATTGCATTGGAAAGCCTCACAACAGGAATCCTCTGGAAAGCACAACGAGGGGATTGCACTGGAAAACCTCACAGCAAGAATCCGTTTGAAAGCACAACGAAGGGAATCGCTTGGAAAGCCTCACAACAGGACTCCTTGGAAAGCGCCATCAAGGGCTTCCATTGGAAAGCCTCACAGCAGGAATCCTCTGGAAAGCGCCACAAAAGTTTTCTATCGGAAAGCCTCACAGCAGGAATCCTCTGGAAAACCCCACAACGGGATTGGATTGGAAAGCCTCACAAGAGGAATCCCTTGGAAAGCGCCACAAAGGGATTCTATTAGAAAGCCTCACAGCCGGAATCCTCCGGAAACCACAACAAAGGGATCAATCATATTGGAAAGCATCACAACCGGAACCCTTTGGGAAGCGCCCAGAAGGGATTCTATTGGAAACCCTCACAATCGGAATCTTTTGGAAAGCGCCACAAAAAAAAACTCGATTGGAAAGCCTCACGACGGGAACCCTCTGGAAAGCAGAACAAAAGGATTCCATTGGAAAGCCTCACAATCGGAATCGTTTGGAAAGCACAACAAACGGATTCGATTGGAAAGCCTCACAGCAGGAATCCTGTGGAAAGCGCCACAAAGGGATTCGATTGGAAAGTCTCACAACAGGAATTGTTTCGGAAAGCGCCACAAAGGAATTGCATTGGAAAGCCTTACAGCAGGAATCGTCTGCAAAGCACCACAAAGGGATTGTATTGCAAAGCCTCACAACAGGAATCCCTTGGAAAGCGCCACAAAGTGATTCTATTAGAAAGCCTCACAGCAGGAATCCTCTGGAAAGCACAACTAATCCAAATTAGCCGGGCGAAAGACCCAACCATACGCAGTTGTGAATACCGCAATTGTGCATAGATTTTTCGGTGGTGCTTCCTATGGGGTCACGAACCGTATGAATGGTGTGCCGAATTTTGTGGTAGGGTACACAACACGAACGAAGACGATTGGTCTGAGCATGAAAACTTGAGCGCGACCGAGTCTAAGCGCGAGCGAGTCTGATTCTGAATGAATACGCGCGCGATGGATTATATTTGCATGACTGCGAGCATGGGGCCGTCTAGTGTAAACGCATACGACTGTGAATGGTTTGGGTCTGCCTGACTCTGAGAACTCGCGACACTGACCGTAGCCTCCGCAAAGAATTTTCCTGGGAACCCCGACGGCAGCGCCCGCGCGCCGCGACGCCCATGTCGGCACGCCCCACACGAGGATCGCGCCCGCTTCCTCCCCTTTTTTTCCTTCCTCTCTGCCCGCGCACTCCAAAGTTCAAGGCTGCGGGCGCCGCGCTACGCGGAGCCCCCGCGACGCGCGCAGGTCGGACGTCGACGACGGACGACGACGACGAAGAAATCGGCACTAGGGAAGCTGTCGGGACCACCACCTCCCTATGGGGCCACAAAACGTGTGAGGGGTGCGGGACGCATGCGGGCGGCGACACTGGGGCCTATGCGGCCGGCGGCACTGGGGCCTTCGGTGTCCGAATTGGGTATGCGGGACGCATGCGGGCGGCGGCACTGGGGCCTTCGGTGGAGCTCCCTATGGGGCCACGAAGCGTGTGAGGGGGGTGCCGAATTGGGTGTGCGGGACGCACGCGGGCGACAGCGGGCCTTCAATGGAGCTCCCTATGGGGCAACGAAACGTGTGAGGGGGGTGCCGAATTGGATGTGCGGGACGCATGCGGCCGGCGGCACTGGGGCTTCGGTGGAGCTCCCTATGGGGCCACGAAACGTGTGATGGGTGTGCCGAATTGGGTGCGGGACGCATGCGGCGGCAGCACTTGGGCCTCCGGTGGAGCTCCCTATGGGGCCACGAAACGTGTGAGGGGGGTGCCGAACTGGGTGAGCGGAACGCATGCGGCCGGCAGCACTGGGGCCTTCGGTGGAGCTCCCTGTGGGGCCACGAAACGTGTGAGGGTTGTGCCAACTTGGGTGTGCGGGACGCATGCGGACGGCAGCACTGGGCCTTCGGTGGAGCTCCCTATGGGGCCACGAAACGTGTGAGGGGTGATGGTGCTGATGACGGCGATGATGACAGGTGAGAGGAGGAGGGAGGAGGGGAGGAGGAGAAAGAGGGAGGACGCGGGGACCGTCTATTCAAAACGAGGACCAACACCACAGGATGGTTGGGGGAAGCACAAAAAAAAACAAATTGAATCTGGCGGTCGACAACGGAATTATATACGAAAGTTAGTTTATGTTGTTTTCTGTGTTTTGTTTATTTGTTTGTTTTTGTTTTTTTCGTTTCTTCCCCAACCCTCCTGCGTTGGGTTCTCGTTTTGAATAGAGCACTGCTCGCGCGTCCCCTGCCTTCCTTCCCTCCTTCCCCCCTGCCTTTTACCTCGCTCGTCGCTGCGTGCCAGCCTGCCTCTTACCTGGTCATCCGTGTGCCACTTTCGAGGGCTGCTGGGGGCTGCGATATGTGAAACTGTCGCCACTTTCGAGGGCCGCTGAGGGGCACAGCACAATGGGTACCCACTGCAGACTCAAACTAGACCTCGCCATCCCTGGGGGGCTGCGATCTGCGAAACTGTCGCCACTTTCGAGGGCTGCTGAGGGGCACAGCACAGTGGGTACCCACCGCAGACTCAAATTAGACCTCGCCATCCCTGGGGGGCTGCGATCTGTGAAACTGTCGCCACTTTCGAGGCTGCTGAGGGGCACAGCACAGTGGGTACCCACCGCAGACTCAAATTAGACCTCCATCCCTGGTGGGCTGCGATCTGTGAAACTGTCGCCACTTTCGAGGGCTGCTGAAGGGCACAGCACAGTGGGTACCCACCGCAGACTCAAATTAGACCTCGCCATCCCTGGGGGGCTGCGATCTGTGAAACTGTCGCCACTTTCGAGGGCTGCTGGGGGCACAGCACAGTGGGTACCACCGCAGACTCAACTAGACCTCGCCATCCCTGGGGGGCTGCGATCTGTGAAACTGTCGCCACTTTCGAGGGTTGCTGAGGGGCACAGCACAGTGGGTACCCACCGCAGACTCAAACTAGACCTCGCCATCCCTGGGGGGCTGCGATCTGTGAAACTGTCGCCACTTTCGAAGGCTGCTGAGGGGCACAACACATTGGGTACCCACCGCAGACTCAAATTAGACCTCGCCAGCCCTGGGGGGCTGCGATCTGTGAAACTGTCGCCACTGTCGAGGGCTGCTGAGGGGCACAACACAGTGGGTACCCACCGCAGACTCAAACTAGACCTCGCCATCCCTGGAGGACTGCGATCTGTGAAACTGTCGCCACTTTCGAAGGCTGTTGAAGGGGCGCAGCACAGTGGGTACCCACCGCAGACTCAAACTAGACCTCGCCATCCCTGGGGGGCTGCGATCTGTGAAACTGTCGCCACTTTCGAGGGCTGCTGAGAGGCACAGCACACTGGGTACCCACCGCAAACTCAAACTAGACCTCGCCATTCCTGGGGGGCTGCGATATGTGAAACTGTCGCCACTTTCGAGGGCTGCTGAGGGGCACAGCACAGTGGGTACCCACCGCAGACTCGAACTAGACCTCGCCATCCCTGGGGGGCTGCGATCTGTGAAACGGTCGCCACTTTCGAGGGCTGCTGAGGGGCACAGCACACTGGGTACCCACCGCAGACTCAAGTTAGACCTCGCCATCCCTGGGGGGCTGCGATCTGTGAAACTGTCGCCACTTTCGAAGGCTGCTGAGGGGCACAGCACAGTGGGTACCCACCGCAAACTCAAATTAGACCTCGCCATCCCTGGGGGGGGGGGCTGCGATCTGTGAAACTGTCGCCACTTTCGAGGGCTGCTGAGGGGCACAGCACAGTGGGTACCCACCGCAGACCCAAATTAGACGCAGCTTTCGTCCTTGTTCTCCTCCTGCAGTCACTTTCCCTCTGCTGCTGCCGTGCTGATGGTTCGGCTTCCCGCACGTTGTTATCCTGCCTTGCGTTCCCGATTCCCCATGTCCTCTTCGAGCCTGTAGATGTCGCCCCTCGTCCTTGTATGGTTCTCCCGCGCATCATGCCATAGGCGCGTGTCCCAAGTAGCTTACACATCAAGTTGATTGCCCATGCAATTTTCGGCCAACTCCTCGTTTCCATTGATACAGATGGGTTGGGCACGTCACAGGGTAATTTGTTTTCTTGTTTTCCCCAACCATCATTGGTTGGGTATTCGTTTTGAATCAGGGACTGTGGTCTCCACCTTCCTTCCTTGCTCCTTCCTCCCGCCCCCCCTCCCTCCTCCTGCGTCCTGTCTTGCCTGCGGGGTGGCTGCGACCTGTGAAACGGTCGCTACGTTCGAGGCCTGCTGGGGTGCTCACCACAGTGACGCCACGCGCGGACCCAAATTAAATATCGCCGTCCCTGGGGGGCTGCGATCTGCGAAGCTGTCGCCACTTTCGTGACCTGCTGGGGGGCCCAGCAGTGACGCCACGGGCGGATTCAAAGTAGACCTCGACATCCCTAGAGGGCTGCGACCTGCGAAACTGCCGCCACTTTCGAGGTTTGCTGGGGGGCCCAGCACAGTGACGCCACGCGCGGACCCAAATTTGACCTCGCCATCCCTGGGGGGCTGCGATCTGCGAGGCTGCCGCCACTTTCGAGGCCTGCTGGGAGGCCCAGCACAAACACGCCACGCGCGGACCCAAATTAGACCTCGCCATCCCCGGGGGGCTGCGAACTGTGAAACTGTCGCCACTTTCGACGCCTGCTGGGGGGCCCAGCACAGTGACGCCACGGGCGGATTCAAATTAGAACTCGCCACCCCGGGGGGGCTGCGATCTGTGAAACTGTCGCCACTTTCGAAGCGCGCTGGGAGGCCCAGCACAGTGACGCCACGCGCGGACCCAACTTATACCTCACCATCCCTGGGGGGCTGCGATCTGCGAAACTGTCGGCACATTCGACGCCTGCTGGGGGGGGGGGCCAGCACAGCGACGCCACGCGCGGACCCAAATTATACCTCACCATCCCTGGGGGGCTGCGATCTGCGAAACTGTCGGCACATTCGACGCCTGCTGGGGGGGCCCAACACAGTGACACCACGCGCGGATTCAAGTTAGACCTCGCCATCCATGGGGGGCTGCGAACTGTGAAACTGTCGCCACTTTCGAAGCCTGCTGGGAGGCCCAGCACACTGACGCTACGGGCGGATTCAAATTAGACCTCGCCATCCCTGGGGGGCTGCGATCTTTGCAACTGTCGCCACTTTCGAGGCCTGCTGGGGGGCCCAGCACAGTAACGCCACGCGCGGACCCAAATTTGACCTCGCCATCCCTGGGGGGCTGCGATCTGTGAAACTGTCGCCATTTTCGAGGCCTGCTGGGGGGCCCAGCACAGTGACACCACGCGCGGACCCAAATTAGACCTCGCCGTCCCTGGGGGGCTGCGAACTGTGAAACTGTCGCCACTCTCGACGCCTGCTGGGGGGCCCAGCACAGTGACACCACGCGCGGACCCTAATTAGACCTCGCCATCCCTGGGGGGCTGCGATCTGTGAAACTGTCGCCACTTTCGACGCCTGCTGGGGGGCCCAGCGCAGTGACGCCACGCGCGGACCCAAATTTGACCTCGCCATCCCCGGGGGGATTCGATCTGTGAAACTGTCGCCACTTTCGAGGGGGGGGGGGGGGGGGGGCAGCACAGTGACGCCACGCGCGGACCCAAATTAGACCTCGCCATCCCTGGGGGGCTGCGATCTGAGATCCCCGCTTTCGAAGTGGCTAGGGTTGCTCAGGGATTGTAACGAATCAGCTTTATATAGTCCTTGTCCTGTAGCCAGTGTCCTGCGAGTCTCCCGAATTCCGTCTGCAGACATATGTAACCCTCGTTCCGTCATCGCCCCCCTTTTTTATAAAGTGTCCTAAACAATTTGCGCCCCGCGTTTGCGCAGGGGTTGGGTACGTCGCCAAGGTAATTTTGTTTTTGGTTCGGAATCCTTTGGAAAGCGCCACAAAGAAATTCCATTGGAAAGCCTCACAATCGGAATTTTGTGGAAAGCGCCACAGAGGGATTCGATTGGAAAACATCACAATCGGAATCCTTTGGAAAGCGCCACAAAGGGAGTCGATTGGAAAACCTCACAGCAGGAATCCTGTGGAAAGCACAACAAAGGGATTCGATTGTAAAGCCTCACAGCAAGAATCCTGTGGAAAGCACACGGAGGGGATTCCATCGGAAAGCCTCACAACTGGAATCCTCTGGAAAGCGCCACAAAGGGATTCGATTGGAAAGCCTCACAACAGGAATACTCAGGAAAGCACAACGAGGGGATTGCATTGGAAAGCCTCAGAGCAGGCATCCGTTTGAAAGCACAACGAAGGGAGTCGATTGGAAAGCCTCACAACAGGAATCCTTTGGCAAGCACCACAAAGGGATTCTATAGGAGAGCATCACAATCGGAATCCTTTGGAAAGCACCACAAAGGGATTCGATTGGAAAGCATCACAATCGGAATCCATTTGAGAAAGCGCCACAGAAGGATTCTATTGGAAAGCCTCACACCAGGAATCCTCTGGAAAGCGCCACACAGGGATTCGATTGGAAAGCCTCACAGCAGGAATACTCTGGACAGCACCACAAATGGATTCGATTGGAAAGCCTCACAGCAGGAAACCTTTGGAAAGCGCCACACGGGATTCGATTGGAAACCCCACAATCGGAATCCTTTGGAAAAGCCACGAAGCCATCATTGCGTGCTTGTTAAAAAAGGCTAAACCGCCCAGGCCTGCATTGGGTCTGCTTCGGGAGGCGGAGGATCGAGGACGATCGAGGATCGAGGAGGATCGAGGATCCAGGGGGATCGGGGATCGAGGATCGAGGAGGACCGAGGACGATCGAGGAGGATCGAGGATCGAGGGGGATCGGGGATCGAGGATCGCGGAGCGAGGAGGCCGGAGCGCGCGACCCTCCCGGGGGGGGCGGAGAGGCCGGGCGCTCCCCCTGGCCCCCGCCCCCTGCGCCCCTCCGCACGTAGCGCTCCAGGGGCCGCCAGTCCACGAGGCGCTCGCGGTGGATCTGCCGCGCGGCCGCGGCCGAGGGGCCGGCGCGAGGCACGGTGGCACGCGCGGCGGCACGTCGACCCCGCACCGAACAACAGAAAAAAAGGCGGCCCATGCCGGACACGAATCGGCAACTCCTCGTCCTCGTCCGCCTCGTCCTCCTCCCCCCTTCCTCCCTCCAGTCCCCTCCCCCCTTCTCTTCCTCCTCCTCCGAGTCCTCGTCCGTCCTCCCCCTTGGGGTTATGACAGCCTCCCCAGCTTTTGTTTCCACTGCATGCTCCGCAACATACCTCATCAGGGCAACTCGCCTGGGCCTCGTTTCTTGATGGGATCGTGGGGGTACTCGAAACGTTTAGCGTTGACAACTCTCTGTCGCTCTATGGTGAATAACATGTTATGCAAAACCGAGCCGGAAGTCTGGTCCGGTGCCGGATATCACGCAACGACAGGTAGATGGAGGCCACCTGGTTTCGCGCATCGCGCCCCGCGATGCGCAACGCGCTGTCGTCTTCGCGCCATCGCAGCAAGACACTGGCGAAAAGAACCTCTCCAGCTCTCTCCCGTGCATGCTGCGATGCGCAAGGCGCGGTGACCTTCGCGCCGCCTGTGCAGTCGACCTGGGCGGATGGAGGGAGGTCCGAAGCGTTCGGATGACCTCTTGCCCTCCTAGGGTTAAGTCGGGCCGTCCCCCTACAGGCCGATGTTCGAGGAAAAAAATGTTTAGGAAACAAATCAAAACACACACACACCCAAACATGATCAACAAATACTCAAAAAATGGTCCCCCGACTATTTTTTGCCTATGTTTGAATATTCTAGGGAACCGAACTCTATACACCGACGTCTCTGTCTGGCCTCACACTGAATCTCGCACAGGGAAGCGGAACCTGGTGTATACGGGATCATGGTGTATACATTCTTCTTCGTTTCCCTGGGAAACCGGAGGAAAAAGCACACACCACACCGCCCCGACGCCGTCCCCGAACCTCCAAAAAACCCTGGGATTGAAAAACCGCCCGCCAGTGGTAATGCACATGCTCCAGTTCCCGATACAGTCGGGAAGTTGACCTAAGGAACCCAAACTAAGGAACGAGGCCCCTTTTGCCCATCAGTTAAAGCTCGATGTCCCATCGAAAACCTCAGGGAAACTTAAGGCAAGCCGTGAAACAATCAAGGAACACGGAGCCCCTCCCCAACGAAAAGGGCTCCTTCTTCAGGACCCCGACTGTACTCCCCCCGTGGAGGGACCGGCCCGATGCAGTCCCAGGGAGCCTCCGGAGGCCCCTCGCCGCCGCGGCCGAGGAGGCGCCTCGAGGGGCCCCGGGGCGCGCCCCCGCGGGAGGCCCCAGGGAGGGAAGGGGGGCGTCACGCTCTCGCCGCCGCGGCCCCGCCGCGCACGCGCCACGTGGAGCGCACAGAGACACGCTCACACTAGGTCGTGGACGATGGAAGGGACCCTGGGACACACAGATAGATACACACAAGTAACAGGATTCCCCCTATTTTCCCGCATCTTCTGGGTTTCTGTCTCCCCCCCACTTCCCATGCTTTCCCATATCTTCTGGGGAATCGAGGACTCATTGTGTCTGTGTGTTTTTTCTCCTCCTGAGACGAGCGCCTTCCACTACTCGCAGAGTAGCTACTCGCAATCGCCTGGATCCGCCGCGGGGGATCTGCGATAAGTTACATCGAAGCAGACGTGTGTTGCTCGGGCGTTTGCGAGTAGGCACTTTGCGAGTAGGGGAACGCGCCCCACCCTTGCAGGGGGATTTTGGGCGACAAATAAGAAAATACTCAACAAAAAACAAAAAACAAAAAACAAAAAAAACAAAAAACAAAAAACAAAAAAAAACAAAAAAAAAAAAAAAAAAAAAACGCTACCGAGGAACCCCACATACATATACTATGGCTGGAGTGATGATAGCTGAAGTGAAGCATGTGAGAATGATGTTGCTGGCCGTTGCCACCCCCAGCACACCCCCTGTGGTGTCGAGGAAGTGCCACGCCTGCCACGCTGTGCGAGGCCGCAACGGATAGGGAGACCACCCCCAGCGCACCCCCTGTGGTGCCGAAGAAGTGCCACGCCTGCCACGCTTTGCGAGCCCGCAACGGATAGTAAGACCACCCCCAGCGCACCCCCTGTGGTGTCGAGGAAGTGCCACGCCTGCCACGCTTTGCGAGAGCCCGCAACGGATAGGGAGACCACCCCCAGCGCACCCCCTGTGGTGTCGAGGAAGTGCTACGCCTGCCACGCTGTGCGAGGCCGCAACGGATAGTAAGACCACCCCCAGCGCACCCCCTGTGGTGTCGAGGAAGTGCCACGCCTGCCACGCTGTGCGAGCCGCAACGGATAGGGAGACCACCCCAGCGCACCCCTGTGGTGTCGAGGAAGTGCACGCTTTTGCGAGCCCGCAACGGACAGGGAGACCACCCCCAGCGCACCCCCTGTGGTGTCGAGGAAGTGCCACGCCTGCCACGCTTTGCGAGCCGCAACGGATAGGGAGACCACCCCCAGCGCACCCCCTGTGGTGTCGAGGAAGTGCCACGCCTGCCACGCTTTGCGAGCCCGCAACGGATAGGGAGACCGCCCTTAGCGCACCCCCTGTGGTGTCGAGGAAGTGCCACGCTTGCCACGCTTTGCGAGCCCGCAACGGATAGGGAGACCACTCCAGCCGCAACCCACCCCTGTGGTGGCCGAGGAAAGTAGCCACGGCCTGCCACCTTTTGCGAGCCCACTAAACGATAGGGAGACCCCCCCTCCGCCCACCCTCACTTGGTGTGTCCGTCCGCCCCACGCCATGCCACGCTTTGCGAGCCCCCGCACGGATAGGGACCACCCCCATCGCACTCCCTGTGGTGTCGAGGAGAGCCACGCCTGCCGGGAGAGCCACGCCTGCAACGGCCTTGACAGGCCGTCGCACATACGGTGTATACGTAAAGATACCACCCCCAGCGCACCCCCTGTGGTGTCGAGGAAGTACCACGCCTGCCACGCTGTGCGAGCCCGCAACGGATAGGGAGACCACCCCCAGCGCACCCCCTGTGGTGTCGAGGAAGTGCCATGCCTGCCACGCTGTGCGAGGCCGCAACGGATAGGGAGACCACCCCCAGCGCACCCCCTGTGGTGCCGAGGAAGTGCCACGCCTGCCACGCTTTGCGAGCCCGCAACGGATAGGGAGACCACCCCCAGCGCACCCCCTGTGGTGTCGAGGAAGTGCCACGCCTGCCACGCTTTGCGAACCCGCAACGGATAGAGAGACCACCCCCAGCGCACCCCCTGTGGTGTCGAGGAAGTGCCACGCCTGCCACGCTTTGCGAGCCCGCAACGGATAGGGAGACCACCCCCAGCACACACCCTGTGGTGTCGAGGAAGTGCCACGCCTGCCACGGTTTGCGAGCCCGCAACGGATAGGGAGACCACCCCCAGCACACCCCCTGTGGTGTCGAGGAAGTGCCACGCCTGACACGCTTTGCGAGCCTCCTCAACGGATAAGGGAACAACCCAAGCGCACCCCCTGTGGTGTCGAGGAAGTGCCACGCCTGACCACGCTTTGCGAGCCCGCAACGGAAATAGGGAGACAACCCCAAGCGCACCCCCTGTGGTGTCGAGGAAGTGCCACGCCTGGTATGCCTGGACGACTGGGGCGTGCTGTGCTGTGCTGGCCTGTGCTGCGGTCTGCTGTGCTGTGCTGTGCTGTGCTGTGCTGTGCTGTGCTGTGCTGTGCTGTGCTGTGCTGTGCTATGCTGTGTGTGCGGTGTGCTGTGTGTGCTGTGTGTGCTTGTGTGTATGTGTGTATGTGTGTATGTGTATGTGACACTGTATGTGTGTGCTGTGCCGTGATTGTGTTATGTGTGTACTGGCCGTGCATGGGTTGAGCGCGGGTAAGGGGAGGAAAGAAGAGAGAGGAGGGGAGGTGTGCGGGTGAGACGCGGGTGCGGCGCGGCAGGGAAGAAAACCAGAACCCCACGAAACATGTGGGGAACTAACCACTAAATGCTCAAAATATCGTCCCCAGACTATGTTTTTACTATGTTTGAGTATTCCTCCTGTAGAGGGACAGGCCCGACTCGATACTAATATTATATGTCCTCCTTGGAGGCGCGCGTCCGAACCGGACATACATAGTATACCCATCTTGTAGCACACCGTTTCCCGAGCGGCGTGGCCAGAGAGCGCCCGCCACGACGCATGCACTACGAGATTTCTCGGTGCGCGCGCCGCCCCTGGGGGGGGGGGGGGGGCGACGCACATGCAGTATTAGTATGTTGGAGAGACGCCGGTCTGTAAGACGAAGCTGGGACGAGGACAGAATCGAGAATCTCAAAGTCTCGGCGGTTCCGGAGGGCGTGTCTCGGGAGCGGCCAAGAGGGGGGTGTCCAAGAGGGGGGCGTGCAAATCATGACCGGCGGCATGTGCGCGGCCCAGCGGGGGGGCCAGGGACATAATGAAATAAGAAGAGGCGCCATGAAATCTGCGGAAATATCATGACACCCGCCATGATATCCACCCCCCCCTAGTCATCACCCCACTCTTTTCCGCCCCCGAGTGTCGGGCGCCGCGGCCTTCTCGGAGCGTTCCGGAAGGCTCTGGGACGGGCTTCTCCTCGTCCCGGGGGGGGGGGCGACGCACACGGTCCACGGCGCAACGCCGACCGCCGGGGGAGCGCGGCGAGTCGGGAGAGGGCGCCCCGGGGGCCGCCGCCCGAGGGGCGGGGAGGGGCCCCGAGGGCCCGCGCCGAGCAGCGGCCAAGAGGTCGCTATAGCACAGGCCGGGGGAGGCCCCCAAGGGCCCGACGAGAGGAGGAGAAAGGAAAAACAAAAAAAGAGAGAGAGAGAGAGAGAGAGAGCGTGCACAGCAGACAGGAAGCAAGAGAAACAGGAGAAAGAGAACAGGAAGTATGAAAAGATGAGTGAAGAAAGAAGGAGAACAACAGCGCACAACAGGAAGGAAGAAAGAGAAAGAAACAAAGGAGAGAATAAGACACAGCAGAAAGAAGTAAAGAGAACAACAATACAAAAAGGAAGAGACAGAGAAGGAGAGATGGGAAGAGAATTTGTGGCGGTCCGACTGGGTTCCTTGGATCTGCGCCGAAGCCCCCTCCCTGGCGCGCGGAGCGCGCCGAGGGCGGCGCCAGAGGTCCAGCGCAGATCCAGGAAATCCGCGCGGACCTCCGCAGGTATGTGTTCATGCAGTCGTTCCTTCTCCAACTGAATGACTATCGACCAGACCACCCCAACCCGACCCGAAGACCCGAATTTGACCCGAATTTCGGGTTGGGGGAAGTACGGGTTCCATGTGTGTTTTCAATGTTCCCTGGCCCCCCCCCCCACTGGAAATCGAGGGTAAGTTTGGGCCTTCGGGTTGGGTTGGGGTGGTTTGGTGGGTGGTGGCTGAAGGGGAAGGGAGGTCTGGCACTCCGCCTGGGGCCCAGATCGACGCGGCCAGGCCCGCCCTGTCCTGGACTTGCCCGAGCCAGACCAGGCTGGCTGGGCCCGCCCAGGCGTGACCAGCCCCCTGACTACTTCAAACACAGCGGTTTCACGTCGAGGCGACTGGCACGTCTTCCTCCTCCTCCTCCTCCTCCTCCTCCTCCTCCTCCTCCTCCTCCTCCTCCTACCTCCTCCTCCTCCTCCTCCTCCTCTCCCCTCCTCCTCCTCTCCTCCCCTCCCCTCCCCTCCCCCCCCCCTCCCTCCCTCCTCCTCCTCCCCCTCTCCTCCTCCTCCTCCCCTCCCTCCTCCTCCGCCACGTGGATGCAGAGGGCACCCTGTAGGCAAGCAAGCAACAACAAAAAACAAAAAAAAACAAAACAAAGAAAAACAAACAAAAAAAAAAAAAAAAAAAAAAAAAAAAAACAAAAGCACAAAAAACAACAAGCAGGGTGTTTCTTGGCATGGGTCTCCACTGTGCTTCAAAGACAGCGCTTCCATGTCGAGACGACCGGCGCGTTGGTCTGCGGCACCGCGTGGAGCGTTCAAACTGGAGCGATCGGCGGCTCCTCGATCGCCAGGTCATTCCGTGCTGGCCGATTCTGGGCCACTGGCGGCGCTCAACCGTGAACGCCCGCGCTGAGGTCGCTGCAGCGTCGACACGACACGAAAGAACCGTGTTGACACAGCCCCGCTTGCCGCTGGGGGCAACACGTGTGATACATGGAGGCCAGTCCGCAAGAAACCTTCCACAAGAAACCCAACCCTGAGACCCCAGGACGTCCATTGATTTTTGGTGTGGGAACGTCAATCTCTCCATCGCAAAACCATCGAAACCCAAGAAGCCCAGGGCACCTTGGAGGCAAGCAGGGTGTTTCTTGGCATGGACCTCCAGTGTATGTTGGCTCTTCCCCTCGCCGTGTTTCCCCTCACCAGGAATCCGTTCCTGGACAACTTGATCCGCCTCCCAGGGAGAAGTTCGGCCCAGGCGTCCCGACAGAACGACGCGTCCAGATCTTCAAGAGCATCACCGAGAAACCGCAGCGCGCGCAGGCATGCCCCGAAACTGCGTGCACGCAGACGTCAGGAGGCTCAGATAGCCTCTGCCGCCCCAAGGATCCAGCTAGAAGCCCCATGCAGATCTGCCACCATCAGGCGCTGAGTGGAGTCCTCAGGTCCCTTCGACCTCTCTGCATTGAGTGTTGTTCCCCACATATGATAGCAGACCCTTTTCTTACCTGGTCATAAGCATAGCGTGTTCCGAGACCTCTGCCGGTTTTTCGCTGATGTGGCTTCTTTCGCGTTTGGGGTCGACGTTGGGGTGATAACTGCTCGCTAATGGGGCCACGACCGGGTGGGCGCTCTCGCGCTCGGGGGGGGGATCCCCGCGTGACATGACCATTCACAGGCTTCGAGGCCCCGGGGCCAGCCCAAGATACCCCAAATCACTGAAGCGGCTCCAGTTCCTGTACCAGTTTCGTATACTTTGAGAGCTCCCAGGGCGGCGCAGGGTGCCCCCAAGGTCGCCCCCAGACGGTGCGCAAGGCGCCTAAGAAGAGCGCACGAGCTCCTTAAGACGACCACTAGAGGGGCCAAAGGGGGGGAACGCGAGCCCACAGCCTGACGGCCCCCACCTCAATATGACCCCGCCCGGGCCCAACGGTGCCCTCATGAAGTCTCCTAGATGCCCTGAGGCCCAAAAATGCCGACAGAAGGCCTCCACACGGCCCCCCGGGAGCTCCAGAGGAGGCCACTCTGAAGTGCTCGCGCACGTTGCGCTGCTCCGAAGCCTTCCCACAAGCAGACTGCCTCAAGAGCCTCAGGGCGGCAGACAAAGAAAACGGTGCCGCGGCAGGCCCAACACGGGACGAACAGGACGCTCGCCGGCTACGCGTAGACACCCGCGAGCGCAGGTCCAGGACGGCCAAGAGGCGGCCCGAGACTCGCCGTGGAGGACCAATACGGTCGCAGAACGGCTTCAGGAGGCCCGGAGACGGGCAAAAACGGTGTGCAGTGCGGGCGCGATCGCAAGAAACCCTCGCAAGAAACCCAAACCCTGAGAACCCGTGCGCGAGGCGCACCTGAGGGGAAACCTGGAGCACCCTGAACGCAGCAGCTCCTTCAACGGCTGCGGGAAGTCACCGCGCAGCGCGAGCAGCGAAGAAACCCAGGATATCCTGTCGAAAAGCACATGGTTTCTTGATGCGCGCCCCCACTGTACAAAAGGCTCCCGATCTCTCTCCGAGCACAGCATGCCGGGAAGAACTTGCCGACAACCTGTGCTCGACGTGCTTGGCTTCTTGTGCGGCGCCCCAGGTGACCCCCACGCCAGTCCGAGGGGCGCCTCCGACAGTCTCAGTAGCACGCCCAGCAGCACTGCCGAAGGCTCCCCACAGGGCGTCCAACACATACGCCGAAGGCACCTGCATACCACCACCACCACCACCACAACCATGCCTGGCCAAGGCCATCCTGGGCCGTGGTATGATAGGACGACGGGGAGATCTATACATACCCACTGCCCAGGCCTGACCCATACTGGGCCGAGGAGCGATGTACACGCCGTCCTGGCTTGCCCAGGGATGCATATACACCGCTCCTGGGCCCAGCATGGGCCAGGCCTGTATAGATTTCGTTCCCCTCGTATGAGGTATATGTCCTGCTGGCCGAGGCCAGGAGGGTCTATACACCATCCTACGGCTCAGTGTAGCCCAGGTGATGCATGGTGGTGGTGTGCAGATGCACTCCGCGGGAGAGAGGCCCCGAGCACTCCAAGATCCCCTCCAAACCGCACCGATGCACACCCAGGTCGGCCAAACAACCCCAAGCCCAGCTCACGTGACGACAGACGTGTTCCATCAGGCATGACACCGCATGATACAGTATCACAGCGCTTCCGCACGGCACGTGCCCGCTGCAGGACCTGAAGCGATCACTTGGACGCCCCTGTGCCTGGGTGCAGGCTTGGCCGTTTCTGGCCTCTCCCTCCGCTACCCCCTTCTGCAGGAGGACGCCAGCCATACACATACACCTATCCTGGCCAGGCCATCCTGGGCTCAACACCTTCATATACGCCCCCATGACTCGGCCAGGAAGACCTATGTACCGATCCTGGACCGATGGCTGGCCTGTCCAGGATCGGTGTAAGAGCACAGTTACAGACTGTAAATCTGCGTTGCGCCCCTTCGCCCAACGGCCACTCCTCCTCCTCCTCCTCCTCCTCCTTCTTCTTCTTGTTAGTATTATCATTCTTAGTAGTCTTATTAGTATTCGTATTATTGGTATTATTAATACTAGTATTATTATTGTTAGTATTATTAGCATTAGTATTATGATTAGTATTATTATTAGGATTCGTCATATTACTCTTATTGGTATTAGTCGTGTTATTATTATTATTATTAAAATTATTATTAATCATATTCGTATGATTCGTCTTCTTCGTATTATTATTCTTACTATTATCAATAGTACTATCAGTATTCTTAGTATTATTGTTCGCCATAGTCGTCTTATTCGTCTTAGTATTATTAGTATTATTCGCCATCGTGTTATTAGTCTTATTATTCGTAGTAGTAGTCGTCTTATTCCTCTTCGTATTATTGTTCGTAGCATTCGTATTGTTACTCGTATTCGTCTTCGTCGTATTAGTCTTATTCTTAGCACTAATGGTATTATTCGTCGGTTTCTTATTAGTATGATTCGTCTTATTATTCGTATTAGTCTTAATATTATTCGTACTAGTCGTATTAGTAGTATTGTATTATGCGTATTCGTCTTCGTATTCGTGCTATTATTGTTATTCTTATTATTATTCATATTATTATTCGTCGTCTTCTTATTACTCCTCCTCCTCCTCCTCCTCCTCCTCCGCCTCCTCCTCCTCCGCCTCCTCCGCCTCCTCCGCCTCCTCCTCCTCCTCCTCCTCCTCCTCCTCCGCCTCC
>CAUYUJ010016307.1:210754-243254 GCA_963575745.1 Prorocentrum cordatum
ATCATCATCATCATCAGCAGCATCATCATCAGCATCATAATCATCATCATCATCGTCGTCGTCGTCGTCGGTGTCGGCATCACCATCACCCTCATCATCACCATCATCAGCAACATCATCCTCATCATTATCATCCCCATCCTCATCAGCAACAACAGCAGCATCGACATCATCATGGTCGCCCCTCGGTGTCATCCACCTCGTCCTCCGTATCCTGATCCTCGTCCTTATCATCACCATCATCATCATCATCATCAGCAGCAGCAGCATCAGAACCAGCATCAGCATCATCACCATCATCATAATCGTCGTCAGGAGCATCATCAACATTATCATCATCAGCAGCACCATCATTAGAATCGACCCGCGGTGTCACCCGCCTCACCATCATTAACCTGCTCATCCACATCCTCCTCCTCCCCTTATAAAGTCGCGCACGCCCTCCTTCTCCTCCTACTCATCATCCCCATCATCATTAGAAGCCGCAGCACCATCATAGTCATCAGCCTTATCGTCATCATGGTCATAATCATGATCATGATCATGATCATGATCAGAATCATCACCATCATCATCAGCATCATCAGCATCATCATCAACATCATCAGTAGCATTATCCTGAGTAGCATCATCTTCATCTTCATCTTCACCTTCAATATCGTCATCATCAGCAGCAGCATCATCGTCACCAGCACAAGCTTCAGCACCATCATCATCATCATCATCATCATCATCATCATCATCATCAGCATCAGCATCATCATCATCATCATCATCATCATCATCATATTATTATATACTCCTTCTGCATCATCAGTGTCGCCCCTTCTTATCATCCTTATGTTCCTCCCCCTCCTTCTCATCATCATAAGCAATGTCAATGTCATCATCAGCAGCATCATCAATATCATCGGCATCTTAGTCACTGCTATGGTCATCACCAGCAGCAGCAGCATCATCATCGCCCCTTCTCCTTCTCCTCCTCGTCCTCGTCCTCCTCCTCCGCCTCTTCCTCGCCTCCTCCTCCTCCGCATCATCATACTCATCATCATCATCATCATCATCATCATCATCATCATCATCATCAACAACATCATCACCACCACCATCATCATCATCCTCACCAGCACCAGCACCAGCACCATCAGCATCGTCATCATCATCAGAACAAACATAAGCATCAGCATCAGCATCAGCATCAGCATCAGCAGCATCATTGGCAGCATCATCAACATCATCAGCATCATCATATTCATCCTGATCCTCATCCTCATCCTCCTGCTGCTCCTCCTCCTCCTGCTCCTCCTCCTCCTGCACCTCCTACTCCTCCGCCTCTTCCCCCTCCCCCTATAAAGTCGCATACCTCCTCATTATGTTCCTTCTCCTCATGATTATGATCACCGTCAGCATTATTAGCATCAGAAATATCATATCATTGTCGTCCATCCTGCTCATCCTCATCCTCCTCAGCATCGTCATCATCATCATCAGCATCATCAGCATGATCAGAAGCAAAAGCAGCCTCATCATCATCATCATCATCATCATCATCATCATCATCATCATCATCATCATCATAATCATCATCATCATCATCATCATCATCATCATCATCATCATCATCATCATCATCATCATCATCATCATCATCAGTATCATCACCATCAGCATCACCATCATCATCACCATCACCATCACCATCATCATCATCATCATCATCAGCATCAGCATCAGCATCAGCATCATCATCATCATCATCATCATCATCATCATCATCATCATCATCATCACCACCATCATCACCATCACCATGCTCATCCCTCGCTCCGCGGTCCCTCCCGCACCTCTACCCCTCTCATTCTGCTGCGGCTGCTCCTCCACCACACCCCCGGGGACGGGGGCAAACCTCGGGCAGCGGCCCCGTCTGGACGCCGTTCCGGACCAGCAGTTCCTGCGTGGGGGAGGGCATGCCTCCTCCTGATCCCCCTCTTCCTCCTGCTCATTCGCACCCATGCTCCTTCCTCATACTCATCGTCTTACTCCTCCCTGCTGTCATCGCCACCACCAAACGTCACACTCTTCTTCCTCCTCCTCCTCCTTCTCCTCCTTTTCCTGCTCCTCCTCCTCCTTCTCCTCCTCCTCCTCCTCCTCTTCCTCCTCCTCCCCATCATCACCATCATCATCAGCATCATCATCAACAGCATCATCATCAGCATCATCATCTGCACCACCACCACCATCATCATCATCACCATCATGATCATCAGCATCAGCGTCAGCATAAATATAATAATAAACAACATGAGCATCAGCATCAGCATCAGCATCAGCATCAACAACAACATCGGCATCGACATCAACATCAACATCAACATCAACATCATCATGGTGATCATCATCATAGCATCATCAGCATCCGCATCAGCACCATCAACATCATCAGCACCAGCATCCGCACCATCATCATCAGTATAAGCATCAGTATCATCATCAGCATCGTCATCACCTTGATAATCATCCTTATCATCATCAACAGCATCATCATCACCACCACCATCATCATCAGTACTGCCACTATTATCGTCGTCGTCGTACTCATCACCTCCACCATCATCATTGTCATCACAATCGTCGCCATCGTGAGCATCATGACTCATAGTCCTTATCAGCAACGCCATCTTCGCCATCAGCACAATGTTCATAGCTATGGTGCCCCATCATCGTTAGCATCGACAACCGTATCAACATCAGCATCCTCGGTATCATCGACAGTAACGTCAACAAGAGTGCATGCGTAATAACGGTCCCTACTCCGCCTCATCGTCCTCCTCCTCCTCCTCCTCCTCCTCCTCCTCCTCATCATCATCATCATCATCATCATCATCATCATCATCATCATCATCATCATCATCCTATAATCGTCCCTCCTCTCAAGGGAGGAAGAGAAGTGAAAAGGGAAAGTAGGAGGGAGAGAGGGAGGATGGAAGCGGAGGGAAGATCAGATGCACCACACGTCTTCGTAGGTGGCCGCGGGAAAACCCGACGGGGCACCACCCGTGGCCCAGTTCAACCTGGCGCCGAGACCATAGGCACCCAGAGAGGAAGTAAAGGGAAAGATAACCATGATCAAAACTGACCGCGAAAACGTCGGTACCGATCTTGGTCACCGACCATCTTGGCCACCGTCGACTCATGGATCATCCTCGCGAATCGGCGACGGCGGGCACGGACAATAACAAGATCGGCATCGACACGATCACACGACATCCTGCCCATGTCGAGGGCGTCCCACAGGGGGTGTCCAAGAGGAGGGGTCGCAAATCAGTGGCCGAGGCATGTGCGCGAACGAGGGGGGGGGCCAGGGGGCGTCTTGAGATGAGAAGAAGGGACCATGAAATCCTGGGAGACATCGTGGCCCCCGCCACGACGTCTGGTCATCACCCCCCTCTTGGACGCCCCCGAGACAAGATGCCGCGAAATCTTCGTCATGATCAGCGCACTTCTTCCCCCGACGATCATCGGCGTCGCGCCCAGGGGGGAAGTGAGAAGGAGCAGGCGTTCTCGAAGGCGGGGGGTCTTCTCAGAAGCCCCCACGCCTCCTGAGAAGGGCTCCCTGTCTCTGGGGACGGCATAGCTCCTCAGAGAAGGCCAGAGGCCTGCTGAGCCTTCTGCGAAGGCCCGCCCCGTCCCATTTCCCCCAAAAATATCACACAACAAGTGACAAGATCAAACCTGTGTTCTGTAGGATGTGATTAGGGGAACGAAGAATAAAACTGACAGAAACACTCCGAGTGGTTGTGTCTATGTCATTAGTCGTTCCCCTGGTGATCTAGCTCTTTTTGTTGCCGAATGTGCGTGTGAGCCTGCGCCGGTCTCGCCGGCTCTTGCCGCCGAAGGTGTGCCCAGAGCGCCGCTCGAGGGTCGCGAGCACGCGGGGCGCCGCCCCGCCACGAGCGTCCAGCCCGCGACTGGGGCGGGCCGCCTTGGCCGCGCCCCCGGGGGCACCCCGCGCGCCGCCACGGGGCGGGGGATCGCCGCGCCGAGTGCCCCTGCGTGGAGCGGCTGGTGGCACGCACGCGCGGGGCGGAGGAGAGGGGAGGGTTTACGACGAGGAGGAGGAGGAGGAGGAGGAGGAGGAGGAGGAGGAGGAGGAGGAGGAGGAGGAGGAGGGGAGGGTTTACGACAAGGAGGAGGAGGAGGAGGAGGAGGGGAGGGTTTACGACGACGAGGAGGAGGAGGAGGAGGACGACGAGGAGGAGGAGGGGGAGGACGGGCCTCGGGTGCGCGCCCAGGGGGGAGGGCAGCGGGGGGCGGGCCTCCTCCACAGGCTCGGCAGGCCACCGGCCTCCCGGGGAGCTCCTCGGGGCCGCCTCCGAAGAGTGGACTATCCTTTGATTATTTTTGGGGTATTTTTCTATTCTTCGTCGAAAATCCCCCTGTAGGGGGACAGGCCCGACAGACCAGTGACGGTTGGCAGGGGGAGGAGATGAAGAGCGACTGAGCCCGGGTCAGTGCACGAGCACGAGCACGAGCGCGCGATGACGGTCCAGCGGGACCGGCCCCAGGAGGGCGGCGCGGGGGGGCCCGAGCCCTCAGTAGTCGGCCTGGGACTGGCGGTCGATCTGGAAGAAAGTGGTGTGAAACGTAGAGTTTTTGGACGCCTGGTGTATTCTGGAGTCCAATGGGTGGAGGTGAGAGTGATAGGTCGGATAGATGGGCGTGGAGCCTCCCATTCCAAGCTTCCCCCTTCGACGGGCCGATGCGAGGCACGCAGCGGGACGCGACCCCTTGCCAGAGAAGGGCGAATGACTTGGGCATGCGCCCTCGGCCGCCGAAAGGAAAACCGTCTCCGGTCGGTTGCGCCATAGGTTGCGCCCTCAGCCGCCGAGAAGATAACAGTCTCCTTCTGGTTGCGCCATAAGTTGCGCCCTCGGCCGCCGTCAATAAAACCGTCTCCAGCCGGTTGCGCCATAATTTGAGCCATCGGCGGCCAAGAATAAAACCGTCCCCTATCGGTTGCGCCATCGGTTGCGCCCTCGGCGGCCGAGAATAAAACCGTCTCCTATCGGTTGCGCCAAAGGTTGCGCCCTCAGCCGCCGAAAAGAAAACCGTCTCCTATCGGTTGCGCCATGGATTGCGCCCTCGGCCGCCGACCCTAAAACCATCTCCTGCCGGTTGCGCCATAATTTGAGCCCTCGGCGGCCGAGAATAAAACCGTCTCCTATCGGTTGCGCCGTAGATTGCGCTCTCGGCGGCCGAGAAAAAACGTCTCCTATCGGTTGCGCCATAGATTGCGCCCTCGGCGGCCCAGATTAAAACAGTCTCCTATTCCGATTGCTTGTGCCATAGGTTGCGCCCTCTGCCGCCGAGAATAAAACCGTCGCATAACGAGTGCGACCAGTCAGTTCAGTTCAATTCAGTTCAATTCAATCCAATTCAGTTGGGGCCGAGAATTAAACTATCTCCTATCGGTTGCGCCATCGGTTGCGCCCTCGGCCGCCGAGAATAAAACCGTCTCCTATCGGTTGCGCCATAGATTGCGCCCTCGGCCGCCGACCCTAAAACCGTCTCCTATCGGTTGCGCCATAGGTTGCGCCCTCGGCGCCGAGAACAAAACGTCTCCTATCGGTTGCGCCATAGGTTGCGCCCTCGGCGGCCGAGATTAAAACCGTCTCCTATTCCGATTGCTGGTGCCATAGGTTGCGCCCTCTGCCGCCGAGAATAAAACCGTCGCATAACGAGTGCGACCAGTCAGTTCAGTTCAATTCAGTTCAATTCAATCCAATTCAGTTGGGGCCGAGAATTAAACTATCTCCTATCGGTTGCGCCATCGGTTGCGCCCTCGGCCGCCGAGAATAAAACCGTCTCCTATCGGTTGCGCCATAGATTGCGCCCTCGGCCGCCGACCCTAAAACCGTCTCCTATCGGTTGCGCCATAGGTTGCGCCCTCGGCGCCGAGAACAAAACGTCTCCTATCGGTTGCGCCATAGGTTGCGCCCTCGGCGGCCGAGATTAAAACCGTCTCCTATTCCGATTGCTGGTGCCATAGGTTGCGCCCTCTGCCACCGAGAATAAAACCGTCGCATAACGAGTGCGACCAGTCAGTTCAGTTCAATTCAATTCAATTCAATCCCGCTCAGTTGGGGCCGAGAATTAAACTATCTCATATCGATTGCGCCATCGGTTGCGCCCTCGGCGGCCGAGAGTAAAACCGTGTCCAATTCTTTGCGCCATAGGTTGCGCCCTCGGCCGCCGAGAATAAAACCGTCTCATATCGGTTGCGCCATAGATTGCGCCCTCGGCCGCCGACCCTAAAACCGTCTCCTATCGGTTGCGCCATAGGTTGCGCCCTCGGCGCCGAGAAAAGAACGTTTCCTATCAGTTGCGCCATAAGTTGCGCCCTCGGCGGCCGACATTAAAACCGTCTCCTATTCCGATTGCTTGCGCCTTAGGTTGCGCCCTCTGCCGCCGAGAATCAAACCATCGCGTAACGAGTGCGACCAGTCAGTTCAGTTCAATTCAATTCAGTTCAGTTTACTTCAGTCCAGTCCAGTCCAGTCCAGTTTACCTCGCGAGTAACAAATTCGGGCTACGCCCGAAAACAATACCATTTCCCAAAAAAAACTATACAATCCCGACAAACCCTCGAAACAAAAAACGGAAACCAAAACAAAAACAAAAAATGCGTTGTTGTTCGATGGTTGTTCGGGAGGCTCCCGGGAGCGATCGGGCAAACCCCTTCAAATCGCAATTCGGGCTAACCTCCCTGGAACCCCATACAACTCAGGGGTTGTTCGGCGTCCTCATCCTGATCCAGCACAGCAAGGTTCAGCACTGGGCCCGTCGAAGCCGCTGCCGCTGCGGCCACCTCCCATTCTGGTGACTTTCTAGGAGATCGAGTACGACACGAGAATCCAGGACTTCACCAGGAAGGTCAGCACCAAGCAGGAGGTGGGCGGCCGCAAAGCAGCAGAAGAAGAGGAAAAGGTACAAGTGGACCAAGTGGGCGAAAGAGCAGAAAAAGAAGGAGATGACGGAGAAGGAATTGATTTAGGTCGGGCATGTCCCCCTACAGGCGGATTTCGAGCGAAACAAAAAAAGCACACAACAAAAAATCAAACCTAGTCCAAGACTGTTCGAAAAATCGTCCCCAGACTATTCTTGGACCATTCTTGAATATTCCTCCTCTAGAGGGACGTGCCCGACTGAAGAACTGATGGAGGAGGAGGCCCCGCTGGCCGTGGAGCGTCGGGAGCTGCCGATGCCGCCGCAGCCGCCGCCGCCGCAGGGCAGGGCGAGTGGACTTCCCGAGCAGAACGGGCCCGACCCGTGCGCGCACTTTTCGTGAGGTGCCCGAGGACGCCTCCGAGGAGCAACATTTCAGTGCCGCCGACGGTCAGAGAGCACCTTCCTCTGCAAGACCACCATAAAAGGGACGTCGACGTGGTCAAGCGCCTCGCCGGTGAAGCCGACGAGGGTGTGCAAAGTCCAGCCATCCGCTCGAGTCCAAAGTTTTGGAGTTTGGGCGTGACGCCGCGTGTGGTGCCTCCATTTCGTCTTGACCGAACAGGTTGGTTGCTCCCCTTGACGTCCGTTTGGAGTGGTCTGCAGACCTGACCCCCCAACCCTACTCAAGAGCAGCACCACGAGGAGTGCTTCATTGGTAGTTCGGCTGCCTCCGCCTCCGAATACGAGGGCGCGACAAACAAGCCTGGCCTTAAGTACGAGAAGCAGGACAAGCAGAAAAAAACAACAAAAAAAAAAACAAAAAAAAAAAAAAAAAAAAAAATGAAGGCGGTAAGGGATCGTGTTGAGCCTGAAGCTCACTTGGAGCCGTTCGGATGTGGCATGTTCGAGGTGGCTGAGGATGAGATGGAGGAGTTTCTGCCTGCCGCTGTTGGTGGGGAGGAGCCTGCTTCAGATAAGGAGCATTTGGAGGAGGGCTTCGAGGGCATGTAGGAGGACATGAAGGAGAGAAGCTCCGGCGGTTGGGCCATCTCCGAGAAGGGTCGTCGACTGGTTCTTGAAGCTCTGCGTGCTGGACTTTCAGGCTTTTTCATCCTTTGGGCATGTCTCATCGGCAAAGGCGTTGGGCATATCATTTGAGAGGCCACTTCTTCCAGCACATTTCGGCTCAAACCCGCTTTTTCACGCCAGCCAGGTAGTCTGTCCGCGAGCCTAACAGAGCTGCAGCCTACAGAGAGCAAATTCCTCCCTCCCCCTCATCCTCATCCTGATGCTTAGCCTCCTCCACCCGTCCCCTCATCCTAATCCTCCTCCCCCTCGTCCTGACCTCCTCCCTCCCTGCCTCCCTCCCCCCTAATCCTAATCATTATCTATCCCTCCCTCCCTCCCTCCTCCCTCACGGCTACACGCAAGAGTGACCCTGGGAGAGATCGACCTTTGGTGCGCGAACGAAGGTGACGCAAGGTGGCCAAATCCAAGCGCGCAGGCAGCCTCTATCGCATCGCGCTCAGCGAACGCGGGGGCACCGATGAGTCCGCACTAAAGGTAGGAGAGCCCAGAATCGAATCGACAAGTCGGATCGGCGATCGACATGAAGCGGATCGACGGGAATCCACAGCCGAGTCGGGAAAAGTCAAATCGGCAGACATCGGCAGGCTACCAGGCCTCCACTGGGAAACCGGATCCCAGATCGGAATCCGGAGGCGAACCGAAAAACGGAATCGGAACCCACCGCAACCGAATCGAATCGCGTCGGAGGAATCGAAAGGAGCCCTGTGGAGATCGCTCCGGCGAAGGGGCACTCTCGCGCGTCGTGAGTCCTCGCGCCCTCGAGGCCCTGGAGGCCCTGGCCGCCCGCGCGCGCGCTGCGATGGGCGGCGCGGGCGCGCCTTCGGCCTCCCGGCGGCGGGCCTCGTCCACTTGGCGCAGCCGTAGGTCTTCTCCTGCGGGCGGGGAGGCGCGAGATCCCAGGGAGCAGGCCCGAGGCCCCTGGTGGAGAGGAGGAGAGACGGGGGGAGGGAGCGAGGGAGGGGGAGGGGGAAGAGGAGAAAGAGAGAGAGAGAGAGAGCGAGGGAAGGGAAGGGGAGGGGGAGGGGGAGGGGGAAGGGGGAAGGGGGAGGGGAGGGGAAGGCTGAGGGGGAGGGGGAGGGGAAGGGAAGGGGAAGGGGGAGGGGCAGGGGGAGGGGAAAGAGCGAGAGAGAGGGGGGGAGGGAGAGGGAGGAGAGGGCGGGGCGCGGCGAGGCGGGGCGGAGCGAGCGAGCTGCGCCCTGCACCGGTTGCAGTCTGGAGCATCCAGCGTTACAGCCCTGCTCTCTGACAGGAGATATTGAAGGGGTCCTGGGACACACGAACAAATACACACAAATAGCAGGATCCCCCACATTGTCCCATATCTTCCTGGGCTTTCCTTTTTCCCCCCCCCCCCCCACTTCCCATACGTTCCTCATTTTTTCCCTGGGGATCGACGATTGGTTGTGTCTGTGTGTTCTCCCCCTCCTGAGACACGTCGACCCTGTAAGAACGGTTTTTTTGAAGGCAGATCTGCCTTCAAAAAATGGTCTACTCTGTAAGAACGGTTTTTTGAAGGCAGATCTGCCTTCAAAAAACCGTTCTTACAGATTTTTTGAAGGTAGATCTGCCTTCAAAAAACCGTTCTTACAGATTTTTTGAAGGCAGATCTGCCTTCAAAAAACCGTTCTTACAGAGCAGACCATTTTTTGAAGGCAGATCTGCCTTCAAAAAACCGTCCCTGGTTTCAGGAGGCTTTCGGGTGGACCTGACATCCGGGGCCCAAGCCTGGGACACACCAGGGGGGGGCGTCCATCCTCGACGGGGGCGCGTCCGGGTATGAAGGGGCCATGGGACGCGCAAAGGAATACGCACAAACAAAAGGATCCCCCATATTTTCCTACATGTTCGGGGCTCTTGTCTTCCCCCACACTTCCCATATTTTCCTATATTTTCTGGGGAATCGACGATTCATTGTGTCTGTGTGTTGCTTTCCCTCCTAAGGATAGCCCCCTGGGGGCGTATCCCAAGGGGGGGTCCCCTCCTTTTCTTTCGCCGCCCCACTCTTCGTCGACAGGTCGGGGGTTAAGATGGAGACATCGCCCGCAACTCTCTGCTTTCTACTGTCAATTGGTTGTTGTAAGCCCGCACGAGGCGAGGGGAGCCGCAAAGCGGCCTGGTTACCGCGCCCAGATCGCGCTGTCTGAATTCACGCGGGGCCGTGGGACGCGTAACAGAAATTGCAGCAGGCAGGGGAGAACGTTCCCTCCCGCCGTCAGAGAGGGCTCGAGCAGGGGATCGACTCCTCCTCCTCCTCCTCCTCCTCCTCCTCCTCCTCCTCCTCCTCCTCCTCCTCCTCCTCCTCCTCCTTCCGTACCAGACAGATCAGACAGAACCGTGCCTGGGACGGCACATCGGTTGCAGTGCGCGGCTGCTGCACGCACTGCCGCTGGCAGAAGGCAATCGCCAAGCTCGCGGCGGAGTGGTCTGAAGCAGCCTGGAAGAAAAACACACATACGACAGTATGTAACCTAACATGTTCTCGGCCAGAGGGGAGGAGAGGGAAGGGGCAGGAGGAGGAGGAGGAGGGGCGAGGAGAGGGGAAGGGGAGAGAAAGCGGTCCTCCGAAAAAATGTCTCGTCGAGTCTGCGAAAAAATACGAAGAATCGGGTCGGGCATGTCCTTCTACGGGAGAGTTTGGAGCATTTGTCAAATGCTCCAAAAATATTCCAAAATGGTCAAACATGGTCGAAAAATCGTCCCCCGACTATTTCTGGACTATGTTTGAATATTTCTCCTGTAGAGGGAGGGACGTGCCCGACTTAAGAGTAAGGGATCGCGACTACCGAATTGCTTCACCTCGAAATTGATTCGCTCGTCGAGTCTGCGAAAAAATACGCATAATGCCCGGTAGAGCGCTCTACGCATTCGTTCGTAGACTCGGCGGGAAATTAATGTTGGGGTGAATCAGTTCTGTAGTCGACCCCCTACTCGAAGGATGGGGAACGATAGAGGGGGGCATGCTCAGGAGGGCACACATCGAGCTGGCATCGGCGATGCATCGCCGATAGATCGGCGGTGGGGTTCGCTTCGAGCGGGAGGTCCCGAGCGAAGTGGGCCCCATCTCCCCCCTTTAGAATTAGGTTGGGCATGTCCCCCTACCGGCAGACTTCCGGCAAAAAATTACAAATACTCCGAAAACTAGCCAAACAATAATAGAAACATCAAAGAAAAAAGATAAAACAAAACGTCCCCTGACTATTTTTGAGTAATTTTGAACATTCCTCCTGTAGAGGGACGTGCCCGACTTAAGAGTAGGGGATCGACTACAGAATTAATGTACCCCGAAATTGATTTGTTCGTCGAGTCTGCAGAGAATACGCAGAATGCCCGGCAGAGCATGCTACGCATTCGTTCGTAGACTCGACGGGAAATCAATTCTGGGGCAAATCAGTTCTGTAGTCGACCCCCTACTCGGAGGATAGGGAACGACAGGGGGGACATGCTCAGGACGGCACACATCGTCACATCGAGCTGCCATCGGCGATGCATCGCCGACAGATCGGCGGTGGGGTTCGCTTCGGGCGGGAGGTCCCGAGCGAAGTGGGCCCCATCTCCCCCCTTTAGAATTAGGTCGGGCATGTTCCCCTACGGGCAGTCTTCTGGCGAAAAATGCAAAATACCCCCAAAAATACTCCAAAGTGGTCAAACATAATCAGAAAAAATCGTTCCCCTACTCGGAGGATGGAGAACGATATGGGGGGGACATGCTCAGGAGGGCACACATCGAGCTGGCATCGGCGATGCGTCGCCGACAGATCGGCGGCGAGGTTCGCTTCGAGCGGGAGGTCCCGAGCGAAGTGGGCTTAGGTCGGGCATGTCCCCCTACAGGCGGATTTGGGACGATTTATATATATATACATACATACATACATACATACATACATTGCATTGCATTGCATTGCATTGCATTGCATTGCATTGCATTGCATTGCATTGCATTGCATTGCATTGCATTGCATTGCATTGCATTGCATTACATTGCATTGCATTGCATTGCATTGCATTGCATACCTACCTACCTACCTACCTACCTACCTACCTACCTACCTACCTACCTACCTACCTACCTACCTACACACACACATACATACATACATACATACATACATACATACATACATACATACATACATGCATGCATTGCATTGCATTGCATTGCATTGCATTGCATTGCATTGCATTGCATTGCATTGCATTGCATTGCATTGCATTGCATTGCATTGCATACCTACCTACCTACCTACCTACCTACCTACCTGCCTACCTACCTACCTACCTACCTACCTACCTACCTACCTACCTACCTACATACATACATACATACATACATACATTCATTCATACATACATACATACATACATACATACATACATACATACATACATTACATTACATTACATGCATGCATGCATGCATGCATGCATGCATGCATACATACATACATACATACATACATACATACATACATACATTACATATATATGTATAGATTCGGCAATAGTCATAAATAGTCGAAAAATCGTCCCTCGACTATTGTTTCACTCATTTTGAATACTCCTCCTGTAGAGGGACAGGCTCGACTTTAGAACTCGCGGGCTGGTGGGGCAGGGCTGGCGTGTGGCCTCCTCTCGAGGCGACGGGAGGTCCTCGAACTGCCGAGGGCCCCGGGCCCAGACATCCGCCAGGCCCTCCGTCTCCTCCTCCTCCTCCTCCTCCTCCTCCGACGACGACGACGACGACGACGACGACGACGGCGGCGGCGGCGGCGGCGACGGCGACGGCATCGACGGCAACGGCGACGGCGACGACGGCGACGGCGACGGCGACGACGACGACGACGACGGCGACGACGACGACGACGGCGGCGACGGCGGCGACGGCCGCCGCCACCGCAGAGGGGATCGCCGAGGGGCCGCCGCGGGCCGCAGGCCGCGGTGCTGCGCGCGGAGCCGCGGCCGCCGGGGCCACCGCGAGGGGCCGCGGCCGAGGGGGGGGGCCCCGGGAGAGCCCGCTGGCCTTGCGGTGGAGTCAACCAGTAAAGCAAGGATGCGCGATAAGGACGCAAGGGCCTTGGACGCCCATCTCGAGGCGTTTCGAGCGGGGCGCGGCCAACGAAGGTGGCCAAGGATGGACCGAGGGGGCGAGGATGCAAGGGTACCTTTGGAAAGGTTGCCCATCCTTACTATCATGGTTGGCTGTAGAGGGAAGCAACTAATGGACACTCCCCGTCTCCCCCAAAATCAAAGTTGGCACGCGCGTGGGCGACTGCGGTCGAAGTGCAACTTATCAAGTCCTCCGCCAGCTTTGAACACTGGGGGCAGGAGGAGGTGTTGCCCGAAGGATGTGGCAGGAGTGTTCGCTATTTGTTTGCGAGGATTGCGGGTCGGGCATGTCCTCCCACAGGCGGATTCTGGAAGTGAGCAACACCGCCAACATAATATCCAAAGACAGCCGAACCTGTGGTCGAAAAGCATCGCCCCGAGACTATGTTGTTGCCCGTTCTTGCATTCTCCTTCTGTAGAGCGACATGCCCGACTCAGCGCTGGCCCTCGCAGGGCCCCCCTCCCCCCAGCGAGAGGCTTCCCGGTGGCCGCCGCCGCCCGCCGCGGCCCCCGCGCAGCGCGCGCGGCACGGCCCGGGGCGCGGGGCTCCTCGTGGGGCCTGCAGCTCGGGAAGGCCCGCTCGAGCTGGCGCGCGGGCGGGCGGGGGGGGGACCTCGAGCACGGAGGGCTGCCGCGGCAAGGCCGTGGACGGCGAGAGCTCTCGTTGCCCAGAGTGAAGGAGGAGCTCTCGCTGCCCAGAGCGGAGGAGGAGCCCGGAGGTGGCGGGGATTCTCCCTCGGGGCCGGGGCGGCGCGAACGGTTGGTGGCGCGCGCCGAGAAGCTCCGTGGGACGGAGCTTGCATCGTCAGTTCCCTCAGTTCCCTCCTCCCTCCTCCCTCCTCCCTCGTCCCTCCTCCCTCCTCCCCCCTCCCCCCTCCCCCCTCCCTCCTCCCTCCTCCCTCCTCCCTCCTCCCTCCTCCCTCCTTCCTCCCCCCTCCTCTCTCCTCCCTCCTCCCTCCTCCCTCCGCCCTCCTCCCTCCTCCCTCCTCCCTCCTCCCTCCTCCCTCCTCCCTCCTCCCTACTTCCTCCTCCTCACTCCTTCCTCCTTCCTCCTATTCTATTCTATTCTCGTTGGGAGTGTCTGTCAATGCCAGACACCCCTAACAACAAAAACAGAGCTAGTCCGAATCCTCTCCCCTCTGGGGGGGCTCCTGACCAGCTGGCGGCAGCAAGCCGAACTTGGAGTAGAGCTCGGGAATCGTCCAAGCTTCACCCCACGTGGAATCAAAAACTTCACCGTCCTCAGCCTCTCTATCCTCCAGAACCTGGACTCCCCTCCTCGTGGCACGAACCAGCGCGAGGAGGTCAGACGGCAGCGGCGCCCTCTGGTCGCTGACCCGCCAACCTCTGTACTGCTTGGCCCAGCTGGGGAAGAGGCCTTTAAATGGACGGTTCCTCTGTTGCTTCAAATCTTTAGTGGGGGGCTGCGTGGGGCAAGGTTTGCACAACGTGTCAACCCCGCCCCAAGCGTAGCCCCCACATCTGATGCAACTCATCACCCACCCACTCCCCGCCACCCGAGCTCCCGCCCCGTCCCAGACCTTATACATTCTAAGGTTGTGACCTTGCAAGAGCACGATAGCTTGGCTCTCAGACACAGCTTTGGCACTGGAATCACTAGCTGTCGTGTCCGAAAACAGGGGAGTTTTAAAACTCATCAGGGTCCTTCTAGCACCGAGACGATCAGCCGCCTGAAGCGACCTGCGCACAAGGGCACGCTGCCTCTTGGCCTTCGCGTGCCAGGATGGTTCAGGGGCCAGGCCGTCCTGCTCATCAGGGGGCTCAGGAAAACCAGACGAGTCCGACCACGAACGCTGGCTCATGAGGACGTCCTGGACCCCTCCCCACCGAATTATTTCCTCCTGGAGGCTCTGAAGGGCACCTACTTGCTCCTTGGCCTGCGAGACATCAGGGTGTTTGGACGCACCTAGCTTAGCAAACCTGTCTGCATGCCGATTCCCTTGCCTCTCGAAGACAGTGGATCGGCCCTCTAGGATATCATTCATCGCGGCGTGCCCCAACGTTTTGTGGGCCACGATTCCATCTTCAAAGACATGCCAGACACGAGACCACACATGGGCCCTGGGATTACTCGAGCCTATCGATCCAAGCCGATCCCAGACGCACCCCAGGGTCCCCTCACAGTCCGTGTAGGCCTCAAAGTTGCCTGTAACAATGTCAGCAAGCATTACATACGCGAAATCTTCCCCATCACGGGCCTGCTGGAACGGTGCCGCCTGTAATGGCACTGGCCCATATGCAGCTGAGATGAGGTCACCATTAGCAGACACAGCGCAGATCGACCATCCAGCTCGACGAAACCTGGAAGAGGTGGGGTCGAGAGCCGATCCATCAGTGAAGAGGTGACCCGACAACATCCCACTAGCAGGCTTATTAAACCAAAACACTTGGCACTCACTGGTCGATAACGCTGGGGTCGTGAGCTCACGCGGATCTGGCATCAGCCCTGCAGCAAACTTCTCAAGATCTTGACCAAGCTCACATGCTAATCTGGCGGCGCGCTTGGTCTCGTCGCTGAGGTGCTCACGACGGTCAGCATCGGAGGCAGCGCACTCGAATCTCCTGTGGAATAGGGTTCCTGGGGCACCTAAGCAGAGACGACACACATTGTCTGGCGCAAGGTGTTGATCACATTATCTCTGTTGAGTCCAGGTGCCCATGGAGAAACAATTGCGAGCACACGCCTGATGGTGGTCATGCCACACCTCATTTTGGGCCCCGTTGATGACCTTCAAGGCCCCTTCCCAAAACACAGGACGGACCCAGGACTTATTGAGGCACGGTCGAAGCTTCAAGCCTTTCATATCTGCCCTGCGTCCTGCATCTCTTTCCGCCAGAGCTCTGACCGACAAAGGGGCAAGCTGGAGGAGGTCAACTTTCCCACCGTCCGCTTTCAACAAGATCCTCGCACTGACAGGCCGCCAACCTATTTCCGACAGCGTGAGCAGCAAGACGTGCGCAGGCGAAGTTGCACTCAGCCACGGCCTGCGCGTAGAAGACATTGCATCCACAGCAAGCTCGAACACATACTGCATCACACACAAAGGAGGTGTGCCATCCCATATTGCACGCGCCCATTGATGTATTACATTAGCATGATACAGGACGTACGGGTCCATGGCTCTGCCCCTATCATGCGCGCGCAGCTTGTATGATGTGATCGCTCCAGCTTTATGCTTGGATAAGCTCTTGCACGCTGATACCCTTAGTGTGTGCACTTGGCTTGCAGTAAGACCCGCTACAGCTGTACCCCAAAGAGCTCCCGCTTGAGGCCCCGCTCTGTATACATTACTGACCTCAGCACCAGCCGCTTTCAGTTTCCAGAGCCGGCGAGCTTTTCGAGCTGCACCTCGGAGTCGCTTTAGTGAAGTCGCATTCCTTCGAATCCTTCTGCATACGGCATCACAACCAAGAGACCTGACAGCTACTTTCGCCGTGTACTTAAGATGCTTCCAAGCTTTCTGGAGACCTTCTGACACATCCTGAGCCGACGCCAAGAAGACCGTTTTCTTCCCCGAGACGACCAACTCCAAGTCATCAAACCCCTGTCTTAGTTGGATGCCCGCTGCTGAGAGATTCTCTACCACGAACTTGGCAGTGCCCAGCAGCTGCAGCGAAACGTCGTCGACGACGTTCCTAATGTACAGGGAGGGGAAGGGTCGCGCCAAGCAGCACAGCACGCGGTACAAGACTATCTTGGCGAATGACGTCGCCAACCTGCAGCCAGCCAAAATGGTACCCGTCGTGCGAAAGACCCCAGACGTCGCTCCAGAGAAATCGATGGCCCTGGGCCCCGTGTACAGAGCAATAGCCGAAACCGTAAGGCCCAGATGACACCCACTCTCTTTGGCTTCATCAAACAGGATCCCAGGAGCAACTCTTTCATAAAACTTTTCGAGGTCTTTGCACAACGTGGCCGACTCGAATCCTTTAGCACGCGCAAATTCAGCAAGCATTGCACGTTGCCATCCAGCACGGTCGCACTCCTTGTCCCTGGAGCCCCAAAAGAACGGAGTACGATGTTGAGCTTCCCAGGCCCTCATTTCACACTGCCGAACTCGGCCCCAGAACCTGAAAAGCGACAAGATGAGCGCCAAAGGCCTAAGGCCCTCCCCCTCTTGCTTGCCCTGAAAGACAATGATCGTGGGGTACTCATCTGGAATGTTGAACGGGTCCCTCTCCCAGGCCATCATCACATCTATGAGCCTAATGAGGAAATCCTGAGGCAGCAGGGCCCAAGACCTAGGGTTGATGTCATCCGCTCCGAGGCCCGCTTCGTGCTTGAAGCGGTGCAGGGCCCACATCACAACTTGCAGATCGGGTCTTCCAAGAGGTTCCGACTGTTTAGCTAACTCCAGTTGCCTTTCGGAAAGCCCCGACCTATGACTCTGCCAGTACCCGTTCCATTCACTCTCGAGCGCCTGGATCGCCATGTCCCCCTGGGTCTCAAAACCTTGGTCCCCACGAGGTCCAACCACAGGCATCTTCATCTTGCTGTACCTGTGGGCCTCCTTGCCTCCCTTAGTCACTGACTCCTTAGCCCACGCTTTCCACTTAGCCCATCTCTTACGCGAGTGCTGGCTGAGCAGGTGATCGTGCGTTGATCTGGCCGTGGGCAGGAAAAAACCCAGCTCTCGGCCATCAGTGGCCGTGATAGCCTCGATCATGTCGCTGATCGAAGGCGCAATGACTAAAAACTGAGGCAGCAGCAGCTCTTCGTCTAGCCGAAAAAGGCCGGCCTTGACGCTCTCCCAGAGCGTGCCCTCGAAGTTTTCCGCAGCACAGTGTTCAGCTTTAGCAAGCAAGGCCACGAGCGAGCGCCACGCCCTAAGCTGGGGAGTAGAGTTGGAGAACCACTTCTTCCGCAAAAACAGCTCCAGAGGCAGGACCTTCCGCTGGAACCCTTGGGACCTCCCAAGATAAACCTGTCTAGCTTCACCGTATATATCGCATATTCGACAAAGCTCAAACTCCGCATTGGTAAGCCACTGTTCCCAAGAGCCCAAGAAATCGATATCATCTCGTCCAGGATCCCAAGACCAAATTCTATGTTCAGGCTGTCTGATACACCCTATCGGCTTCTTTGTCGGGAAGCGCTTCCTCTTAAGCCTAACGTGGATCGGGATCGACATCGAGATTCCTTTCAGCCAAAGCTCGACAGGCGAGTGAGGACTGATGGGCGCGTCGTGGAGCACCCTGACACTCTCGACGCACTGGCTCAGGCCGTGCGACAGCAAGAAAAAATCTAGATTGTTGCCAGCTCCTGCACTGCACGTCGCTTCAGCTGAAGCCACCACCGACGCTCCAAGCTGGGAGCACCAAGCTTTCAGACCTTCCGAGTTCGGCTCCATGTTAGCGTCGCAGCCGATGACCCAGGGCACGGTGAGGGACTCCAGGAACCTTCCAAGCCCAGCTAAGAGGTCCGCATTCTCGCCCTTGACCCCGATCGAATGCCAGAAATAAACTGAGACCCAGACTATGCCCCCAGGAAGCACAGCTTGAACATGCCTAGCACAGACCCTACCTGCGGCTTGGGTCACCTTGGTGATCTCCTGGGCCTCTAAGGTCTTCTGATTCAAGAACTTCCGAGCTCCCGTCACAACCCCAGCAGACGTTGACAGCACATGATCACCAGTGC
Organism: Prorocentrum cordatum; assembly: GCA_963575745.1. Lineage (NCBI taxonomy): Eukaryota > Dinophyceae > Prorocentrales > Prorocentraceae > Prorocentrum > Prorocentrum cordatum. The sequence goes on from CAUYUJ010016307.1 coordinate 229,554, forward strand.
TGACAGCAGGCACAAAGTCCACGCAAAGTCCTTTACACCTGAGGGCCTTTCGATGCTTATCGATCTCATCCTGGGCTCTGATCCTGGTTTCCTGCCCGGCGTAGAAGTGGGGAGGTGGAAGGTCACGCTTTTCATCCAGCCTCCAGTCCAGGACGGTTTCCCAAGAAGCCCAGGAATTAGCATTACACGTCAGAAAGCCCCAGCTTTTGTCCTTTTGCTTTTTGGCCCTGACCCGCTTGGCCCCAGGTGTGGCAGGTTGATCGCCCCTGCCTGCTCGGTCAGCCCCATCTTCATCAAGCAATGGTAGCTGCAAGTCCTGAGGCGAAGCCGTAGACGCTGGCCTAGGAAGCGGAGAGGGCGCAGGAGCATCGTGCCTGGGGCGCCTCCTACGACGATCATCGGCAGCATCATCATCATCTGGCTCACGCTGTGGTAACTGCTCATCATCTTGCTGCAGGGCTTCGTCTGCACGCGCTGGCAGAGGTACCCCATCACTCCCAACAGATGGCAAGATTTCCCCATCAGAATCTTCACGATACTCTCGCACTGCTGGGGGAGCAGCGTTACCCAGATAGAGCCTCATTTCGCTGCGCGTGTGCCGCAGAGCTCTGAAGTGCCGTCTGACTGCCCTTTCCCAAGACTCATGCGACTCACGTCTGCCGACCCAGTTCATGTACTCAATCACGTTCCTTCGGCCAGGTCCCGAACTTTGCCAGCAGCCATAACAGATATCTTGAGCCATTTGCTCAATCGAGCGTCCAGCCGCTGCCTCTTCAGTCCAAGATACCACTTGAAGTTTCGCCATGACGTACGGCACACACCAGATCATCCAATCGTGGTACCCGCTGGACTCACAATCAAGTCTAAGTATCCATCTAGTCGCCCTCAGAATCATCGCATCGAGAAATATTTGCTGAGGTGAATCTGGATCCTCTGGAGGTGGCTCAACACACATGTCAGTGGGCTCTCCAAGTGTACCAATAGCGTTCTGACCTATCGAGGCCCCCCGATGGTCGGTACTGCCGTCCTCAGTTGCCAGATCGGCTTGAGTGCGACAATGCGCGCCATCGGGGCCAGCTGCATGGCGACGAATGTCCCCAAACGGGGCCGAACAGGCAGTCGACAAGGTACCCAAGCCTGAAGATGTGCTCAACGTCGCTCTTGGCCTCGACCCCGAGGAGCGGGCCAGTCGAGGCATATCAGGGAGAGCGGTACTCAGCGTCGCTCGCGGCCTCGACCCCGAAGAGCGGGCCAGTCGAGACAGCTCAGGTAGACCCGTGCTCAACGTCGCTCTTGGCCTCGACCCCGAAGAGCGGGCCAGTCGAGGCAACTCAGGTAGAGCAGAGTGTGGTGCAGCGTCTTCCTGTGGCGACTTCTGCGGCTCCCAAGGAGCCGTGAGTGCGCCGCACGACGCAGAAGCGCTCGAAGACGAACCTGCTCCCGAAGTCCCTGTGGGCTGTGGGGGGTGACGAACGGGGGCAGAATCCCCGACCCCACAGCCCAGGCTGCCAACCTCTGGCACGTAGTACTTCGGGTCAAACCTGGCATCGTCGAACATCTGGGACGGCTGCAGAGAGGGGATCTGAAACCCAACGTCAGGCCACTCCACATCAATCATCTTCCCGTCCAAAAACTTGTCAGGCATGATAACTTGCTGCACCTCTACCTCATGCTGCACATCATCAAGTTGAACCTCAGTTGGCAACACATCGCATATCTCGTAGCACTCGTAGTGCATGCTGACGAAGTAGATCAAGAAGTCCAGCGACAGCTCACCTTGACAAAACTGTCCGGACCGACCCTCGCCCGGACAGTTTCCTGAGGCTGCCGCCGAACCGCTCATTCGACCATCCTCGGACGAGCTACCCACTCTTTCGCCTCTTTGCCATGGCTGCGATCTGTTCTGCCAGTAGACGCTTGGCTCTGGAAAGCTCCTGCTCAGCCTTGGCTTTATCGTCGCCAGTTGCTGAGGTGGCTGCTGACTTGGCTGCGGCCACGCTGGCCTGTGCCTGTCCAAGCTTGTCGATGTCCTCATCGGCGTCGTCGAGGTCCATATCTTGCTCACCACCCCCTGGCACAGCAGGAGGAGGGCGCATAGCGTTGCTTGCAGCAACAGCTTGGGCCTCCATGAGCTTGCGGAGCGTCTCGAAATGCACGTCCTCCGTTGCTTTCTTGGAGACGAACCAGTCCCTGAACTCAGTACTGGCGCCCGCCAAAATCGTCTCGTCCATCTTAAGGATGGGCCCGCTGCCGTCGGAGCAGAAGCCTTTGGCGAAGGTTTCCTTGGCCTCTTGCTGCAAGGCCTGCTGTTGACGCTGTGCTTCCTGCAGCGCCGTCTCAGCGTCCGCGAGCTTCTTATCCAGCTCGTCCTTCGCCTTCTGTATCTCTTCCCTGGTGTCCGAGACATGCTTCTCCAACTTCGCAACAGTGTCCCTTGCCCGCTCCAGTCTGGTAGTGACTGAGTGAGCTTGTACGTGTAGAGGTTTGCCTTCCTGGATATGCTGCTGCAGCTGTGCAACCATGTCCTCTGCCATCCTCTTGTCAGTGTCGTGCACCGAGAGCCGCGCCGCCTTCTGCCAGTGGGCGAGCCTGTCCTTGAGCTCCTTCTCAGCTGAATCCTCCTTATCAGACCACGGCGGCGACTTGGCCACCACCGTGGTTGCGGGCTTCTCCAGACTCTCGAGCCTCTTGACAATCGCCTGTAGGGCCTTGTCCAAGGATGCAGGCGCCCCATCGGCCCACCTGCCCTTGGGCCCTTTCTGCCCAGCAGCTCCGTTCCCTGCAACTTCCTTTTCGTGTGCCGACTTGGCTGCCTTGGCAACCGCTGCTGGTGCTGGTGAGCCGCAGGCGCAGCGGATCCTGCACGCCCAATTGCCTTTCCTGTGGCACTTCGTGCAGCTCCACAATGGCTTCTTCGGCCCCAGAAGGATGTCCTTTGGCGCCGCATCGCCACCCATGAGGTAGGGAAAGTGAAGCTGTTGCTCCCACAGGAGCTCACTGAATCGCAACATACCTCGCCTGACCCAGGCAGGGAGGTGCACAGTCGGGGGCCGCTGCTTTCCCCCAGGCCAGTAAGGTCAGGTCCGAGCCGAAACCGCTACGGACTTGAGCCAAAATGGCTACGGATTCTTCCTCCTTCCTCCTTCCTCCTTCCTCCTTCCTCCTTCCTCCTTCCTCCTTCCTCCTCCTCCTCCTCCTCCTCCTCCTCCTCCTCCTCCTCCCCTCCTCCTCTCCTCCTCCTCCTCCTCCTCTCCTCCTCCTCCTCCTCCTCCTCCTCCTCCCCTCCCTGCCTCCCTCCCTCCCTCCCTTCCCCCTCCCTCCCTCCCTTCCTCACTTCCTCCTCCTCCTCCTCCTCCTCCTCCTCCTCCTCCTCCTCCTCCTCATCATCATCATCATCATCATCATCAGCATCATCATCATCATCATCATCATCATCATCATCAGCATCATCATCATCATCATCATCATCATCATCATCATCATCATCATCATCATCATCATCATCATCATCATCATCATCATCATCATCATCATCATCATCATCATCATCATCATCATCATCATCATCATCATCATCATCATCATCATCATCATCATCATCATCATCATCATCATCATCTCCTCCTCCTCCTCCTCCTCCTCCTCCTCCTCCTCCTCCTCCTCCTCCTCCTCACTTTGACCTCCAAGGGCTCGCAGCTGGAAAGAGGGGGGGCCGCAGGTGACGGCACATGTGTGGACTGGATGCAAAGGCTCTCGGGCACGCCAAGATATGCGGCATGGGGCGGGTAGCCCTGGAGAAGGTGGAGGAGAAGGGGATGGGGATGGGTGGGCATGGGGGGGCAGAAGGGGGTGGATGATTCGGGGAAGCGGGAAGGGGAGATGCTTAGGTCGGGCATGTCCTTCTACAGGCAAATCTTGCACGCCAAATAAAACATGGCCAGAAACATATTCAAGATCAATACAAGTTAGGAGAAAAATCGTCCCCGGACTATTATAGGGACATGCCCGACTCAAGGATATACAGTGGGAGGGGAGGGAGGCAGGGGACCCCGGCAGCGTGAGCGACCGAGGGCGAGAGAGAGGCGGTCTTGCGCGCGAGAGGGCGCGGCGATCACCCGTGCGGAGAGGGCGCACCACGGGCCCCTCGCAGCCAGCGCGGGCGCGATGCAGAGAGGTTGCGCCTCCGCGCAGCCCGGCGCGGGCGGCCGGACCCCGCGCACGTCCGCATCGCTGGCCGGGGCGTTCAGGTGAGCGACGATCAAAACAAAGTAGACACGGACGATAGAACTAGACACGGACGAGAAGAAATCTCTTGCTTTCAAAAAGACTGTGGCTCATTTGGGCTTCCCGAGGTGCCCCGGGCTTCTGCGAGCACCCTGTGGCCCATTGTGGGACAAGATGCTGGCGTGGGGCACCTGCTGGCAGGCCGATTTCTTATTTGAGCGAAGATCACAAACGGGTCTCACGCGAAATGGCACAGCGACCTTAAGTACGCGGCGGCTTACGCGGGCCGCGAGCGCGGCACTCTGCAGTGGAGACGAGGGCGCTTTTACGCGCGACCTTACGCGGGCAGCTTGCGCGCCAGTATCGGCGAAGACGGCCCGGTTTTTCTGAGTCGCTCGGGTGGCAATCAAGAATCGGGCGATCAGAGGCCTCCCAGATGGGGTCCGAGCAGATGGGGTCGCGAGCCTTCCCAAGAGGGCCCCGAGGGGGTAACATCATTGAGTTTCCTTAGATTGTTCAATGTTGTGTGGGCTCTCCACTTTTCGAGCTTCCGACTCTTCCAGACGTCCCAGTCCCAAGCGGCCCCCAAGAACAGAGGCCCCCAAGCGGACCCCAAGAAGGCACAGGAAGGCCCCATTATGGCCCGAGAGGCGCCCAAGACGGCCCCAAGAGCGGATAATCCGAGCCTTCCGCCCCAAGAGGCACCCAGGAAGGCCCCTGAAGCGCCCCAAGAGGGCCCAAGCCAGCCCAGAGAGGCCCCAAAGACGGACTCCGACGGCGTCAGACCAGACAGGGACGCTTTAAGACAGCCAAATAAGCCCCCAAGACACCTCCAAAGACCCCCAAGAGACCCAAAGAGGCCTCCAAGAGGCACCCAGGAAGCTCCCAGGAGGCCCCAAGAGTGGCCCAGGAGGCTCCCCAGCGGTTTCCTCCTCCTCCTCCTCCTCCCCTCCTCCTCCTCCTCGTCCTCCTCCTCCTCCTTTTCCTCCTTTTCCTCCTCCTCCTCCTCCTCCTCCTCCTCCTCCTCCTCCTCCTCCTCCTCCTCCTCGTTTCCCTCCTCCTCATTCTCCGCCTCCCCCCCCGTTCCCCGAAGCGTTTCCACCATGGCTGGGGGAACGCATGGTCTAATAACTTGGCCGAGCGTTGCCCGAACGTTTGGCCGCATAGGTGATGGCGGCGGTGATTCGCCGTAAGTGTCGTGCTTCCGCCGCCCCTGTTGATTTATCACAGGGGGGCACGGCGTGCTGAATCCTACCGTTTTTGGCGTTGGTTCTTTTCCAATAGCCCCCTGGGGCGTCGGCACATGCCGCCAGCCACCCAGAAAGCCGCACAATCCGCCGAAAAGATTGCCCAATCGCTTCCGCGACAGCCGAGATGGCCCAAGATGGCCTCCAAGTTCGCCCAAGATGGCCCAAGATGGCCTCTAAGAAAGCCCAAGGGGGTCCAAGCCCCCAAGAGGGCCTCCAGGAAGGCCCGAAGAGGCCAAAGTCATTGATTATCATTTGGTCGTTGAAGGGTTTTAGCATGTGTTTCTTTTCGGCCCACGAGCCCCCAAAGATCGCCCAAAGATCGCCCAAGAGGCATCCAAAGAAGGCCCCAGAACAGCCCAAGAGGCCCTCAAGACGGCCCCAAGAGGGCCCCAAGACAGCCCAAGACGGCCACAAGAGGCCCCCAAGACGGCCCAAGAGGCCTCCAAGACGCCCAAGATGGCCTCCAAGACGGCCCTGGAGCATTCCAAGAGGGCCCCAAGTTGGCTCTGAGGCCCCCAAGACGGCATCCGACGGCGTCAGACGGGCCAGGAACGCCCCGAGACGGGCAAAGAGGCCCCCGAGAAGCCCCCTCCGAGAGGTTTTCAAGAGGCCCAACGAGGCCCCCATGAGGCCTCCAAGAGGCTCCCAGGAAGCTCCCAGCCCCATGAGTGTCCCCAGAGGCTCCCAAGATGCCCCCTCCTCCTCCTCCTCCTCCCCCTCTTCCTCCTCCTCCTCTCCTCCTCCTCCTCCTCCTCCTCCTCCTCCTCCTCCTCCTCCTCCTCCTCCTCCCCTCCTCCTCCTCCTCCTCCTCCTCCTCCTCCTCCTCCTCCTCCTCCTCCTCTCCTCCTCCTCCTCCTCCTCCTCCTCCTCCTCCTCCTCCTCCTCCTGAGCTTCCCCCGCCACCCTGCCCCAAGTGTTCCCCGAAGGGTTTACACAACGGCTGCAGGGAACATATGGCCCGATAGCTCGGCGGAGCGCTTGCCGCAGCGCTCGGCCACACGGGCGACTCCACGAGGCAGGGACCGGCGGCGAGTCGCCGCAGGCGCCTTCGACGGCGGCCCACGAGCGAGCGAGGCAACGACCGCAACGAAATGAGCGACGGGCCAGGGAGGGGAGGGGAGGGAAGGCGAATGGAGGGGAGGAGGATGGCAGAAGGACGGAAGGACATGGAGGGTTCGGAGCCGTGGCCCTACAAGGGCGGCGGGCGAGAGGCCGTGAAGGATGCGGCTGCTGGACGCAGGGCCACAAAGGCTCCGCAGCTCGCGGGGCTTTTGAGCGAATTACAACGGGTGGCACAACCACATCGCGAATCGAAAGGTCGTTGGACGAACCGGGATCACCGCACAAGCCGACCTGCAATAGGCAAACTCATACAATGAACCGTGGCCTGAGCAACAAATCGACACTGCAGTTGCGACAGGAGGAGGGAGGAGGGAGGAGGACAAAGGAAGAGGAGAGGGAGGGGAAGGGAGAAAGGACAATCGCGTTGGATGGGCATCACCGATGGTTCAGCCAGCCATTTATACGAGCACACAACGGACGCAGCGGAGGAGGAGGAGGAGGAGGACGGACAGGAGGAGGGCGACGGAGGGGAGGGAGCAGGACTGCACTGACACGAACACGCCCCACGCGCGTACCATCGAATGCGCCCTGAAAGCGCGGGCTCTCCTTCAAGCGAGGAAGAAGGGAGGAGGAAGAGGGCCGAGGCGAGAAGTCGCACGCTGCGCAGGTCGGCCGGGCGGAACACTGGCCATCTCCGAGCCACTCCGTCCTGGAGAGACCCCTCCCGGGAGAAGGCCGCGCACCGACCGGCTGCCCCGCCCCGAGCCTCCGCCTGGAGCCCGGAGCCCCGCCGGGCGCACAGGGCCGCCCGAGCGCCCACCGCGGGGGGCTCTCCCAAGGAGCGGCGCTCCCCCAGCGAGTGGGCGCACCGGGGCCGGCGCCCCCCCGCGGGGGGAGAGGGCCTCCCGGCTCACGGCGAGGTCGGGCACGCCCCCCCGACGGCGGATTTTGGACGAGTGTCTTGAACATAGGCGACAAAGATGAGACTGAGTCAGCAAAAAGTACTCGTAAAGATAGCCACAGGCTCGCTATTTTTAAAACTTTTTTTGAACATTCCTCCTGTAGAGGGACAGGCCCGACTTGATCTTGGCACCTTCGCGATCACCCGGGAAGCCCAGGCCGTGGGTGTTTCAACGCCGGGGCCCTCCGAGGTCCCGGCCCCCTCCGCGGGCCCCCACGGGACGAGGAGGGCGAGGCGCTGGAGCTCTGGGGGAGAGGGCTGGCGAAAGGGGTACGGACAACGTTGGCACGATGCCCAACAGCAAAGGCTGTGCAAAACCACCAGCGGTCGAAATTGGGCAGGCGACCTGTCTTCGAGGCCTGGAAATTGACACCGACACCAAAACATGGCATGGGGGTTGCGTTCACCAGGAGAGAACGATCCTAGAATTTGGTGTTGGTGGTAACACCTCGGCCACCTAAAAGCCCGAGTATTACCACCGTCGCAAAGATCGGGATCATCTTGCCTCGGTGGGGGCACACAGGCGCGATGTTGGTGCTGGTGTCAACCTCTAGGCCTCCCGGCGACGCCGCCGTTCAGAATGGAAAGGTGTCCCTTCCGATCGCGCCCAGAGGCCCAGCTTGCTCGCACTCGATCCCTGCCCCGTGGCACGTGGGGCGCCTTCGCCAGCAGCAGGGGCCTGTCCCGCGGGTCCCGGCACTCCGCGGCCGCGACCCCCAGGCGGCGGAGGGCGCGCTGGTACTCCACCTGTGGGGCACAGCGGGGCAGCGGGCTGACAGGTGCCCTCTGGTGCTCCGCTGGCCACCTCGTCGGCGGACGTCGGCCATCCATATCTCTACGTCACCCAACTTCGCGGCATCGCGCCACGCGATGCGCGACGCGCGGTCATCTTCGCGCCCTCGCGAGGCCGCCCTGGAGAAGGGCTGCTCTCCAGCCGAGGCCGCCACGCGCGAAGCGCGACTATCTTCGCGCAACTAGGGGCGACATGGGCTATCCACCTCAACGATCCTGGCCCGCCAGATCCTGGGCCCATGATAGGCCTGACCAGGTTCGGCGACGGTGGATAGCTGACGTCCCCCCATCGTGTGCCTGCCGTTCTTCTCCCCAAAACCCCATCCCACACCCCACCCATGAAGGCGACGCCCACGGTTCCAGTGAAGCTGGCACCGCGGAAGCTACGGACACATTTAGCACTTCGAGCAGGTGAGCATGTATTGTGCGATGTCGCTTCCGCTGCTGTGCTTACATAGACGTCTGACTGTGGATGTTGCACGCGACACGCTGTTGCCGACTGCATCACAGTTGATGTTGTTTAACATCTGTCATGCGCGTGTATGCATGATGTAGTGTTGTTATGCTGCCCTTCCGCATCAGAAAGAAGATCATTCGAAGGCAACGGGTAGAAACACGAAGTAGAAAGGCGATCCTCGCCGACTGGGCGTCGACCCGCCCAGCAGGCGGCTGAGGAAGTACATCGCCGATGAGTGAAGTAGGAAAGCGCTCGGACCTCTACTGCGGCCTGGGAACCCGAAAGACGTACTTTCAGCGAACAGCAGATCTGCAATAAAAAGGTAAGGCCGTGAGCATCAATGCGCGGTCGCGAGAGGCGCATCTCCAGTGCAGCACAATGAACCCACTCAGATGGGAGCGCAGCCGTCCGGGCGTGACAGACATGCCCCGACAGAACTCCGACGTCAAACCCTGCACGCAAAAGGACGTTGGCATCACAGCTCGTCGGCAGGTGTGGTCCACTCCTCTTCCGAAGACTCCCTGAGGGGCAACGATAGGGGGGATGGGCATAGGGGGGGATGCATCGACCTAGAATCGGCGATACATCGTCGATAGATCGGAGATAGGCCTCCGATAGTGAATCCGGACCTTCCTGGGCAGGTTGGGGATATCGGGCCCCTATCGGCGATCAATGGGCGATTGGGGCTCGATGCATCCCCCCCTATACCCATCCCCCCCTATCGTTGCCCCGGGCTCCCTCTCGCTCCTGTTCGTGCCCCGGTGCTGCTCTGACTTATGGCGGACGTGGTCCCGCGCTCGGCTCACACGCTGGGCCGAATCGACGACCTGCTCGCCACGCGCTGCCACGCGTGCGGAGGCCGCGCCGCGAGAGGCAACGACGACGACGACGACGACGACGACGAGCCACGGCGGCGACGACCACGACGACGACGACGGGGCGCGCCGCGGCAGGGGGCCGGCAAGCGAGAGGGGGCGTGCGCAGCACCACGGCCCGAGGCGCGCGCGCTGACGGGTGGGGGCCGGCGGGCGTGCCAACGAGAAGCTACGGGGGGCCACGAGATCAGGGGGACGTTTATGTCGGGCCTGTCCCCCTACAGAGGGATTTTCGACGAAGAATTTAAAATACCCCAAAAATAATTGTTTCTAAAAGTCCAAAAATATTCCAGGGACTATTTCTTGAGTATCTTTTCGCCTTTTTGGGGTATGTTTTATTTTCCGTCGAAAATCACCCTGTAGGGGGACACGCCCGACATAAGGGGACGTCATGGCCCAGGCCATGGCATCCATGCCCCGGACAGTAGGAGCTCGACCACAAGAAGCCTTCTACGAGAAGCCCAACCCTGCGACCCCAGGGCGTGTTTTCCTCTGCAAGCCGTTGGGCAGGACCGAGTGCAGCAACAGTTAGCCGCGCGCCTCACCAGTGGCGGGTGGCGGGCCCGTGGGGGGGAGCGCGAAAGGCAGGCACAGCCCCCTCACGCCTTCCATAGCAAGAACATCGAGACCCAAGAAACCCAGGGCACCCTGGAGGCGAGCAGGGTGCTTCTTGGCATGGGTCTCCACTGTAGTCATCAAACCCCTTCTTCCAGGACATCCGAAACCTTGACTGTTGTTCGGCACTGGGTCCCTGGAAATCCCGACCATTTCCCTATGGCTGGTTTTTCATCCCGAGTCTTCTTCTGAAGGTCCCAGGGCCCGGCGAGGGACACCAAAGGCCAGGATATACGAGAAACCTCCGTGACGGTGTTTTCACCACGACGGAGATCTGGCTGTGTCGGACTCTCGGCCTCCCAGATGGGGTCGGAGTAGATAAAGTCGGAGGATGGAGCCGCATCGCCGATGCGTCAACGATGCATCGACGATGCATCCGCGACGTCGGCGACACGTCGACGACGCCAGCGTGGAGAAAGTCGAGCTCCACTTCGAATTACATCCCTGATCCATCGGCGATGCGGCGCGATCCACCGACCCCATCTGACTACCTACCAGACCACCCCAACCCAACCCGACGACGAGAATTTCGGTGGGGGGGACGGGATTCATATGTGTTTTTGTCAATGTTCCCAGACCCCCCCACTGGGAATGGAGAGCAAATTGAGACCTTCGGGTTGGGTTGGGGTGGTTTGACAGAGCACATGCTTTTTACTCGCGACCAGAACTGCCGTAATGGGGGAGGAGGGGGGGAGACGGGAGCGGGCAGAACGTAGCCCCCCCCCCAAGACTATGGTGCCGGACGCACTGCGGCAGTGCTGGGGGCGCACTGAGGGGGGGAGCGTTACGTGATGGGGGTGGGGGTAGGGGGCACAACGCGCGTTATGACCCGGAGGGTAAAACACCAGACAGCTCGCCCCTTGGCCCCCCGCCAGCTCCACGCCAAGGGGCGAGCATATATACGGCCGCATCACCGCGCTGCGCGCTGCATGCGTAGCCTTCGGCTGGGCCAGGCAAGGCAAGACCCAACACTGCATCGCGTGGCACGTGGATGCCCGCACCGACGACGCCACTCAGGCCCTACCTCCGAAGCCCCCTCTCGCCACCTCCTCTTCGTCCTCGTCCTCCGCACTCCCTCTCACCCATCCCCCCCATCGTCCAACTCCTCCGGCTCCTCCTTCCGCCGCCTCCTCCCTATCCTACTCCCTCCTCGTCTTCCGCCTCTTCCGCCCTCCTCGTCGTCCACCTCCTCCTCCTCCTCGTCCGACACCCTCCCCCTCTTCCTCCTCTTCCCCAGACCAACGAATCCGCCGATCACTCCTGACCGCCCGTGAGTGGCACATGGTGCTACTAGGTTACGTCTGGGAAATATCCTCACCGCCCATGGCCTTAAAACTGCCAGCGACATATCCTCACACCCCTCGCTCAAAACTACCACCGAAATATTATTACACCCCTCGCTTGAAACTGCCAGCGGAATATCCTCACCGCCCCTGGATTAAACTGCCAGCTAGCTATCCTCACCCCCTGGAATTAAAAACTGCCAGCAAAATGTCCTCAAACCCCTGGCCTAAAACTGCCAGCGAAATCCCACCAGCCCTCTGGGCGTAGGTGGTTTAGGGCGGCCCCTCCCCTGGAATTCGACGGGGGGGCCGCGAGGTGTCGGAGCGTCCAAAACGGCCTCGGCGAGGAAGCCGAAATCATTAGTTTTACTTCGGTTTTGGCCCCATCTGGGCCTCTTGGGGAGGCGAGGCTAATTAAGGGGCACCCCCTTTTTTGATCGATGTCTTCCAAAATGGCCCCAAGAGGCGCCCAGGAGGCCCCAAGAGGCCCCAAGATGCCCCAAGATGGCTCCAAGATGGCCCCAAGAGGCCCCAGGAGGCCCCCAAGAGGACCCCAAGCGGCCCCAAGAGGTCCCCCAGAGGCACTCAAGACGCCCGAGAGCCCCCGAGGACCGCCGAGAGACCCCCAAGACGTCCCAAGAGGCCTCCAAGAAGCGCCCAAGAGATATCCCAAGAGGCGCCGAGAGGCATCCAAGTTTTTGCTTGCCCTCCTCCTCCTGCTCATATTTCCTCCTCCTATTCCTTCTCTTCCTCCTCCTCATGATCCTAGTAATAGTCCTTCTCCCCACTCCCCCGTCCATCTATTCAGCCTCATCCTTCTCCTCTTCCCTCCTTCGCACGTTTCGGCCGTACACATCTTTGATCCCGCACTTCCCTGATCACATCAACTCGCCTGGACATCGTTTCTGGATGGGCTGATGGGGATATTGTTTTGATTCGCGGCCCGCAAGGAAAAGTCCAGAGGGCGGTAAGAACGAGGCTGGGACACAGCGCACGGGAAGCAGATAATTAACGGCGCAGCACTGAGCCGGCCGAGAAGCAGCTGAGCGTGTGCCAGCAGCAAAAGAAACGCTGAGCATCTGCCAGCGATAAGGCCACTAACCGGCCGCTGAACGTGTGCCAGCGAGAGGGAGGGGGAGCAAAAAAGGGGGCGGACCCGCAGGTGGAGCCGGACTGCCAGTATAGAGGAAAGAGAACTGTGCACATACACCGACTCTGGCCAGGCCCATCCTGAGCCCATGATCGGTGCATACGCCCTCTTACATTGGCCAGGAAGGTATATGCACCGATCCTGGGTCAAGGATGGAAGTTGACAGTAGAACGAAGCCAAACCACTCACTCACTTGGAACGTCGGTCAGCCTGCAAAACTGAGGGGAGTGCGGGCCAAAGCCTGGTAAAAATCGACCACCATGGAAGCGACCACGAGAACCCTGGTACCAGGGCAGTGTGCGGTTTGTGCATTTCGAAGGCACTCCTGTGACTGCAGCCGACGTCTCGCACGAGCGCCAGTATGGTGCCTGACCGACGTCCTTATCTGCCAATGCCGACAAGGCTGATCGTACTGTCACCACGCCAATGTGCAGGGGGGGAGCGGAAGCCGCCGTCACGCTAACGACGACGGGGGAGCCACTGCATGTTGCCGACTCCAAAGGATGGGCCCAGACATGGCCGAGGCCAGCGCCAGGCCCGCGCACGCCGCGGGCAAAAGGAATGTAGAAAGCCGAGGGAGGGCGAGGCGCCTTGAGCGAGCCGTCTCGGGCTGATGGGGATACGGGAAGCGTCTAGAATATCCCCAACCCCCTGACGTGCGAAATATCCTCAACCCCCTGACTGAAAACTGATAGCAAAATATCCTCGACGCCCTGGCTTAACACTGCCAGCGAAATATCCTCACACTCCTCAGCGAAATATCCTCACCTCCTGGCCTAAAACTGCCAGCTATCCTCACCCCCCTCGCTTGAAACTGCCAACAACATATCCTCACACCCCTCGCTTGAAACCGCCAGCGAAAGATCCTCAAGGCCCCTGGCATAAAACTGCCAGCGAAATATCCTCACACCCCTCGCTTGAAACTGCCACCGAAATATCCTCACCTCCCCAAGCCCAAAACTTCCAGCTAAAGATCCTAACCCTCTGGACTTATAACTGCCAGCGAAATATCCTTACCCGCTGGCCTAAAAG
>CAUYUJ010016307.1:248254-271023 GCA_963575745.1 Prorocentrum cordatum
GGGGGGGTCGAGCCAAAATCGGGCTGTCGGGGACCCGATCGGCGATCAATATGGGCCGCTGGCGGGTCGAGGCATCCCCCCCTGGGCCCGCCACCCCTTCTGACGTCGACCCCGACGTCTGCGCCGGTGCACCGGCGCACGGAGACCGAGCGCCGTGGGCCAGAGCTGGGACGCACAGAGGCACAGAGGCAGAGGGGAACGATTACTGAACACTCCGCCTCCCCGGAAACTCGGAATTGGCACGCGCGGGGGAGACTGCGGTCGAGGTGCAACTCGTCAGACCCACCGCCAACTTCGAGGGTTGGGCGGAGGGGGAGGCGTTGACAGACGAATGTGGCATGTGTTCGCTATTTTTCCGAAGCCTGTACTAATAGTATATGTCCTTCTTGGAGGCGCGCGTCCGACCCGAACATATACTATACCCATATTGTAGCATATCGTTCCCCGAGCCGCGTGGCCAGAAAGCGCCCGCCACGACGCATGTACTGGAAGATTTCTCGGTGCGCGCGTGCCCCATTGGGGCGGCGACGCACACATAGTAGTAGCATCTTGGGGTGACGCCGAAGAGCTGCAGCGGGCCACTCGCAATCGAAGGCCGTGACTGCCTCGGAGCGACAGCGAAACGCGGCCACGGGGGGGGGGCTCCAGGAAGCCACCACCACTAGACCGCTGTGCAGAGCCAGGTTCTCCTGCGCCGCCGGCCAGGAGGTAAGGGTGAGTGGCAGAGTAGAGACAGAGGGAGGGGGAGGAGACGAAATGGGAGGAGCGGAAGGGATGCGTCAGAACAGCACGTGTCGAGGCGACTGCAGCAGGAGCTGTAGCAAACATCCCTGCTGAAGGAGGCGGAGGACGACGAAAACCCATGGGAAAGAGAGTACAGTGGAAACCAGTCCACAAGAAACCTTCACAAAAAACCCAACCCTGAGACCCCAGGACGTCCATTGATTTGGTGTGGGAACGTCACGCCTTCCACCGCAAAACCGTCGAAATCGAAGAAATCGACGGCACCCTGGAGGCAAGCATGATGTTGTTTCTTGGCATGGGCCCCCACTGTAGGGACGAGAACGAAGAGGAAAACAAGGGAAACAAAGACGAGCACAGGGACGAGGACACGGGGCACAGATGCCGAAAAATGCAGCAAGGCGAAAAGAGCTCGCGGCAAACTTCCTCGGAGCGCCTCGCGCGCCTGCACAAAGGACCGCGGCATGTAAGAAGATGGCGCGGCGCAGTTTTTTGAGGGCAAACAGTCCGCCCCCAAAACGATCACCCCGATACGCGAGGCCTTTTTGCAAAGGCGCCCGCAAAACGACCAACGAACAGGGCAAGGCTCTGTAGGAAACGCCCAGGGCCGTTTGATAAACGCCACTTGTCGGGTCCAGGTGGTTTTCCTCCATTAACTCATGAAGAAACAGTCCGGTTTCGCATGGCACGGCTACCAGGATGATCTGGCACATCACCCCCGAAGGCTCGGAACGACATTTGACCGAAGCCTGGCTCCGGCTGCAATCAGCACCAACGCATCCGATCCTGGTCGGCCATAGCGAGAACGCGCGCGCCCGCAACGAGAGAGGTCCCAGGTTCATCAGGGTAGGTCATTTCAGGAAAGGACGCGACCCCGCAAAGAGAGAGAGAGAGAGAAGAAAAGAAAGAGAGAGAGAGAGAGAACAAACAAAAACAAGCAAACAAACAAAACATGAAAGAGAAAGAGAGAGAGAGAGAGAGAAAGAGAGTCAGTTAGAGAGCGGGCGCTAGCGTTAGCTGTCCGCGCGCAGTGTGGAGGAGGAAGACACTCGACCCCTCTGGAGCGAGGAGTTGAGAAGGGACCGACCGGTCCAGTATTTCTAAAGGCCTACCATAACACGTTCCTCAAACCCAAAGAAAACAGCGCTCTTAGAATCCCGATGTGTTAAAACAAAACAGCTTCAGCCAGCCATGTCCTTGGAGCATTTCGTGCATACCACTAAAGGCTCTTAGCACATTCGCGAGCCAGGACGTTTCGCCACTGCTCAAACGAGGAAGGGGCGCGGACAACTGGCGCATGCGCGACGCTGGCGCATCGACGCTCGCGCCCGCGGAGCTCCCGGCAACGCCCAGGTGGCACACGGGCTTCATGACCCGAGGAGGAGCAGTCGAGACATCGGAGGCCCTTCCAAAAGAAGGGGGGGAGGAAGAGGAGGAGGAGGAGCAGGAGGAGAAGGAGGAGGAGGCACAGCGTTACGCACGATGTCTGTTCGATCTCGGAAACTCCGCACCCCGCACTGCGGGGAATGAGAGTGGGCGGAAGCCCCTCATATAATAACCTCGCAAGCGAAGAAACACAGAAAGAAGAAGGGGAATCGGAACGAGTAGCCGTGCACGAACCCGCAAACAGCGAGGCAGACGAGCCGTCGGCGGCGCCTGGGGGCCCTGTTGTACCAAAACCGTCTGGGGGCCCAGTTGTACCAGCATCGTCCTTCGGGGATTGACTCGGGGCAACCACGGTACAAAACCCGAAGAGCACCAGCAGGCCGTGAGGAAGAGGAGGAGGAGGAGGGCCGCAGCATTACGCTGAGTAGACAGTAGCCTACCACCGTAGTGTCATCCCTCGCTTGCTTATGTTTGAATATTGTCATCACCAGATCGTTATCACCTCCTTCACCTCCTCCTCCTCCTCCTCCTCCTCCTCCTCCTCCTCCGCCACCAGGTGAGCGCAGACTTCTTGTCCTGGCGGGCCCCTTCATATTTTTCACTGGCCCCGTTGCCTTCTGACGTGCCAACCACAGCGCCTGTGTGGGTTTTTGTACCTTCTTCACTCTGAACCCGTTTCACCATCCTGACGGTACGATCACAGTCGATCTAAAAAGTTGGCCTAACGCGAAAGGGCCGCCGATGCCACACCTGGCCCGAGACGACGGGGCAAACCGCGACAGGCTCACCGGACAATTTAGCCTCCTGACCGTGTTGGGACAGGGGAGGACCCCCTGGCGTTCGAGACATCGTCGGGAACTGACCCAGGGTCCCAACACCGTCCTGATTAGGCATAACAAGTGGCACGCGTGCCCTGGCTCTTGCACGAAGGAGCTGCGAAGGACAGGAGGCCCCCGCCTCGCTCTTCTAGGAGGGGGTTCGGTCGGTGTAGATGTTCATCCCGGATGCAGTTTTGATGAGAGTGGGGTCCGAAAGAGCTCCTGGTGTGTAGGCCACAGGTCTGCTGTCTGGACGAGGACGACGACGAACCACGAAGCACGAACCACGAAAATAAAGGGTCGGGGGCGAGGGGGGCTGGGGCCAGGACCACTGGAGCCGGAGCCAAGGGGTAGAGGCGAGGGGAAGCTGGGGCCAGGGCCAGGGGGGGGCCAGAGCCAGGGGAGGGGGGCGAGGACGACGACGAACCACGAACCACGAACCACGAAAATAAAGGGTCCGGGGCGAGGGGGGCTGGGGCCAGAGCCAGGGGGCCAGAACCAAGGGAGGGGCGAGGGGAAGCTGGGGCCGGGGACAGGGGGGCCAGAGCCAGGGGGGGCGAGGGGAAGCTGGGGCCAGGGCCAGGGGGGGGCCAGAGCCAGAGGGGGGGAGCGAGGACGACGACGAACCACGAACCACGAACCACGAAAATAAAGGGTCCGGGGCGAGGGGGGCTAAGGCCAGGGCCTAGGGGGCCAGAGCACGGGGCGAGGCGAGGGGGGCTGGGGCCAGGGCCAGGGGAGCCAGTGCCCAGGAAGGGGGCGAGGGGAAGCTGGGGCCAGGGCCAGGGGGGCTGAGGCCAGAGCCAGGAGGGGGGGCGAGGACGACGAGGAACCACGAACCACGAACCACGAAAATAAAGGGTCCGGGGCGAGGGGAGCTGAGCCAGGGCCAAGGGGGCCAGAGCACGGGGCGAGGGGGGCTGAGGCCAGAGCCAAGGGGGGGGCGAGGGGAAGCTGAGGTCAGGGCCAGGAGAAGCCGACGACGACGACGAACCACGAACCACGAACCACGAAAATAAAGAGGTCCGAGCTCTAGAGCACAACTGTGCAAGATAATTAAAAGGACCCCTAACCCCTAACCCTTTGGGAGAGGACCTAAGTCAGGAGGGCCAGGAAAATTAGGATAGGGGTCTTTCCTGCAGATGTATCCAACCAAAACGCCCAGACGCAGTATCTCTAAATGCGAAGACGGGGACTTCAGCGAGGCCACGTCTGCATCGTGCTATCAGGTTTAGGGGTTCGTTTATCCTCAATGACGCCCCCTCCCCCAGAATCACATCCTGCTCGCCTGACGGTGTGCTCACCAGAAGGGTGCCGAGTGAGAGGTGCCAAGGTGCGCGCGCGTCGGTTGTTGAGCGGCTCAGAGACGCGGAGCTGCGAGAACTGAGCCCGGCAGGCGGCGGAAAAGAAGCAGGACAGTACAGGGCGGCCGCGGAGGGGAGGGGCAACGATAAGGGGGGACTGGAATATGGGGGGATGCATCGACATGGAATCGGCGACACATCGCCAATAGATCGGCGACAGGCCCCCGATCGTGAATCCGCGCCTTCCTGGGCAGGTTGGGGCTATCGAGCCCCTATCGGCGATCAATGGGCGATTGGGGGTCGATGCATCCCCCCCTGTGCCTGTCCCCCTCTATCGTTGCCCCTGAGGAGGGGAGGAGCGAGCGGGGGGGGCGTCTTGAGTCTTCAACACAATCGCAATCGGGGCGCACGCAGGTGCAACTGCTCGGCCCACCGTTCCCGGACTTCCGACCCGCGGGGCAAGCTCGCATGCGCAGCGGGAGGGCCCGAGGGAGAACGTCCGGGGGTGGACTGGCTCAGGGGGACGGGGAACGTCGAGCTCCCGATAGCGGATTCGCACGCTGCTGGACGGGGTGGGTCGTCGGGCCCCTATCGGCGATCAATGGGCGATTGGGGTCGACGCATCACCCCCGTAAGCCTTCCCCCCCCCCCTCTAACGTTGCCCCCATGGGTTTGAGGGCCATACCTCGGCTCTACGGCGGCCGTTCGGGACGATCCGGGCACCCCCGGACGCCTATCGGCGAGGCGCAGCTGCTGGAAAGAACCTCGAGGCTGGAAATCAGACGAGATCCGACAAAAGCGCCCGAAAACCTCGAAAACCTAGACTTTCGTCCTCCCCTACGTGGAGGGGATGCCCTGGAGGAGACCAGACCGTGCCCGGCGCACGCCCGGCGGGGGAACAAAGGTGTCGTGGGGCAGCGACCAGTCGACGCCGTGTCCCCGCCCCTCTCGCCAGCATGACCTCCTCGCTTCCCCCTCCCCCGCCCTCACAGTCCTCATCCTTCTCCACCCTCCTCCGTCTCCTCCTCCTCCATCTTACTCCTTCTCCTCCTCCTCCTCCTTCTCCTCCTCCATCTTACTCCTCCTCCTCCTCCTCCTCCTCCTCCTCCTCCTCCTCCTTCCCCTCCTCCTCCTCCTCTCCTCGTCCTCCTCCTCCTCCTCCTCCTCCTCCTCCTCCTCCTCCTCCTTTTCCATCTCATCCTCCTCCTCCTCCTCCTCCTCCTCCTCCTCCTCCTCCTCCTCCTCCCCTCCTCTCCTCCTCCGCCCTCCTCCTCCTCCTCCTCCTCCTCCTCCTCCTCGTCCTCCTCCTTCTCCTCATCCTCCTCCCCTTTCTCCTCCTCCTCCTACATCATCTTCCTCCTCCTCGTCCTCCTCCTCCTCCATTCCTTCTCCTTCTGAAAAACTTCTCCGTGTTACACCCGGGGTCCAGTTTTTAGGGCGGGTTGGGCGTTTCGCCGGAGACTTCATCACCACTTATGACCCTGAAGAGTAAGAAATGACAACAGCTTCACAGATGGAGGGCGGGTCGTTTTCAAGATGTGGCTCTCGCCTTAACGCCACGCCCATTCGTTTTTAACATTTGAAAGGGCTTCACGGATTGAGGGCGGGTCGTTTTCAAAATGTGGCTCTCGCCTTAGTGCCACGCACATTCCGTTGCATTAAATTTGCAAGAGCTTCACGGATTGAGGGCGGGTCGTTTTCAAAATATGGCTCTCGCCTTAGCGCCACGCACATTCGCTTGAAAAATTACAAGAGCTTCACGGGTTGAGGGCGGGTCGTTTTCAAAATGTGGCTCTCGCCTGAGCGCCGCAATTTTTGGGTTTTCGAAACTTGCCAGAGTTTCACGGGTTGAGTGCGGGGCGTTTTCGAAATGTGGCTCTCGCATGAACGCCACGCACATTGGTTCAAAAAATTACAAAGAGCTTCTCGGACTGAGGGCGGGTCATGTTCAAAATGTCGCTCTCACCTTAGCGCCACGCACATTCCTTTTTAAAAATTGCAGGAGCTTCACGGATTGAGGGAGGCTCGTTTCCAAGATGTGGCTCTCGCCTAAGCGCCGCGCACATTCATTTTAAACATTTGCAAGAGTTTCACGGTTTGAAGGCGGGTCGTTTTCAAAATGTGGCTCTCGCATTAGTGCCGCGCACAGTCGCTTTTTTTTTAATGTGCACGAGCTGCACGGAGTGAGGGCGGTTCTTTTTCAACATGTGGATCTCGCTTTAGCGCCGCGCATATTGGTTAAAGATTTGAAAGGGCTTGACGGATTCCCATGGGCAACAAACCAGAAATAGTGTTCTGAAGGACTCAGGATTATGATGGCGCAACATGTACGCTGATTCGCGGTGCTGAAATCCCAGGAATGGCGACCTGGTACGATTCAAGATCGTAAAAGCGCAACAGTTAGGTTGTTCCGTGGCGTTGGAATCCCGAGAACGATGTTTGGCATGCTTCAGGGTCTTCAGACGGTTGCCTTCCGATGAGGCAGTTCCTTCAGTGGAAATGAACGTTGTAAGGGGCCTATGAAGAGGGAGCTTGGAGGGAGAGCTGATTCCACCGTCGTTAACGACTCGTGGGTTCCCACTGGTTCTTGTTCCTCCTCTTCCTCCTCCTGCTCCTCTAGCATCATCTCCCCCTCGCCCTCCCCCTCCTATTCCTCCTCATCCTCCTTTATCCGCCTCCTCCTCCTCCTATTAATAATACTATGACAACTCGTAGTACGATGGTGAGTGGTGGTTACATTCCGACTACATTTAGCAACAATAATAGTACCCGTATTGCTTGTATAACTGATTATGCTGCTGCTCAGAATAGTAACATGGTTAGTAGTAGGAATATGTATGAATGGCAGCCTTAGTGGTAGTTTTACTCATACAATTAATCCGAATAGTAATGCTAATAGTGGCGCTAGCACTAGTAAAAAAAATATGTTGCTTAGTTTTCTGACTAGAGTTCGTAGTATTACGGTTCGTCGCAGTAGCGTTCGTATCAGTAGTGGTGCTGCTATTCGTACAACTAGTAAAGCGATGACCAACAGCACTACTACTGGTAATAGGAGTACTAGTACTACCTGTCGTATTATCAATATTAGAATGTGCGTTAGTCTTCGAATTCTTAGTACCGCGCCCCTTCTTCGTACTGCCATTAGCTTGGTTAATTAGTGCTGCTGTTACAAGTAGCGATAGTATGAGTCTGCAGACGTGTCGCCTTATTACTCTAGTTTGTGTATGATTGTTAAGCAGTGGTAGTAGTAGTAGTAGTAGTAGTAGTAGTAGTAGTAGTAGTAGTAGTAGTAGTAGTAGTAGTAGTAGTGGTAGTAGTGATAGTAGTAGTCGTAGTGATAGTAGTAGTAGTAGTAGCAGCAGTAGTAGTAGTAGTAGTAGTAGTGGTAGTAGTAGTAGTAGTAGTAGTAGTAACAGGTGTCGTCGGCGTCCTTTTCCCAGTAGCGATAATGATGTTAGTCCCCGTGCTACGATTAATATTATTAGTACTCTTCATTGAAGTATTGTTACGGTCCGTGGTAGTGGTATTGACAGTAGTAGTAGTAGTAGTAGTAGTAGTAGTAGTAGTAGTAGTAGTCGCCGTCGTCGTCGTCGTCGTAGTAATAGCCGTAGTGGTAGTAGCAGTGGTAGTAGTAGTAGAAGTAGTAGTAGTAGTAGTAGCAGTAGCAGTAGCAGTAGCAGTAGCAGTAGCAGTAGTAGTAGCAGTAGCAGTAGCAGTAGCAATAGTAGTAGCAGCAGTAGCAGTAGCAGTAATAGTAGTAGTAGTAGTAGTAGTAGTAGTAGTAGTAGTAGTAGTAGGAGTCGTAGTAGTCGTAGTAGTCGTAGTAGTCTTAGTAGTCGTAGTGGTCGTAGTAGTCGTAGCGCGTCGTAGTAGTCGTAGTAGTCGTAGTAGTCGTAGTAGTCGTAGTAGTCGTGGTAGTAGTAGTAGCAGTAGTAGTAGTAGTAAGTAGGTAGTAGTAGTAGTAGTAGTAGTAGAAGTAGTAGTAGTAGTAGTAGTAGTAGCAGTAGTAGTAGTAGTAGTAGTAGTAGTCGTTAGTAGTTAGTAGTTAGTAGTTAGTAGTTAGTATTTGTAGTTAGTAGTAGTAGTAGTAATAGTAGTAGTAGTAGTAGTAGTAGTAGTAAAAGTAGTAGTAGTGGTAGTAGTAATAGTAGTATTTAGTAGTAGTAGTAGTTGTAGTAGTAGTAGCAGTAGTAGTAGTAGTAGTAGTAGTAGTAGTAGTAGTAGTAGTAGTAGTAGTAGTAGTAGTAGTAGTAGTAGTAGTAGTAGTAGTAGTAGTAGTAGTAGTAGTAGTAGTAGTAGTAGTAGTAGTAGAAGTAGTAGTAGTAGTCGTAGTAGTAGTATTAGTAGTTAGTAGTTAGTAGTTAGTCGTTAGTCGTTAGTCGTTCGTAGTAGTAGTAATAGTAGTAGTAGTAGTAGTAGTAGTAGTAGTAGTAGTAGTAGTAGTGGTAGTGGTAGTAGTAGTAGTAATAATAGTAGCAGTATTAGTGATAGTAGTAGTGGTCGTGGTAGTGGTAGTGGTAGTAGTAGTCGTCGCACTCTGAGTCTTAAGTGTAGTACTAGTATGTTATGACCCTCCTCCTCCTCCATTTCCTCCTCCTCCTCTCTCCTGCTTCTCCCCTCTTCTACCTCACCCCTCCCCCTCCCTCCTGGTTCTCCCCCATCTTTCTGTTCCCCCCTCCCCCCTCATCCCTTTTACCCACCACCAGGACGAGCGAGCAGACACAAGGAGGGGAGAAGGCGGATCTTCCTCCTCCTCCCCCTTCCTCCCCTCCCCCTCGTCCTCCGCGAGCTCGAGGCTCTCGGCCCGCATACTCCCCAGCGTGAGCTCGGTCCAGACCTCCCGGCACGCTCCGAGAGAGGAGGGGCGGCAGAAGAGGCGCAGCGGCAGCGGCAGCGGCAGCGGCACCAGCGGCATCGCCAGCGGCTCACAGCATAGGGCGGCGAGGCCTATACATAACCCATATGCGGCAAGGTTGCCCCACGACGCGGCAAGGTTGCCCCAAGACGCGGCAAGGTTGCCCCAAGAGGCCCCCAAGATGGTCCTCGAGGGTCCCGAATCGCCGAATTATGGGTCCAAGACGCCAAAGGAGCCTCCAGACGGCTCAAGAGGTTTCCAAAACGCACCAAGACGCCTCCAAGAGCACTCCCAAGAGGGCCCCAAGGGGCAGATTTTCCATACGTTTTCGAAAGATTTTGGCGTTCTCGCCATGTCGGCTTCCCGACGCTCCAAGACAACCATAGAGGCCCCCAAGATCGCCAAAGAGGCCTCCAAGAGGGCCCAAAAACGACCTTAGAGGCCCCAAGACCGCCCAAGAGGCCTCCAAGACAGCCCAGGAGGCCCCCAAGGCGGCTCCAAGAGAGAGCCCTAACGGGGGACCCGAACGGACGTGCGCTGCTGGGGCGTTCCGAGTGAGAGGCCAGAGGCCGGAAGCCAAGGGCCCGCCCAAGTGAGAGGCCAAGCTGACCTTAGTCCATGTACGAGGCCACTGGGGCCGAATGTCCGTGTCCGAGACCAACCCAGGGTCCGAGCTTGCGTGTGTGTGAGGGTCTGAGCTTTTTTTGTGAGGCCATCCTGGCGTACAGTGGAGGCCCGACCACAAGGAGCCTTCCACGAGGAAACCAACCCTGAGACCCCAGGACGTCCATCGATGTTTGGTGTGGGAATGTCACGCCTTCCATAGCAAAACCATCGAAACCCAAGAAACCCAGGGCCCCGTGGAGGCGAGCAGGGCGTTTCTTGGCATGGGCCTCCATTGTACTTCCATGTGCGGGGCCACCTGGCTGCAACCGCCCGAAGGCACAGAGCCTCCACCGGGAGCCCTGCTGGGCTCCTTGTACTACTTTGGCGCTGCCCGCCTACGGCAGCCAGGTAAAAGCACTCCTCTCCATCCTCACCCTGATTCCCTCTCGCGAGTTTAACGCGTTGCAGGGTACCGATTTACGGTCGAACAGTTTCACTGCCATGTATTTTCGGAGATGTCGTAGTCAGACATGTTTCGAAACCTAGCATGTCAGCGATGTGTTTGGCGTTCCCTCCTGGGTCCGAGTTGCTGCGCTCTTGGACTTTCTTATATGAAAGCAAGTACAACGTACAATTGGAGGATGTGCGTAGGCAACTTGCCATCTGGGTCGCAAGCTCTGTATGCTTCTTTCTGCTGCTGTTGCTGCTGCTGCTGTTAGCACCATCAACCCTATGTTGTTAAAATGCAGGCTCAGGCGCTTTGACCGTTCAGCTACATTCGGTTGGAAAAGAAATCAGCGATATCCGTCCACGTCAGAGTGCACGTTCAGAACATCGGGGCCGACGACAGGGGGATTAGCGAATCAGCTCACGTAGCTGATCTTCCCGGCGCCTCCCGACGACATCGCGAAAAATCATGACCGGAGCCCTATAACTCCCATCTCTCTGCGGCACTTTTCGAGCAGGATCCATTCGTGATGGCCCTGGGGCGGCAACGTCCGGCGTGAATAATTGCAACGCCTGGAGAACAGAGACCCCCCCGCTTCGTCCGACCCGAAGGTGCTCAGAAGTCCTGACCCTTTCCCAGTGCCAATGTTTGGTCGCCGAGCTGTTCTTCGATGGTCCAGCGAGGGCCCTCGGAGGCCAAAAACGACCAAGACTGTCCGTCGTGATTCTTGTCCCGACGCGTGCATGCCAAGATCGGTCAGCATCGAACCGCTAAATCGGATCGAATCTAAGAATGCAGCGGATCGGGCTGCATCGGCATGGACTCGAAATCGAGCGGACTGGCTGCGCCAGGATGCATAACAGCGCCATGCAAGCATCGGGCAGCATCGAACCGCCGCAATAGCAGAATGGAACCGCGTCGGGTCGGCCAATTACGGCATATCGGCGGGATCGAAATGGACCCTGGCCTGTCTGGGATGCGGTACGTCGTGATCCCGTCACAACGCGAGCATGTCTGTCGGGATCCACCCAAAAGGGGGATGAACCCTGAAAGGGGGACATGAAATCGATTCGCTGGTGCACCGAACTCCCGCAAACATATGCCCCCCGCATGCCCCACCCATCGGCAACTATCGGGAGCTGCCGGCGGCTGGGGGGGCATCTGCCTTGGGCGGTTCGGTGCAAAAGCCGATCGAACGCACTGTTTCCGTCTGCGGCTAGGCAGAGGGACTGCTCTGGCGATGTAGCACTAGTGGGACACACAAGTAGGGGAACGAAGAATGACATAAACAAAAATTATGAGGTCTGCGCGGATTTCTCGCATCCGCGCTGGACCCCCCTCCATGGCGCGCGGAGCGCGCAGGCGATCGACGAACTCACACTCTCACACACACACACACACACATAAACACACCGGGGCACACAAACCCCTTGCGGGATCTCCCGAGTCTGGCTGGTGCTGCCCTCACAGGTGCTGCCCGCTCCAGCCCCCGCTGGAAGTGACGCCACTCGGCCGCGGTAGGGGGAAAGAGAGAGCGTGTGCGCTGCTGGCCGCCCCTCGGCTCCCCTCCTACCGTGGAGGCCCGACCACAAGGAGCCTTCCTCAAGAAACCCAACCCTGAGACCCCAGGACGTCCATCGATTTTTGGTGTGGGAATGTCACGCCTTCCACAGGAGAACCATCGAAACCCCAGAAACCCAGGGCCCCCTGGAGGCAAGTAGGGTGTTCCTTGGCATGGGCCTCCACTGTAAGACGAAGCCAAGACGAGGACAAATTTGGGTGAGGATAAATCCAGAATCTCTGAGATCCGGCGGCTCCAGAGGACCAGAGGACGCACAGGGCGTCGCGGCCTTCCCAGAGCGTTCTGGAACGCTCCGAGAGCGCTCCGGAACGGCTCTGGAAGGGATCGACGACGATGACGATGACGATGACGATGACGGTGACGATGACGATGACTATGACGATGACGATGACGATACGTTCCGGAACGCTCTGAGAGCGCTCCAGAACGGCTCTGGAACGGATCTGCCCTCGTCCTAGTCCCGCCCGACCCCCTCCGCTCCCGTCACGATGCGAGCCTCTCTGTCGGGCGCGCCCCCGCGCCCGAGGCCGCCGCCTCGCGAGGCACTGCTGGGGCGGGTGGTTATGGGGGGTGGCCCAAATAGGAGGGAGGGAAGAGAGAAAGGCCCCAAGGGAGCCCTTTAGGGTTTGGGCACCAAGTGGCTCCAAAAGGAGCCCTAAAGCCTCAAGAGCCCCTTCAGTATGATACTGAAGGGGCTGTTGAGGCTTTAGGGCGAATGGTGATGCATATGTTGCGAGGTGGGAATTAATCCATATCCACCGCCTGGGAACCGACGTCCTGGTGCCCCTTCGGGCGGTGGATTTTTATGTGTGTGTGTATGTATAAATATATATATATATATATATATATATATATATATATATATATATATATGTTTCTCTTCCTATATGTTTACAAGCCCGGGCGGGGGAAAACCCATCCCCCCCTCCCCCCCAAAAAAACCGGACTCCCGGGATCTGGGGCTTTGGGACCCTTCGGACGGGCCTCGAAGCGGCCCCCAGGGCCTCGCAGGGCGTTTTGCCAAGCCTTCGCAGCACACCTGGGGCGATCAGGGGGGTTCCCAGAGAACCCCAAGACAGCACAAGAGCGCTCCAAGAAGCCGTCATACCCCGAAAGATCGTTCCAAAACGTACCAAGAGGCCTCCAAGAGCACCCCCAAGAAGGCCCCAAGAGGGAAAAATAATTAAATTAATGTAGGTTTTTAGTGAATTTGGGGTTTTCCTCTTTTCGGCTTCCCGACGCTCCAAGACAGCGGTCTTCTGGGCGTCCGGAGTCGCCTGGGAGGCTCAAAAATCGCCCCACAACCATCCGAAAGGGTTTCCAGGCAGTCCAAGAGAACCCCAAAACGGCTCCACAGGGGTCCAAATGGCCCTAAAAGAGCCCCATGGCGGCCCAAGATGGCCCCAAGACACCCTCCGAAGCATTCCAAGTCGTGACTGGGGCGTTCAGGGAGACCGCGGTTAGAGGCAGATTGGCCTTAGGAAGCCCCGGAGGCCCCCAGAACACGCCCAGGAGGCCCCCAGAAGGCTTTAAGAAAGCCTGAGAACTTTGGTGAGGCCCCCAGAGGCTCTCCAAGGAGGAGCCTCCGCAAAAAGAGCTGAGGAGGATGAGGAGAATGCCCAGGGTATGGCGAGAATGAGGAACAGCAAACGTGGAGGAAGGATAACGAACAACATCATTAGAATGGCGATGCCAGAAAAGGCAGCAAGGAGTTATCGCTAAATTGTCCGATTGACCTTCCTGCCATTTCCGCCTGCATACCAATCTTCAAGGACCAAGGTGCAGTGGCGCGAAGCGCCACTGCAGTCTTGCATATATAAATATGTTCGCCCCCCCCCCCCCCCCAGCACCCCCAAACCACGGACTGGAGGGCATCCTCTCCTTGATCTCTCCACCCTCTCCACACTCTCTCTCTCTCTCTCGCTCTCTCTCTCCCTCTCTGTCTCTCTCTCTCTCTCTCTCTCTCTCTCTCTCTCTTTCCCTCTCTCTATCTCTCTCCCTGGAGGTCACGATTTGGGCTGCAGCTTTGTTTTTCTCCTAAACGTCTTTGCGATGTCCGATAATCAGAAGAGCGCCCAAACCCCTACGCAGAAGAAGATCACCCGCCAGAAGCGCCAGTGGGCGGAGGCAGTCGCACAAGGGCGGACCTTCAAGCCCAAGAACGGATGGTATTTCAACACAGAGGACGAGCAGGCACTTTTCAAAAAAAACAAAGCTGGCGCACGACGGGGAGGTTGACAGCGAAAACGACAAGAAGGAGAACAAGGGGAAGAAACAGGAGGAGGACAAGAAGGGGGACGAGAAGGATGACACAAAGGAGGACACGACAGAGAGCACGAAGGAGGACAAGAACGAGGACAACAAGGACAACAAGCTTTCCTGGGAGAAGAGGGTGGAAGCCAAAAAATCTGCAGCACAGAGCTCCGCTTGGCGCCCTGCGCACGAGAAGGACGACAGGAAGGAGGACAAGACAGAGAGCAAGAAGGAGGACAAGAACGAGGACACGAAGGACAACAAGCTTTCCTGGAAGGAGAGGCTGGAGGCCAAAAAGGCTGCAGCGCAGAGATCCACTTGGCGCCCTGCGTGCTGGTTCTACAACAACGCCATTTGCATCAAAGGGAGCGACTGCCCCTTCTTCCACAGGGCCCAGAAGAAGCCCCGCGAACCCTGCCGCAAGTTCGCGCAGGGCCTCTGCTACCGAGGCAACAACTGCTGGTACGCGCACCTGGAGGGGAAGGGGGTGGACAAAAGCAAGGGGGAGACGAAGCAGAACGACAAGACGAACGAGAACACAGAGGAGGTGAAGAAGGAGGAGAGCAAGGAGGTGGAGAAGGACGGGCCCGAGGTGCAAAAGACAGGGGACCAACTGCAGGAGACGCCCAAGGAAAGGGCACTCGACGAGGAGATCCTTCAGCAAAGCCGCGCGGGCGAGTGGGGGCAGTGCACGACCAAGACCAACAAAACAGTCGTGCGCTCCAAGGCCACAGGGGAGGTGCGCTTCACCCCGCCCACGCAGAACGAAATTGAACAGGAGGACGCGAAGTTCGCTGACTTGAACAAGGCGCTTATTTTGAAGAACAACCAGAAGCATTTCAAGGCGGCCAATTTGGCCGCAAAGTACAACATCAAGTTGGAGGGGCTGAACAAGGACAGTCGGCGGGGCCAAAACAGGCAGGAGAAGGAGGAAGAAGAGGAGGAGCAGGAGGAGGAGGAGGACGGGAAGGATGTCAGATAGGAAAAAAACGAGGACACCACCGATGCCCAAATTTCCCCCCTCTTTTGTTCGTCTGTTTGATTACCTCCATCCTCCGTATTGTTTTCCCAGCGAAGGAGGTCGATAAAGTGCGCGCCGCTGAGGCGTGGAGGCAGGCGGATTTCAACTACCGCCGCCAGCGGGCGCTGCAGGGTTGTAAACTGTAATTTGCCATAGGGTGGGCATTGCGCGTCTTGTTTTTCGCTCGCCTCAGTTTCGGATGGGGCCGAAGCCAACTGGAGAGAAACGAAAGAAACGCTCGAATGACAAAGTGCAGAAAAAAGTATTAGATTCTGCATTTCTATGTTTACGTACAAGAGAAGAGCCGCGGCGACGACCCTGGGGAAAAAAAGGGTGGGCATGAGGGGGGCCAGCCGCGGGCGCATGCTGCTTCAAATGTACAAAAAAAACAGCAGGAAAGCCCGAGAGGCGAAGTGTAGAAAAAAGTATTAGTTTCCGTATGTGTAGGTTTATGTCATGGCAGGGGGCCCAGCAGCGAGCCCAAGAGGGGACCCAGGAGGGGACCCAGCAGGGGGGCCCAGGAGGGGGGCCCAGCAAGGGGGCCCAGGAGAGGGACCCAGCAAGGGGACCCAGAAAAAGACCTAGCAGGGGACCCAGGAGAGGGACCCAGCAAGGGGACCCAGCAAAGGGGATCCAGGAGAGGGCCCAGGAGTAGACCCAGGAGCGGGACCCAGGAAAGGGACCCAGGAGGGGACCCAGGAGGGGACCCAGCAGGGGGACCCAGGAGGGGGACCCAGGAGAGGCACCCAGCAAGGGGACCCAGGAGAAGACCCAGCAGGGGGCCCAGGAAAGGGACCCAGCAAGGGGACCCAGGAAGGGGACCCAGGAGGGGGCCCAGGAGGGGACCCAGGCGCGGGGGACACTGGAAGGGGACCCAGGAGGGGACCCAGGAGGGGACCCAGGAGGGGGCCCAGGAGGGGACCCAGGAGGGGACCCAGGAGGGGACCCAGGAGGGGGCCCAGGAGGGGACCCAGGAGGGGACCCAGGAGGGGGCCCAGGAGGGGACCCAGGAGGGGACCCAGGAGGGGACCCAGGAGGGGACCCAGGAGGGGACCCAGGAGGCAACGACGGCTGAGACAGCGGCCATGTCGTACCTACCACTAGCGCGCAACAGTGTTAACACGCATAACATTGCACGCGCGAAATACCCAGGCAAATCGGCAAAGCTTGCATCCGTAGCCATTGGCTCAGAATCGTTTCTTCTCCACTGCTAGGGGGCTCGGGGCTCGCGGGGCCATTCACCGCGGCTCACAGGTGCGATGGCTCAGCGCTGGCATGCAGAGAAATGCTGCCCGTGGGAGAAGAGGTGCCAGGGCTGGGACCTTGCCGTCCCTGACATGCTCGGAGCATTCCTCGACGCGCTGCCAAAGCCATCCAGCGTGCACAGAGAGGGCATCACGAACGAGAAGGGCGCCCCAGCAGAGAAGATCACGTTGAAGTACGCCGAGGCGAGCGGTGACGGGAAAGTGTGCTACCACGGAACGTGGGTGGGTGCGGTCCTACCAATCCTTCAGGAAGGCTTTCGTGAGAGCCACGACCGCCAGGTGCACGAGTTTACCACGCAGGGGGTCTACGTGGCGCCGAAGTGGGGCTTGTCGGAGTACTCCACGGCGTGCAAGATGATTGAGTTCCCGAACGACGAGACCCCCATACACCCGCTTTCTCTTCCAAGTTGAGGCGGTTGGGCAGAGCAGGCCGCTGAAGACAACCTGGTGGCAGGCGTGCTACGGTGCAGAGCAAGTCCGCGTGCTCGAGCTGCACGTTGTGCGCGGATGGGGATTCCAGGTCACTGAGCCCGTTCACAGAAGCTTACCTGAGAACGTGATGTCAGTTATCAGGAATCTGGCGCCGCGCCGAGACGTTCCGACGCCGATGGCCGCCCCCGCCACGCAGTCGGATCCATGGATCTCAGAGCCGCCTAGCTTTCCGCCTGCTCCTCCGCCAATCACATGGGTGGAGTACATGTACAATGACGCGCCAAACAAGAGGAAGATGCCCTACTACGTGTGCAACGCGACTGGGAAAACCCAATGGGAAAAGCCCGACCAGCCGTTCATTGCGTTCCAGGCTCAGACCACCATTGTGGAAGACCCTTGGAGCGTCGCGGCGCCAGCGCCTTCCTCGAGCACGATGGAAGCCATCAGTGTGAACACCATGCCTTCATGCCACGACCTCGTCTTCAAGGGCGACCACTGCTGCCTTTGCAATCTGAAGGCCACGGGCGAGCACATCAAGTCCAAGAGACACCAGGCGCGCCTGGCATGGTGGGCAAATGCCAGCGAACAAGAACGGGAAGAATGGTGCCAATGGACTCTCAATCGCCTTGATACGGCATAGTCGACTTCTACGACAAAGGACGATGCTTGATTTTCCATTGACCGCGGCGCGCGTCGGGCGGGCGTAAGCACCCAGCGCGCGCCGCAACTATGAACGCACATTATTTCCCGCAAGCGCAAAACAACATCGGCTCGGTCGTCAGAGTCGCCGTCGCGGTTCAAGGTCGCAGTCAAAGCACGCAATAAGGATGAACAGCTATCCACGGGTACCCTTGCATCCTTCGTCTTCGCCTTGCACCACTCGGGCGTTGCATCCTCGAAAATGCCAACCTGGTCGGCCGAGGCGCCTGCGTCCTCATCGTGAATCGTTATTAACCTTTCTGACTGTGGCTCAGCATTGCCGACTGCGCAGTGACCGCGGCGTTGCCGTCGCGATTGTCGCCGCCGATGCACGCGATAATGTGATTGCGAAGTTGAGGGCGGAGGTGGGGGTGGGATCATTCACCAGGGGGGTAGCATCAGCGTCGGCGCCCAGGAGAACACTTCGACGCCGCGCCCAGGGCGGCGACGCCGTCGGGCACGCGGCGGCGCCGCCGGCGCGCTGCGCCGCGCGGGGGGAGGGCGCGGCCGCCGACCGCCCGCCGCCGCTGATTCATATGAGATGGCACACCCGCTGCAATGTATCAAGCTGCGTGCAAGAGCGCGCGGTTATTCACGTCGGCCATGGCGCGCGCAGATGCACTTGTCTTGTTCACTGCGTAAGCGCGCCTTGCCTGCCGTGCGTCGTGCCGCACGTACAGACGCGACTCGGCCTTCCCATTGTGGATGTGATGAGGGCTAGTCGTTGCCGTCGTCGTCGCATCGTCGTCGTCGCCAGACTTCCCAGCGGCCGCCCGCTCGCCCCCCCCCCCGCCCTCCGTCGCCGCGAGTGCTCTGGCCCCTTCGGAGTGATCTGGCATCTGGCCCGCCCGCCCAGTGATCTGGCATTCCCGCTCGACAGCCATGGCTTTCGAGTACGCCTTCGTCCAGAACGTCGCGCCTGGCAGCCCCATTCCGCCCGACTCAGCGTGGCGCAGGATCGGGTTTTCGCAGTCTCAGCGCTTGGCCGCGGGCGAGGACAGGGGCGGTGGGAACCTGGCGTTGGTTTTGCCGCGTTTACACGGGTGGTGCTATTTGTTTTTCATTGAAACCCAATCGCCCAACTTCGGACAAATTCACTGTGTGCATCTGGCCCAACTTCTTCCAGTTTCAGAAGACTGGGGTCCCCTTCCTGGCGCCAGGCTTCGCGGGCCCGCTGTGGACGTCGGAGGACCCCGCAGTAGGCGACATGCTTGTCCGCGAGTACATGTGCCTCGAAGTGGCGGCGGAATGCGTCCACCACGAGGACCGCGACCGCGTGTGCACCTTGGCACTCACGTCCCCCGACCGCCCGCACTGGCACGACACGGTGGAGGTGGAGTGGTCCACCACGTGGTGCAGGATGGAATGGATCGTTCAGCAGATGCTCGGCCTACCCCCCCACCGCACAGTGGTCTTTGACGCGGGGGGGTCGACCATAAATATATATATATATATATGTATATATGCCCCTGGGGGCCCGAATGTATCCATGTCCACCGCCTGCGAAGGTCTGCGAGGATCGACTCCCCAGGCGGTGGCCATGGATAGATTCCCGCCTCGAACACGCTCCAGCTTCCGAGGGCGGGCGGAGCCCAGTCGGGCGAGCCCGACCACGAGAAGCCTCCCACGAGGAGCCAAACCCTGTGACCCGAGTCTGGCCGGTGCTGCCCTCACAGGTGCTGCCCGCTCCAGCCCCCACTGGAAGTGACGCCACTCGGCCGCGGTAGGGGGAAAGAGAGAGCGTATGCGCTGCTGGCCGCCCCTCGGCTCCCCTCCTACCGTGGAGGCCCGACCACAAGGAGCCTTCCTCAAGAAACCCGACCCTGAGACCCCAGGACGTCCATCGAC
The DNA here is from genome assembly GCA_963575745.1 of Prorocentrum cordatum. Classification (NCBI taxonomy): domain Eukaryota; class Dinophyceae; order Prorocentrales; family Prorocentraceae; genus Prorocentrum; species Prorocentrum cordatum. The sequence goes on from CAUYUJ010016307.1 coordinate 267,513, forward strand.
TTTTGGTCTGGGAATGTCACGCTCTCCATCGCAGAACCATCGAAACCCCAGAAACCCAGGGCACCCTGGAGGCGAGCAGGGCGTTTCTTGGCAGGGGCCCCCGCTATACGGATAAATCCCCGCCTCGGAGATGTTCCGGTTTCCGAAGGCGGGCGGAGCTTTAGGTCGGGCCTGTCCCCCCACAGGCGGATCTTGGAGGAAAAATAACAATAAACATAAAATGATAAGAAACAAAAAATGCCCAAACGTTTGCCAAGAGTGCTCGAGCAAAAATCGTCCCCAGGCGATTGTTCCTTCTGTCTTTGAACATCCCCCCTGCAGAGGGACACGCCCGACTCGAGCGGAGCCCGGTCGCGCGAGCGCGGCGGCACGGCGGCGCGCCCAGGGGCAAAAGCGAGGCCGCGCGGGGGGCCCCCGCCGCCCTCGGGCCGCGCCTCGTCGCGCAGCCGCAGCCTCGGCGGCCACTTCCGCAGGCCGCCCTCGGCGAGCGCGCCGCTCGCGAGGTCCATCGCCTCGCGCGCGCGCGGGCGCGCGCGCGGGCGCAGGCGGGCGCGCGGGCCGCGCCGCCGCCCTCGGTCGATCGGTCGAGAGGGCCATCGACCCGGACGCCCCCCCTGGCATCGTGGAGAAGACCACGACGGAGGGTCTCGCCCTGGTTTTGGGGTTCCCGGGGGCCCTTACCGGGCCTCGGGACCGTCAGCAGACTACTCGGGATGAGAAGCGGGTCCCCGGGAAGGAGTCCAGACTCCTCGGGGTCCACGTGATGAAAAAACATGACGTCGGAGGTCTGGGAACCTTTCGGAGCTCCACGTGGACTTCTCTTGGATCTGCGCTGGAAGCCCCTCGGCGGCGCCGCCGCAGGGGTCCAGCGCAGATCCAAGGAAAGTCCGCAGAAGTCCAGTGGAGGTCCAGCGCAATGGGCGCGAAGATGCAGAAGAAACCTATGCCAAGAAACACTCGGCTTGCCTCCAGGATGCCCTGGGTTTCTTGGGTTCCCATGGTTCTGCGATGGGACAACGTGACGTTCTCACGCCAAAAATCGATGGACGTCCTGGGGTCTCAGGGTTGGGTTTCTCGTGAAGGCTTCTTGTGGTCGAGCTCCTACATTGAACCCACACAACAAGGATGGGCAATCTTTCAAAGGGTATCCTTTCATCCTTGCCTACTCGGTCCGCCCTTGGCCACGAGACACCCAACCCTGAGACCCCAGGATGTCCATTGATGACTTGGTGTGGGAATGTCACGCTTTCCATAGGAAGACCATCGGAACCCAAGAAACCCAGGGCACCGTGGTGAGCGTTTTCTTATTCGGCGTTTCGACATTGGGCGGAAAGTGGGGGAGGGGGGGGGGTCTGGCTCTGGACCTCTGCTTAGTGCGACTGTTTGCAGCAGTGCGTCCTATGGGGTAGGGCTCCACCTGCTCGAAACAGGCGCCAAAAACAGCAAAGATCTACTCCATGGAAGGGGGAGGGGGGGGCGAGGGCCCGCGCCGATCGGCAAGGCGGGGAAGAAGAGAACGATCACCTGGAGGCGAGCCGGGCGTCTCTTTGGCATGGGTTTCCACTGTGCTTGCCGACCAGCCGACCGACCGAGCCAACCACCCTCGGATCGGCCGCTCTCGGCGGGCGCGGCGCTCGCGGGCCGCGGGCTACGCCGCCATCAATCAATGGATCGATCGGGCGGAGCACCCATCGAATGGTCACTTGGCCGGCCTATACTGCACGCAAAACGCAGACGGCTCAAAGAGGTGTCTCCTGCCATACCACGGTTTTCTTTTGACGGTGCCAATTTCATATGCTATTCAGATGGCGGCACGCGCCGCGACTCCTGCTCAGCAGCAGCATGGGTCATCGAAGCTGTCGTCATCAGGGACGGTCGTCGACATATCTTCCCAGTCGCCTTCCGGGGAGTGCTTTTCGCTTCGCCAGTGTCTTCTTTCACGGCCGAGACAGCTGCAGTAGACGACTGCATCTCGCATCTCACCAAATTGATTTGCCCATCCAACTCTGCCAAACGTGCTCGGTTAATTTAACTGTACTTCGTGGTTGTAGGCCTGTCATAGTACGGTGTACACGACCTCCTGGCCAAGACCAGGAGGTCGTGGCAAGAGCCTCACCATCTTCGGGCCCAAGATGGCCGTGGCAAGGTGGCTATAAACAAATGCCTTCCGCGAATACCGACCGACCAGTCGACCGACCGACCGAAGCCAGACACCCGCCGACAAGCTAGCCGGCAGACCAAGCGGCGGACCAGCCAGCTAGATCTTCGCCCTTGAAGGCTGCAAGACGCTCCGAGAAGCCCAGAGAGACGATGAAAGCAACCAGAACCCCCTCCCCCACCAAAAAACACTGGTCCAAGGCCGCCCCAAGATGTCTCCGGTCCAGCGCGGCTCCAAGACAGCCCAGGACCAGCTGAAGGCAGCCCCAAGACGCCCGCCAACCAGCTCCGAGACCCTCCAGAGCTGCCCGAACACTCCCCCCCCAGGCGCAAGACCCTGTAAAACGACCCGAAGGTTTCCAACCGGCTCCCCAGAACCAACTTCCAGCGTAGCGCCTTCGCGAGGGGGCCGGCTCTGGGGGGGGAGGGGGCAGCATCGACCTGAAGTCGGCAAGACAGTGGGGGCCCGACCACAAGCAAGCGTCCACAAGAAACCCAACCCTGGGACCCCCGGGACGTCCCTCGATCTTCGGTGTGGGAACGTCGCCATCGAAACCCAAGAAACCCAGGGCCCCGTGGAGGCGAGCAGGGCGTTTCTTAGCATTAGCCCCCACTGTACTTCCATGTGCGGGGCCACCTGTCTGCAACCGCCCGAAGGCACAGAGCCTCCACCGGGAGCCCTGCTGGGCTCCTTGTACTACTTTGGCGCTGCCCGCCTGCGGCAGCCAGGTAAAAGCACTCCTCTCCATCCTCACCCTGACTCCCTCTCGCGAGTTTAACGCGTTGCAAGGTACCGATTTACGTTCGAACAGTTTCACTACCATGTACTTTCGGAGTTTCCGGAGATTCCCCAATCAATGCTTGCACTGAAGGCGTCCTAGCGGAAATTGAAAGATTTGGCAAACATTTCCTGCCGATGTTGGTGGCCGGCTGGGTTCCCTGGTTCCCAATTCCGGGTTCCCGGGTTCCAGGTCACTGGTTCCGGGCCGATTTCGGTGGGTTCCGAGTTCCGGGTTCCCGGGTTCCCGGTCGATCTCCTTATCGATCTCTCCATCGATCCCACTTCACACCATCCACCGATTGGGGCTTTGGCTCTGGTGTCATTTCGGAGATTTCGGGCACCCTGGAGGCGAGACGAGCAGGGCGTTGCTTGGCATGGGGGCCCGCTGTAGCCACCGCCGGCAGACCGCACCAGGGCCCCCGAGGGATTTGGAGTTCCGACACGGTGCGGTGACGGACCGTGCGGTGACCTCGAAATCCCCTAAGACCTCACCGCACGGTCCGTCACCCGCGGTCTTGGGACCCCGGAGGCCCCTGTCGCCCGAGACGTCCTCCTCCTCCTCCTCCTCCTCCT
>CAUYUJ010016307.1:271123-281123 GCA_963575745.1 Prorocentrum cordatum
CTCCTCCTCCTCCTCCTCCTCCTCCTCCTCCTCCTCGTCCTCCTCCCCCTCCTACGACCCGAGTCCCAAAGCCGTGCGGTGACCCCGAAGCCCCACGGACTCCCCGCACTGCGTGGTCGCCACCCCGTGTGGGGGCCCCCGGGAGGGAGCGAGGCCGCGCACGCTCCCCGGGGGCGGGGCGGGGCCTCGGCGGGCGGGCCCCCGAGCGGCGATCGATGGGCGACGGGGGGTCGGGGCCGGCAGATCGAAGGGGCCCTGAGACACACAAAGAAATACACACAGATAATAAGATTCTCCCTATTTTCCAATTTTTTCTGGGTTTTTGTCTTCCCCCCCGTTTCCCATATTTTCCCATGTTTTCCGGGGGATTGACGATGAATTGTGTCTGTGTGGTTTTTCCCCTCCTGACAACTCCCCCCCTGTGTCTCGGGTCGGGCGTGTCTCCCTGCAGCCGGATGGTGGGCGAAAGATAAAAAATACTTTGAACAGATGCCCCAAGATAGCCACAAAAATACCCCAAAAAGGCCCCAGCGGCTGGGGGTCGAGGCATCCCCCCCTGTGTCCAGTCCCCTCTTGACGCTACCCGTCGCTCACTTCTAATCGTGCTCATTTCTAATTGTGCTCGTTTCTGATTGCTCCTGGCCACAATTAGAAATGAAAGGACCTTGCCCGCCCCCCCCCCCCCCCCAAAAAAAATGATGCATTTCGCAGACTTAGACATGAACAATGTGCACCCTTGGGTCGGGCATGTCCCCCTACAGGCGGGTTCTGGACGAAAAATCACGCACCACAAAAACGTGCTCCAAACTGGTCAAAAAATAGTCGAGGCATCGTCCCCAGTCTATGTTTCGATTATTTCGAAGAGAGACACGCCCGACTTAACCTTTGTCCAGTCCCCCCTTCACGCTACGCTCGAGGCCGCCCCCAAACTAAGGGGCCCACAGAGGACGTACGCGCCCAACCACGTTCACATGAACACGGCCCCCAAGTCCGCGAGACCAGCATCGTGGCACGAACGTTCGCGCACAGTGCGTACTCTCGGAACCAACGTGGATTAATGTATGTACGTGAACTCAAGTACTTGTGCGTCCTTCTTTCGCTCCTGAACAACCTGTCTCCCGCGCAGCGCGTTCGGTGAACACCCCGTGCCCTACCCCGGGACCGCCCCTCTTGCAGCACCGCGGCGGACGGGCGCGCCGGCGCGGCGAGGCTGCGAGGAGCTCCCACGCAGGACTGCCGACAGTGGACTCGACCCACACGTCGAGGCGACCACGTGAGGAGGCCCTGACGGAGAGCCCGTCGAGGCGACGGCCCCCCTTGAAGAGAGCGGGCCGAAAAGACAGCGACCACGCCGCCGAAGTCCCGCCGCGGGAGTTCTCGTGACCCACTAGCCTGGAGCGGCAGCAGGGCCAGGCGACCGCTGCGCAGCGGAGGCAGCCAACGCCACACTTAGGAACAAGAAGGAAGGGAAAATGCGCGGAGGAGGAGGAGGAGGAGGAGGAGGAGGAGGAGGAGGAGGAGTGGAGGGAGGGGAGGAGGAGGAGGAGGAGGAGGAGGAGGAGGGAGAGAGGAGGAGGAGGAGGAGGAGGAGAGAGGAGGAGGAGGAGGAATGCGCGGTGGCAGGGAGGGAGCGGGAAGTCGACGTAGGGCGGAGGGCGCGCAGCCCAGGAGAGGGCGCTCGCCTCGGCGGCTGGCCCTTGCAGGGCCCAGCTTGCCGCGTGGCGCTGCAAGCCACGCCAGGGGCGAAGAAGGCGGCGCGGGGAGGCGCGGGGCCGCGCCCCGCCGGGCCGAACCTGGCGAGGGCAGGCCACGGCACAACGCTACGCCGAGCAGCCGCGCGATCGCGAGTGAGAAGAGCCAGCTGGCTGACGGCGCCGCGCGGCCACTCGCGCAAGCAAGGTCTGCACCGGGGAAGCGACGCGGCACCGCAGGCACGACGGGCGACGAGGTTGCAGCGGCATTCGGCGAGCCACGGCCACGCGCATGCACGCGCGCGCGTGCTCATGCTGGCGCACAGCACGCACGCGCGCGCGCTCCGCATGCGCATGCGCACGGCCGTACGCGCGGGCATCCACCGCCCGCAGGAGCGCGCCGTGCTTTGGAACTCTAGCGCGGATTGGTTGTGTCATGATGTCGTTGGCCTCTTCTGTCGCGCTCTATGTTTGGTCTCGCCTGCCGTTTCCTGCCTCTCGCCCTGCCCAAACCCGCGCCCTCGCAGGTGCCCGCGGAGCATTCCCGCGGCGCCCCCCGAGACAGGAGTGGGCGAAGCGCCTCCGCGCCCCAGCCGCCGCGCGCTGCAGTGGGTCCCCTCGAGGCGCAGCAGGGCGGCCAAGAAGGCCGATCAAGAGCACTGGGGGCCCGCCAAACCGCCCGGACTTGACCCGAAACGTGCGACGGCCCAACATGGCCGCCTCGCGGCCTTGCGACTGTCGCAGAGGTAGGTCGGGCAGGTCCTCCTACAGGCGGAACTTGGACGAAAAAGAAAAAATAGTCAAAAACACGCAAAAAATATTCAAAAAGAGTCAAAAAATCGTCCCCTTACTATTTTGAGACTAATTTTGAAGATTCCTCCTGTAGAGGAACATGCCCGACTTAATCCCAGAGGTCCCGCGAGATGCTTGTGAGGTCTTTGGTACACTGCGAACCAACAACACGAAACCTGAGCAATCACGAATGCTTGCATGCGTTCGGCCTGTCCACCTCCGGCCCTGCCTGACGGCCCGATTGGATTTCAAGACGGCTCACAGAAACACCGTGATGTACCTTCGAGGATTGCCTAGATGGGCCCCCGGTGGCCTCCAGAGGCACTGAAACGCCGCCAACGCCCCTGAAAACGGCCTTGCAGCAGCCCCGACGCGCCCCCAACCGTCCATCAGATGGCCCACAGGGGCTGACTCCCAGGCCAGCGCGGCCTCAATGCAGACGACGACGACGACGACGACGACGATCATGTCGTCGTTCGATATATCGATGTGGCCTCACCAAATGCCTGCGCGCGTGGCGCAACCCGCCTGAGACCTGCCTCGTTTCGGGCCCGAACCGCTGTTATCGAGCATTCGGATTGTGGCGACAACATGTGCGACGAGGACGACGCAGACATTCGCCAAATCGGTAGTAACGATGGTGGTACCGCTGATGATGCTGATGATAATGGTGATGATGATCATCAAGATGATGATGATGATGATGATGATGATGATGATGATGATGATGATGATGATGACGATGACGATGACGATGACGATGATGATGATGATGATGATGATGATGATGATGATGATGATGATGATGATGATGATGGTGGTGGTGGTGGTGGTGGTGATAATAAGAATGATGATGATAATGATAATGATCATGATGATGATGATGATGATGCTGATGATAATGATGATAATGATGAGGATGATGATGCTGATGATGATGATGCTAATGCTGATGATGATGATGCTGATGATGACGAGAATGATGATGATGATGATGATGATGCTGCTGCTGATGATGATGATGATGATGATGCTGATGCTGATGCTGATGCTGATGCTGATGATGATGATGATGATGATGATGATGATGATGATGATGATGATGATGATGATGATGATGATGATGATGATGACGACGAATATTTTCCCAATGGCTTTCTGGAGCAACAGGGCCAGGGCCTACGGGCCCACCCAAACAACGGCCACACAGCCGCCACTGCCGCCGCCCAGCCTGGGCGTTTCGGCTTGCCAGGCCTCAGGAATGAACCCCCATGGTTTGCATCGACGAGAAGGGAAGTCCTCGTGGTGTGTATTCACGGGGAGGAGAGAAAGAAAAAAAGGAGAACGAGGAGGAAAAGGGGGGAGACTAAAATTTGACAACGGAGGAGGAGGAACAAAACGAAAAGGACGAGGGGGGAGAGGGAGGACAGTTGGTAGGGAGGGGAGAAGAGGAGCAGGAGGAAGACGAGGAAACGGACGGGGAGGAGGAGCAGGAGGAGGAGGACGACGACGACAGAGGTGGAGAAGGAGGAGGACGAGGACGTCGACACCGACGACGACGACGGAGGAGCGTGAAGTGCACGAGGAGGCCGAAAAAGGTCGAGGACGACGAGGGACCCCAGGACGTCCCTTGATCTTTGGCGCGGGGACATCACCCTGTCCACGGCAAGACCATCGAAACCCCCACGACACCCAGGGCACCCTGGAGGCGAGCAGGGTGCTTCTTGGCACGGGCCTGGGCAATGGCCCCCTCACGCTGCTCCGGAGGGTGGCCTGGGAGACGGGCGCGGCGGCGGTTGAAGGGGCCCCAGGACACACAAGTAAATACACACACATAAAAGGATTCCTTGTATTATTACATATTTTGAGGGTTTTCGTCTTCCCTCCCACTTCCCATATTTTCCCATATTTTCTGGGGAATCGACGATTAGTTGTGTGTCTGTTTGTTTTTGTTCCCTCCTGAGTGGTGCACGGGCGCCCCCTGCGGACCGCAAAGCCGGCCACGGCCGGGCGCCAGCGCCGCGCCAGCGCAGCGCCAGCGCAGCGCCAGCGCAGCGCCAGCGCAGCGCCAGCGCAGCGCCAGCGCGCGGCGGCCAGGGGCGCGGCTCCAGGCAGTCGTCCGGCGATGGGCTTCCCAGAATTCGGCCGCGAACGGGACCGTGTCATACCACTTGGCGGCTCCCCTTAGGGGTGCTGAAACCAGCGCCCCGCCTGAGACGTCCTCCAAATCTGCTCCGAAAGCGAAGGATGCTGGGACAGAAAACAAGCAAACCGCTTGAGACATCCCCACAAAACGGCCGCGAACGGGACCGTGTCATACCCCTTGGCGGCTCCCCTTAGGGACGTGAAAATGAGCGCCTCGCTCGAGACATCCTCCAAATCTGCTCCGAAAGCGAAGGATGTTGGGACAGTAAACAGGCAAACCGCTTGAGGCATCCCCACAAAACGGCCGCGAACGGGGCGTGCGTGAGTCTCAGCATGAGTAAGTCTGAGTAGGAATAGGTCTGAGTATGAGTAGGTCTGAATATGAGAATTTTTGTTTGTGAGTAAGTCTGGGTATGAGTAAGTCGGAGTGTGAGTCAGTCTGTGCATGAGTAACTCTGGGTATGAGGAGGAGAGGGGAGGAGAAGGAGGAGGAGAATTCGGCGGCGTCCAAGAAAGAACAAGAACCCCATCTTAGGATATGGGAAAAATAACCTCAAATGATCAGAAAATGCTCCCAAAAAATAGTCCCCCGTAAGCCCGATTTATGGCCCGATTTAAACGTAGTGTGATCTGCTGAGTGGGGAGTCAATACCGTTGTAAAGCGTGTCGCGAACCGATATGCAGTCAACCCGTACAGTAGGGGCCCGACCAGAAGAGACCCTCTACAAGAAACCCAACCCTGAGACACCAGGACGTCCACTGGATTTTGGTGTAGGAACGTCATGCCTTCCATCGCAAAACCATCGAAACCCAAGAAACCCAGGGCACCCTGGAGGCAAGCAGGGTGCTTCTTGGCATGGGCCCCAACTGTAAGGATGCGCGGTAAAGATGCAAGGGCCGTGGAGGCCCATGTTAACGAGGTTGGCCAGCGAGAGTCGCCAAGGATGGGGAGAAGGGGCCAGGATGCAAGGGTACCCTTGGGAAGGTTGCCCATCCTTGCTGCGCGGGTTGCCTGTACTGCTGCGAAGCGTGTCGACAAACCGTTATCCAAGCAGGCAGAACGGGAGGGAACTCAGGAGAAGTGCCGAACAGCTAAGGGGGGAAAAGCAGATACGAAGCCGGAGAAGTGCCGGAAAGCAGTGGGTGGCAAGAAGATAATTACCGATGCCGCCACTCCCCAGGCCTTTCCACTGGGGGCCCTTCTGACCAGGACTCTGGGGCGAGTCTGGCCGTGGCGGCGAGGGAAGGGCGGCGGCATACCAGCATCCCTGCCTCCCCTGCACACCGGCAGGGGCCCGCGAGGCCAGCGATCGGAGGGGCGGAGCGCGGCGGCGCCGCCTCCATCGCCTCGGCATCCTCGCGAGTGATTCTGCCTGCGGGCGCGCCCCCCCTTGCCTCGCTCTCGCGGCACGGCGCTCGCAAGGCACCCGCCTGCAGGCGCCCGGGTGCCAGCCTCTTGGCGGCATCGCGAATTCTGGAGGCCCGAGGGGCATCAAAGAGGTCTCCTGGATGGGGTTCGAGTAGATGGGGTCGAAGGATCGCGCCGCATCGCCAACGCATCGGCGACGTCGGCGTGGGGGAATACGGGCTCCACGTCGAGCCGCACCGTCGAGGCGATGCGGCACCATCCTCCGACCCCCTCTGCTCCGACCCCACCTGGGAGGCCTAGACATCGAGACGCCCATGCGCTCAAGAGCCTGAGCAACGGCGAGACTGCGGACTTCCAGGTCCCTTACCTTCGCGCCCACGCGCCCTCGCGCCGCCTCCCCCCGCCCCACCCCTGGACTACAGTCAAAAACCCTGATAAGGACGCGCGGTAAGGACGCAAGACCCTTGGAAGCCGAAGTTGGGATTTTTTGGGGCGGCGGACGACGAAAACCCCAAGGACGCAAGGGCACCCTGACTTGCCAAGGAAGAGCAAGGACGCAAGGGTACCCTGAGCAAAGTCGCGCGTCCTTATTCGGGTTTTTGACTGTAGGGCAGCCGCTCCGACCCAGGCGGCGACGCGCCGGGCGCGACCATCTCTCCGCGCCCCGGCCGGTGGCCTCCAGGGTGCCCGGGCTGGGAGGTACTCCTCGGCCCGGCCACACGCAGCTAGGGCAAGACCTCGCTCCTCCCTCCTCCATCCTCCCTCCCTCCCTCCTCCTCCCCTCCCTCCTCTCCCTCCTCCCTCCTCCCTCCTCTCCCTCCTCCCTCCTGCCTCCCCCCTCCTCTCCGCCCCAGCTCAGGAAAGACGCGCTGTTCAAGATGATGTGGTGCTGTGAACCTGGGCAAAAATGGTCCCTGGTGCGCGGCTTCAGGGGGCCGCGGAAGGGGAGGGGGGGGGCGGCAATTCCAAGCGCGCCAGTCAGTCTTTGAGAAGCTCCTGCGGCCCCCAGCAATGGGATCCAGCGAAGGGCCACTCTAGAATATATCCGATTCGGCAGCGCTGCTCCTGACTAGACTCGAGGAACCCGGCCCGTCCAGGATCCGAGACGAAGATGCGTGCACCTTCGGGCGCACCCCGACCCGCAGGCGCCCCGGCGCGCGGGCCAAGGCGGCCAAGTCCGACGAGGTCCTCGGCAGAGGAGCCCCGCGGTCCTGCGCGCGCCCAACCTCGGCGGCGCGGGCCGACTCCCGGGAGCTCTGCCGGCCCGCACGCGCCCAGCCCCCCGACACGGGCCGACTCCGCGAGCTCTGCGCTGAGGTGGCGGGAGGTCCGCCCGGTATCGGCGGCGCCGCCAGGAAGGGGAGGCGGCGAGGCTTCCGAGAGGCCTTCCTGAAAGACTCTCGCCCCGTATGAAGAGCGCCACCCCGTCGCACCACTCCAAAACGTGTGCAAGTGTAGGGCGGGCCGGGCGTTTCGCCCGAGACTGCCTCGGTATTGATAACTCCGGATATTGAAGCTTGCAACGGCTTTTCGGATGGAGGGCGGGTGGTTTTCGAAATGTGGCTCTCTCCTTAGGGTCGCGCACATTCGTCTTAAAAGTTTGCAACAATTTCACGGATGAAGGGCGGGTGGGTTTCAAAATGTGAGTCTCGCCTCAGAAACGCGCACATCCTTTTAACAGGTTGCAACAGTCTCAAGGATGAAGGGGGGTCCTGTTCGAAACGCGTCAATCGCCTTAGTGCCGCGCACATTCGTTTTACAAGTTTGCAAGAGTTGCAAGATTTCGTATGGCCGAAATCTGGCAAGATTGAGGATTGTCAGGACGCAACAGCCACGTTGATTCGCGGTGTGGGAGTCCCAGGTAAGCGTTCGGGCGCGATTCTGAGCTGCAGCTCCACATGGGGGTGGCGGAGATGGGGGAAGGCGACAGGCCGGCCGCCGCTTTTGCAAGCCAAGCGGGGCTCAAACACTTCCAAACCGGCTTCGGGGCCCGCATTATAACTCAAGTGGTCCCAATTTCTCTCTCCATGCGTCTCGAATTGTCTCCCTTTCTCCCGATTCGTCTCAGTTTCTCTCAGACCTAACGGCGTGCTCAACTTTCGCCGCCCCCGTTGGCGCCACCCCCATGTGGAGCTCGATCCGCGGCGCTGACGTCCCAGGAATGGCGCTCTGGCATTAGATCGGGCGTGTCCTCCCACAGGCGAATTTTTGGAGGAACAATAAAAAATAGCCCCCCAAAAAAAACTCATGAAGACGGATCTCGATCCGGATGTTGTGCTTTGTTCCCCGCAGCGGGGAGGCGGCACAGCCACATGAGTCATGGTAGTGATCGTGATTGCGTGCAGGGTTTGTGGGTCAAGCTTGAGGCACAGCCTTTGGTTTCGACATCCTTTCCACCCGCTTCCTACACTATCAGCCTACCCTTCCCCCGCGCTAGGTCCTCTTCCGGCGGGCGGGCCGCAGTCCGAGCGCGGGGGCGTAACATGGCGCATGCAGCCGTGGGCCCATGGACTGGGCCAGACATCGACGCGCTCTGCGCGGAGCGCGCCGCTTGGGCCGTGGGGGGGACATCCTGGAGGTGGAACTCTGGCACGAGCAATTCGGGGAGTCCTGCGGGACGGGCGTGATCGAGGTCATTGGGCATGGGCCTCGTACGCGCCTGTTCGAGGCTAAGGTTCACGACGTCGAGGACCAGTACTACCACTGGTGGATGTTCCACAGCAACAAGGCGGAGAACCCAGGGCTATTCCGGGCGACAGCGGGCAAAGGCGACGACGACGAGGTGAACTTCAAGGGCCGCGAGGTCACTCCCGTGTACACGTGGCGCGTTTTGAACAGCAACGGGCTGGAGGCGGACCTCGAAATCGTCGACTGGCTCTCGGAGAAGCGGCGCAAGGACATCTCGGACGTGGTGCGGCGTCCGACGGGCGGTCCACGCGACGGCGGGGGAGCTGCGGGCGCACCGACCATGGTGGAGCTCTCCTTCGGGCTCGCGGAGACGCCGCTCGACCAGTTCTTATTGATGGTGCTGGGGACCGCACGCGGGAGGCCGGCGTGAAGGCGATCTGAGGCGCCTCGAGGCCAGCGTGGGGCGGGGCCTTAGTACTGCGCCGGCGCGCCGCACCGCGAATACCATGGGCGAGTGCAGTCTCCGGAGGGCGGCCGTCATGCGAGGAGCCCTTCGCGGCCTCGGGAGTCCCGTCGCTCGGATGGGAATCGCGACACGGGCCGCCGTTAGGACGCCCGGGAGGAGGTCAGGCTGGCCGCTCGCGAAGCCAGATGCGAGCGCGGCCGCGTTCGGGTGAGGCTCCGCGGCGCGACGGCGTGCCCGCACATTTTGAGACGTGTGCTGCGGCTACGGCGGCGGCGCAGGGTCGTCGGGAGCATCGGCGGCGGCACCGCGATCGCCGGCGCTCGCACTCGCCTGTCAGGAAGAGGCGTTCGAGGTCCAGCTCCTCGTCATCGTCGTCTTTTCGCGACGCCTTCTCCTCCAAGATCGTGACCTGAGCGCGGAAGCACCCAGGTCTCCTGTCCTGCAGGTCCCTCCAGTCGATGGCGGACAAAGTGGGCAGGGAGGGGGAGGCGCACGCCTGGGAAAAGATGGACACCCCAGCAGCCGCCAAGTCGTACTACCTGCGCGTCCTGCAGCCGCTGACGGGGGCCGGGCTGCGCAACAATCGGGAGATGGCCACCTTGTGCGCCGCCCTCGACTACCTCGCGCGGGGCCGGACCGCATTCGCGGCAAACGTTCTGACGATGAGGCTGAAGGCGGTGGAGATGGCCAGCCGGCACGGCAATTGGGATCGTGCCCAATTCCTGGAGCTGGTGGAGAACGACGACACGACGCTGACGACCGTGGAAGAGGAGCAGATGACCAACCAGGAGCTCACGATGCGGCGGAGGCTGAAAGGCCCGGGCAAGGGAACTGGCTTCGAGACGAGTGGAACTCAAGCGGCGCTTCGAACAACTCTGGCAAGGGGGGCAAGGACAAGCACGGGCGGCC
>CAUYUJ010016307.1:283623-285659 GCA_963575745.1 Prorocentrum cordatum
AGCATCATCAGCATCAGCATGATCATGATCATCATCATCATCATCGTCATCAACATCATCATCATCGTCGTCAGCATATTCACCGTCAGCATCGTAATCGTCATCGCCACCGTCCTCAGCATGATGAGCATCATCATCAACAACATCATCAGCATCGTGATCGTCATCAGCATCATCGTCATCATCATCCGAATCACCATCATTAGCATCATTATCAACCTCACCCTCATCCGTCACCATCACCATCATCATCATCAGCATCATCAACATCAACATCAACATCATCATCGTCATCCTCATCGTCATCGTCATCATCCGCAGCAGCAGTGGCAGCAACAGCAAGCATCATAATTATCATCAGTACCATCATCATCAGCAGCATCATCGTCGCCATGATCAGCAGCATCGTTATCATCATCTGCATGATTGTCATCAGCATCAGCAGCAGCAGCAGCAGACTCATCATCATCATCAGCATCACCATCATCGTCACCATCATCAGCATCATCAACATCATCACAATCCGCGTCATCAGCAGCAGCAGCATCATCGCCATAATCAGCCGTCACGTACTCATTATCCTCCACATATATACATATATGTACAGGGACACACACAGAGAGAGAGAGAGAGCCAGACAGACGGAGAAAGAGAGAGAGAGAGAGAGACAGAACTGAAAGAACTGTTGATTAAAACCAAAAACGCCGACCCAGTCGTCGTGTGTGGCAGGCTATTCGACGTGAGACCAGCCCAGCCCAGACTGACGTACGCCAGCCTCCTTTGAATCGTCGTCGTCGAAAGGGAAATTGAATAAACAAGGGGATCGAACATGTCGCAATTACGTCGAAGGGAAGCCCCTTCCCTCTGTCCCCATCCTTGCCTCGGGGGCGTCCCGCGGGGGGTCCCCGGGGGGGGGGGGGAGGCCGAGGGATGTGACCCGTCCCCCGCTGTGGGCTTTCCCCTTCAACTTTCGACTCCCAGGCGACCGCCCCCCAAGGAGACAGCCACCTGTCCTCCTCCGCATCCTCCTCCTCCTCCTCGTCCTCGTCTTCCTGCTGTCCTCCTCTCCTCCTCGCTTCCTCTCCGCCTCCTCCTCCATCACCTCCTCCTCCTCCTCCGCCTCCTCCTCCTCTTCCTCCTCCTAATCCCCATCATCATGTTCATCATCATCATCATCATCATCATCATCATCATCATCATCATCAATATTCGTCTCCACCTATTAGCATTATTCCTCCTCCTCCGACTACTAATCATATTATTACGACTGCTGCTACTACTACTACTACTACTACTACTACTACTACTACTACTCTACTACTACTACTACTACTACTACTACTACTACTACTACTACTACTACTACTACTACTACTACTACTACTACTACTACTACTACTACTACTACTACTACTACTACTACTACTACTACTACTACTACTACTACTACTACTACTACTACTACTACTACTACTATAACTACTGCTACTACTACTACTACGACTACGACTACGACTACGACTACGACTACGACTACGACTACTACTACTACTACTACTACTACTACTACTACTACTACTACTACTACTACTACTACTACTACTACTAAGACTACTACTACTACTACTACTACTACTACTACTACTACTACTACTACTACTACTACTACTACTACTACTACTACTACTACTACTACTACTACTACTACTACTACTACTACTACTACTACTACGACTACGACTACTACGACCACTACTACTACTACTACTACTACTACTACTACTACTACTACTACTACTACTACTACTACTACTACTAACTACTAACTACTACTACTACTACTACTACTACTACTACTACTACTACTACTACTACTACTACTACTACTACTACTACTACTACTACGACTACTACTACTAACCTGCTACTACTACTGCTACTACTACTACTATTACGACGACGATTACTACTACGACTATTACTGCTACTACGACTACTACTACTACTACTACTACTACTACTACTACTACTACTAC
>CAUYUJ010016308.1:0-32500 GCA_963575745.1 Prorocentrum cordatum
TGGGCGGGTGTGATCTACTTTGAGTTTGTTTTTTTTGGTTCGGTATACCTTGTTTTGTCACGTGTCCTGCGTTGTTCTGACCAGGAAAGCCCCGGAGGCCGCAGGAGGCCGCAGGAGGGCGCAGGAGGTCCCGGGCGGCCCCAGGAGGCCGCAGGAGGCCCCTGGAGTTCCTGGGAAGCCTCAGGAAGCCCCAGGAGGCCCCAGGAACCCCCAAGAGGCTCCAGGGGGACAAGTAGAGCCGGGGGCAGGCAGAGGACGGGATAGCGACGCAGGAGCGAAGTCCCCCGGAGGACGGGGCAGGCAGTCCTGTTCTGGTTGCGCGGGGCATTCCCCGGACGTCGAGCCTCCATCTCGCCAGAGGCTGGGTTTCGCTGCGCCCTGGCCCTCACGAGGGAGAAAGATAAGTAAGCATCGGGAGCAGGGGGGGGGGACTGAGGAATAATGCAGCAGGGAGGCGGAGGGGAGGACGACGACGACGACGACGAGGGAAGCTCATTTCAAACGTTTTTCGGCGTCGCTCGGGCGCGGAATCTGCGCTCTCGCCAAAACTGACACGGGCGCCAGAGCTGGGCGCGGAATCTGCACTTCCGCCAAAACTGACACGGGCACCGGAGCTGGGCGCGAGACTATTCCCGCCAGAGGCTGGGATCGGCACCGAAGGCGCCAAGGGCACGTGCTCACCGCCGCCCGCGTTTCCAAGGCGCCGTGGGCAAACCGTGCATACCGGTCTCCTGGTAGTGAAACGCTTTCGCGTTGCGCCTCTTGGTTCCCGGCGCATTCTGCGAGACAGGATGCTTGCGCTTCTGGATCCAGACAGGCAGGCTCAGGTAAGCGCGGTAGATATCGTAGCATGAGCACCAGTCTTTCCCGAACCAGAAGAGTTCGGCCAGCGTGATGAATTGGCCAGTGCGGATCTGCCAGTTCCCGCCAGAGGCTGGGTTCCACCTCATCAAGCCAGTCTCGCCGCCGTCCTGTGTCATGATCAACTCCAAGTCTTCGTTGGTCAAGTGCCCTTTGCGCGAGGAGAGCCACGAATAAGTCGCCCAGCTGCGCGCGAATTGGTAATGCCAGTAGGCAGGTTGAAGGATGCTCCCGCCAGAGGCTGGGAAGGGCTTCCACTCTGTGCGCACAAGCCTGGCCTCGCCATCGTGCAGCGTCAAAATGTGCTTGACGTAGTCGCGCGTGTCGCGCACGCCGGGGAAGTCCTCAATCGAGGCGACGGGTGTCTCCGTCGGTGCCGCCCTCTCCCCAATCCCCCTCCTCGCCCTCGCCCCCTCTCCCCTCCCCTCCCCCCTCCTCGTCCTCTCCCTCCTCGTTCGCCGACCCCCCCCCCTCCCGCGCGGGGGGAAGCGGGGATGGGCGGAGAGGACGTTGCTGGGGGTGGACTGGGCTTTCGCATCGCTGGAGACAACCCCCGCCATTCCTGCTTGAGCTGCAGCCAGTCCTCTTCCTGGAGCACCCACCACCCGCCAGAGGCTGGGCTGAGGTCCGGCCACTCCTCGCAGAAGAGCAGACGGTCGTGCTCCCCCATCTGGTGGGTCAGCAAATGCATGTAGTGGACCTTCCTGCTGGCGATGGCCTTCACGACATCCTCGTTGACGCCCCAGCGCCCGGCGTTCTTGGAAGGGATTCCCGCGATGAACTCTGCGGCGTCTGGGATCGGGTCCGCGTGCGCCCGCAGGTGCTGGAGGAGCAGCGCCCGATGCTGATCGCGAGCCCTGGCCGTCGCCGCTGGCTCCCGAGGAGGACCCCCCGCCCGCGGCCTGCTCTGCCAGTAATCGCCGAAGTGCAGCTGCCTATCGCTGGTGCGCACAATCTGGCGAAGCCGCTCCTTCTGGTCCTCGGTCAGCCGCTGCAGCCTCTTGGCGGACACGTGCATGGTGAGGTCGATCTCGCCGTCCGCCCCGCCAGAGGCTGGGTCGCGCGGGCGCGCGGGCCCCGCTCGCGACCTCGAGCGGCGACGCTCCCTGCTCTGCGGCTCCGCTGGGTCGGCCTCGACGCCCTCCTCCTCCTCGTCCGACGGAGGGTCCGACTTCTGATCTGGGCTGTAATCGAGATCGCGGACTTCAGCCGATTCCTGCTCGGACATCCTCATCGCCTCGTCCAGCTGGAAATCCTCGAGGTGGTCGCGGCGCTCGGCGCCGCCTGGGGCGCTGTCCGCAGGCTTGTCGCAGGCGGCAGCACCGGCATCGACGCTCGCCGCTGGCAGCAGCGCGGAGGCCGCGCTGGTGGCGTCGGCAGACGCCCCCGGCGCGGCGGCGGGCGCCCCCGCCAAAGGCTCCACCGGACAGGCGGTGTCCGGGGCCGGAGGGCTCTGCGGCGCGGGCTGGCTGGGGGCTGGCGGGCTCTGCGGCGCGGGCACGCCGGGGGCCGGCGGCCTCTCCGGCGCGGGCTCGCTGGCGCGGGCCGGCGCCCGCGCCGCGTCTCCCGCCAGAGGCTGGGGCCCGGCCGTCGGCGGCGCCGCAGTTGCCGCCGGAGGCGCGGGCCTGGCCGGCGGCGGCGCCGCAATTGCCGCCGGAGGCAGGGGGCTGGCCGGCGGCGGCGCCGCAGTGGCCGCCGGAGGCTGGGGCGCGACGCCGGCAGAGGAAGAGCTCGCACTGGCCCCGGCCCCCCCCTCCTCAGGGGGGAAGCCGAGCGGCCACGAGCGGGCGGCCTCGGCGACATCCAAGAATATCGCCTCCGCGTGGGCGAGGTTATCCGCCGTCGCGGTCTTCCCTTGCATCAACCACCACATCGCCGCGAGCGGCTTCTTGATATGGTTTGTGGTCCATCCGAGGGTGAACTTCGCGCCAGAGGCTGCGAGCGTCACTGACAAGTCCCAAGGGGACTGGTGATATTTATAGGCCCAACCGTCCTCGTCGAAACACTTGGGGTCGAGCGCCTTGTCCACCTTGTGCGGCGCGGCGGTGGAGACGAGCGGGTGGCTCAGCAAGAGGGCGCGTAGGCGGTGGATGTTGGTGTAGTGCTCCATCAAAACGCCCTCCCTCACTCTGGTTTCCAACTGCGCCTCCTGCGGCGCTCCCATTGGAAGGGGTGCCCCGCCAGAGGCTGGGGCCCTCACGAGGAAAGGAACGAGAAAAAGAAAAAAAAAAAAACAAAAGATATAGAAAGAGAAAAAAAAAAAAAATAAAAAAAAAGAAAAAAAAAAAAAGAAAAAAACAAGAAAGAGCCACTTGTGGCTTCCCCCGGTAGGCATTTGGACTGAGTAGTAGTGCCACGGCCGTTGTGCGCCGGGGGTCGGCTTGGCGCTGGTATTGCCAAAGGCAATGGTCTCGCTGGTTCGGAGAGGATTGCCGCGGCGCCAATCCCGCAAGTTTCCCGCCAGAGGCTGGGGTTCAGTCAAGTCCCCCGCCAAAGGTTGGGGCCCAGCGAGTGGATGCTCCGACATCCCGGCCGAGAGGGCTTGGAGCGGCTGTGGACTGGGCCGAGAGGGCTTGGAGGCGCTTGCAGCACGAGCGGCTTGGGCCGAGACGGCTGTGGAGAGCAGCTGCCCCCTGCCTCTTTTTCCTCCTCCCCGTCTTACTCACAACCGCTCCCTGGAGCCCTCCCAGGATCCAACCGCCTCGATTTTCAGAGGTGCGTCCAGCCGTGGCGACGAACGGCCCTCCGGGGGCGCACTGCTCTCCTAGAGACGTTGGCGACGTGGCGACGCTCTGGCCAGAGTTTCGAGGCGAAGGCAGCCGTGGCGACGATGCCTCCGTGGCTCCAGCATGCTCCAGCCGTGGCGACGATTGGTCCGGTTCCCCATATTCCATGGTTGTTCTCTCCCACCTCTTGTACTCCTTCCTCCTCGTCCCACTTCCTCTCGTCTTCTACTCCCTCCTGCTCTACTACTCCTTCCTCCTCCTCCCACTTCCACTCCCTCCTCTACGTCCTCGTCCTCGTCCTCGTCCAAAACCTCCTCCTCCTCCCACTTTCCGCCCCACCCCTGCCCCCGTCCCTCCGCGTGCCAGGCGCGCGCAAACTTGCATGGCTGGCACGCGCAGCTCTATGGAGTCTCTGAGATTCCGCGCCGACATTCCCACGCGACCAGCCACCCGGGGGGGAGGGCCCGACAGGAGCCATAGCATGGGATCGCATAGCACTGCATCGCGTGGCCTAGCACGGCATATCATCGCATCGCACAAGGTTCCATGTGTTCGCAAGGCGTTGCAATGCAATGCACAGAGCACACTCGCACCAAGTCCAGACACTGCCCAGAAGTACGCCAGAGCCGTACTGTGTACAACATTCACACACGACCACCATGTGTCTCACAGAGAGGTTGTTGGGTGGGAACACCAGAGCTACAGCATGGTATCCCGTCGGATGGCGTCGCATACTATAGCATAGCATCGCACCACACCGGAGAGCAGCGCACGGCGTGGCACAGCATTGCTTAACAACGCATGGCGTACCACGGGAATGCGTACATATGGACAGCGTTCAAACGATCACGGAGCACGGTTTGGGATAGCATGTCGTAGCAAAGCAAACAAGTTAAGAAGATGTAACAAACACACGCCATGGAAATTCATGGTCTAAAGTAGATCACACCCCGCCCAAAAAAGTAGATCAGACCACGCCCAAAAGTACATCAGACAACCCAGAAGGAGACCAGACCCCGCGTCAGCCAGACCCCGTCCAAAAATAAATCCGACCACCCATACGTAGACCAGACCCTGCCCACAAGTACAGCACACCCGCCCAAAAGCAGAGCAGACCACCCGCAAATAGACCACCCCCCGCCCAAAAGTAGATCAGACCCCGCCCGAAAGTAGATCAGACCACCCACTCGGAGACCAGACCCCGCCCAAAAGTACATCAGACCACCCACAAGGAGACCAGACCCCGTCCACAAGTAGAGCAGACCCGCCCAAATGCAGATCAAACCACCCGCAAGGAGATCAGACCCCACCCAAAAGTAGATCAGACCCCGCCCAAAAGTACATCAGACCACCCACAAGGAGACCAGATCCCGCCCTAAAGTAGAGCAGACCCGCCCAACAGCAGACCCGACCACCCATACGTAGACCAGACCCCCCCAAAAAGTAGAAGGGACCTCGCCCAAAAGTAGATCAGACCACCCACATGGAGACAAGATCCCGCCCGCAAGTAGATCAGACACCGCCCAAAAGTGGATCAGACCACCCGCAAGGAGACCAGACCCCGCCTAAAAGTAGACCAGACCTGCCCAAAAGTAGATCAGACCACCCAAACGTAGACCAGACCTGGTCCACAAATAGGGCAGACCCGCCCAGACGCATATCATACCACCCACATGTAGACCAGACCCCGCCCAAAACTAGATCAGACCCCGCCCAAAAGTAGATCGGACCACCCGCAAGGAGATCATGCCCCACCCAAAAGTAGATCAGACCCCGCCCAAGAAGCGGATCAGACCACGCACTAGTAGACCAGACCTTGTCCACAAGTAGAGCAGGCCCGCACAAAAGTAGACCAGACCACACATAAGTTGACCAGACCCCTCCCAAAAGTAAATCAGACCCCGACCATAAAATATAACCGGGCCGTTTCTGGAAACGAGGAAGGAAAACCGGGCCGTTTCTGGAAACGAGGAAAGAAAACCGGGCCGTTTCTGGAAACGAGGAAAGAAAAAAGGCCGTTTCTGAAACCGAGGGGAGAAAACCGGGCCGTTTCTGGAAACGAGAAAACAAAACCGGCCCGTTTCTGGAAACGAGGAAAGGAAAAGGGCCGTTTCTGAAACCGAGGGAAGAAAACCGGGCCGCTTCTGGAAACGAGAAAACAAAACCGGCCCGTTTCTGGAAACGAGGAAAGAAAAAGGGCCGTTTCTGAAACCGAGAGAAGAAAACCGGGCCGTTTCTGGAAACGAGGAAAGAAAACCGGGCCGTTTCTGGAAACGAGGAAAGAAAAAGGGCCGTTTCTGAAACCGAGGGAAGAAAACCCTACCGTTTCTGGAAACGACAGAAGAAAACTTGTGGTCCCCCCCCCCCCCACACAAAGAAAGAAAACATGTCGGAAATCCGAACATGTTTTCTTCGCTCGGTTGCAAAACCGAGCGAAGAAAATATGTTCGGGTCTAGCATGTTGGCGAGAATGTTGTGGGCTCTATACTACATGTCATATAGGGCCCACAACATGCTCGCCAACATGCCAAATCCGAACATGTTTTCTTCCCTCGGTTTCAGAACCGAGATGAGAAAATGAAAGCATGCCTAGTGGGCTACTTGCCTCCTTCGTTTCCAGAAGCAGTCTGGTTTTCTTCCCTGGGTTTCAGAAACGGGCCGGTTTTCTTGCTTCGTTTCCAGAAACGGCCCGGTTTTCTTCCATCGGTTTCAGAAACGGCCCTTTTTCTTTCCTCGTTTCCAGAAACGGCCCGGTTTTCTTTCCTCGTTTCCAGAAACGGCCCGGTTTTCTTCCCTCGGTTTCAGAAACGGCCCTTTTCCTTTCCTCGTTTCCAGAAACGGGCCGGTTTTGTTTTCTCGTTTCCAGAAACGGCCCGGTTTTCTTCCCTCGGTTTCAGAAACGGCCCTTTTCCTTTCCTCGTTTCCAGAAACGGCCCGGTTTTCTTCTCTCGGTTTCATAAACGGCCTGGTTTTCTTTTTTCGTTTCCAGAAACTGCCCGGGCTGTCTTCCCTGGTTTCCAGAAGCGGGCCCTTTTTCTTTCTGGACGGGGTGTGACGCACTTTGGGCGGAGTCTGCTCTACTTGCGTGTGGTCTGGTGTACTTTTGGGCGGGCCTGCTCTACTGGGGCACAGGGTTTGGTCTACTAGTGGGTGGTCTGATCTACTTTTGGGCGGGGTCTGCTCTACTTGCGAACGGGGTCTGGTCTCCTTGTGGGTGGTCTGATCTACTATTGGGCGGGGTCTGATCTACTTTTGGGCGAGGTCTGGCGTCCTTGTGGGTGGTCTGATGCACTTCTGGGCGTGGTCTGACCTACTTTAAGGCGGGGTCTGGTCTACTCAAGGGTGGTCTGGTCTACTGTTGGGCGGGTCTGGTTTACTTTTGGACGGGGCCGGGTCTCCTTGTCGGTGGTCTGATCTACTTTTGGGCGGGGTCTGACCTACTTTAAGGCGGGGTCTGGTCTACTCAAGGGTGGTCTGGTCTACTGTCTGGCGAGTCTGGTCTACTTTTGGACGGGGTCCGGTCTCTTTGCGGGTGGTCTGATCTACTTTTGGGCGGGGTGTGATCTCCTTTTGGGCGGGGTCTGGTCTCCTTGTGTGTGGTCTGATCTACTTTTGGGCGTGGTCTGATCTACTTTTGGGCGGGGTCTGGTCTACTTATGGGTGGTCTGGTCTACTTTTGGGCGGGTTTTGCTCTACTTGTGGACAGGGTCTGGTCTACTTATGGGTGGTTTGGCCTGGTTTGACGGGCGGCCTGGCCTTCTGCGCTGAATGGATTGGCTTGCGTCTGTGCGGGGTCGGAACATTTCCTCTGTTGCGTAACAGCGCCGCGCGCGTCCAAGGGCGCGTATGAAGCTGCACCCCCGGGCAAGAGACTGGTCTACCCATCAAAACTTCGCCGCGCTGGAAGGTCTTGCACGCTTCCTCGCGCGCCAGAGGCGTCACCCCGGAACTGCTCACGCACTGGAGTCGCGACGCGCACAAAATTTCGACACCGTTTCAGAGCCAGGCCGCGGCAGCGGCGCGCCAGAGGCTGCGTCGTTTTCCCACCCGCGATCGCGCGCCTGCGATCTACTCCTCCGCTGAGTCCGAGCCCCCCCCATCCCCGTCCACCTCGTCCGCGATCGGCTCGAGCAAGCGCCGCACCTCCATCATCGCTCCCGCGAAATACTTCTCCACTTTCTCAGCGAAACCGTCGTCGCCGCCGAGCTTCTGGGCGAAATTCTTGTCATGGCCCGCCATGCACAGTGCGCATCGGTCCAAGGTCGCGTCGAGCCACTCCCGGTGAACCTCGTTGACCGCCACGCCCTCGTACTCCATCGCGCCAGAGGCTGCGATTGCCAACGCGCCAGACCCCGCCGTGAAGTCAACGACGTGCGTGATGTGATGGTGCTCGCAAATCCGCTGCCAAAAGCTCAATGGCTTGACCTCCAAGTGCGAGAAGGGGTGCCCGTTCGCCTCGATGTCTTTCTGCGCGCGCCCCCCTCTCACCGGGCCAGCGGCTGCGTTTCCCAGGATCGAGGCCTTCGTGTCGTAAGTCATCCGCGGCAGCTCGCCGTACTGCCGCATAGGCACGCCCGTGTACGTCGTGTGCGAACTCGTGGTCTCGCCGCACAAGTTGAACTCCGCGCGCTGCACTACCTTCATGGCGCCTCTTTTCGGGATGGAGCAGATGACGACTTCCTTGTTGTTGCGCGCAAAACAGGTCACTCTTCCCGGGACTCTGGGGCCCTGTGCCTTGCTCGGCTGCACATACACACACCAACACTCAGTCACAGCGTGCGCGCCAGAGGCTGCGAGACCCTCCTCTTTCTCCTCGAGCAGTTTGCGGCGCAACCGGCTCCGCCCGTCGAGGAAAATGACGATATCGTGAACCGAACGCTTCTGCGAAACGAAATCAAGCACGCGCCCGAAACGCTCCGCATCCACAGCGACGCGGTCGCCCAAGCTCGCCGCCGCCCCGCTCTTGCTCACGTTCGGGGCGAACAGGTCGGCCGACGCAACGAACGCTCGAACGTCTTGCTTTTTTCCTGGCGTACCTATGTCCGAGACGCATCTCTTCCCAGAGTTTCTGCAACTGGGCGGTGCTGTGTTCCGCGCCAGTGGCTCCGCCAACCGACGGCAGCGCCACGAACGAAACGGACTTCCTGCGAAGAGAGAGGAGCAAGTCCTTGGTTTTCTTGAGGTCTCCTGGTCGGCCTCCGCGAGCTCGGACGCCCCCATGGCCACGCCAGAGGCCCCGCCCTCGGCAGTGCCAGTCGAAATGGGACCCGCCGCGCAAGCAGCGGTCAGCGCGCGGTACTTGACGCCCATCTCCTTGGTGCTATCGGTGAAATACCGGTGCCACAGGAAGGCGGCTGCACCTCCCTGCAGGTCTTTGGCGGCCAGCTCCTGGAGCTCCTCGTCGAAGTGGCCAGCCCAAACGGCCCACGCGAAGTCGATCAACGCCTGCGTCTTCGCTTCTCGGCCTTGCTGGTCGCGGTATTCGGCCACGGGGACAGCGAACATGTTTTCCAACCCTGTGTTATCGGAGCTCTCCTCTCGCCGAAATGCAGCAGCTAAGCCTTTCTCGCCAGAGGCTGAGAAGTGCTTCGCGATGGCAAGCGGCGAGCGAAACATGGATACTGTAGGCACCATGTCTTTGTCGATCATCGCCGCCTCGTGCATAATGTACTCGATGACATCATGTTTCTTGAACAGCACGTGCGTCAGCGCGGGGGTCTTTTTCTCTTGCCCCGTGACCCGTCCCACAGAAAGCCCCCCCCCCCCTGGGGGCGTCGCCTGTCAGCCGGGCAACGCGCAAGCAGTCCAGGACGAACGCCATCGAGTCGCAGGCAGCCGCGTCCTTGTCTGCCTGGGAGGGCGCCGTCCTTGCTTTGCAGAGCTGCGCCAGCCGCATCAACAGCGTGGGTTCGCGGAGCTCGGGGCAGAAAGCCTCCGCCAAAGAGTAAGCCACGGCGCAAGCGTGATTCCCGACGAAAGGCGTCAAGCTTTTCAAAGCCTTGGCGTGTGCCTCGGTGAGCGCGTTGCCCTTGAACGTGATCCCGTAGGTCGTGAGGACTTTGGTCAATTTCGGAAGAGATATGTTCTCGGCCACAGCCTTCTGGTACTTTGTCAGGCGACTCACCTTTTCAGCCAGCTTCCAAAAGGCACCCGCGCCAGAGGCTGCGGAAGTAGAGAATACGGTCTCAGAGAACAGCAGCGACGCTAGCAGGCAGGCGTCAGGGTCGGGGCTGAGACGCAGCCTGATCGGCACAGACAAAGCTGCCTCAAACAGCTTGAATGTGCGATCACTGTTGCCGGCGGACAATGCCTCTGCCATGGCGCCATACCACGCCAACACAAGCGGGTGCCCCGCCAGCATGGGCACTCCCGTTGCCATGAGAACAGTGGATTCGCCCTCGGTCATGCGCTGGGCAACCTTGGTGTTGACAACTCGCGCTGGGAGCGGCACGTCGAACGAGTAGCGCCGCGACGGCGGGTGGTCGGAAGACAGCAAGAGCCTCTCCTCAGTCCAGTTCGCCATGGCGGCATCGAGCTGGCTGATAGAGACGATGTCGGACGTGTCGGCGGCGAGCGGGTCAAGCATCCACACCGTCCCTGCAGCCTCGTACTGCCCCGTCGTAGAGAAGCTCAACTGCAAGTTGTCGTACTGCATGACCTCCCGAAACGATGTCAGGTGCGCGCCAGAGGCTGCGGAAGAAATTTTCAGAGGAGGGATGAGCATGACGGAGGCGGGCACTTTGAAGGCCACCAGTGCTTGCTTCTCAGACAGGAACTTCAGGAGAGCATTGTCGACGTACTCCTTGGCCCCCTTGGCCCAATTGATCAGATGCCCCGCCTGGCTCTGCACCGAATCCATCTCGAGCAGCTCCTCGACGGCCAATGGCGCAGGCGGTGAGGGCGCCGCTGCAGACGGCGCCGCAGGCGCCGGTGCAGGCGGCGCTGCAGGCTGCTGTGCCGTGCGCGGCCTCTTCGGCGCGGGAAGAGCTTCCTGATGAGGCGCCATGGGCGGCGCGAGCACACGAAGAGACGCAAGAAGAGTCGGGCGCGCGCCTCGGTGCCAGCACTTGGTCCTTGAACCGATCAGCTGCGCTGGGTGGATGTCTTATTCATTCTTTCGGGCGTGGTCTGCTCTACGTTTGGACGGGGTCTCGTCTCCTTGTGGGTGGTCTGATCTACTTTTGGACGGGGTCTGATGTACTTTGGGGCGGGGTCTGGTGTCCTTGTGGGTGATCTGGTTACTTTTGGGCGGGTCTGGTCTACTGTTGGACGGGGCCTGGTCTGCTTATGGGTTGTCTGATCTACTTGCGGGCGGGGTCTGATCTACTTGTGGGCAGGGTCTGGTCTCCTTGTGGGTGGTCTGATCTTCTTTTGGGCGGGGTCTGGTCTACTTTTGGCGGGGCCTGGACTGCTTGTGGGTGGTCTGATCTACTTTTGGGCGGGGTCTGGTCTACTTTTGGGCGGGGTCTGGTTTACTCGTGGTTGGTCAGGTCTACTGTTGGGCGGGTCTTGTTTACTTATGGGCGGGGTCTGGTCTCCTTATGGGTGGTCTCATCTACTTTTGGGCGGGGTCTGATCTACTTTTGGGCGGGGTCTGGTCTCCTCGCGGGTGGTCTGATCTACTTTTGGGCGGGTCTGGTCTACTTTTGGGCGGGGTCTGGTCTCCTTGCGGGTGGTCTGATCTACTGTTGGGCGGGTCTGGTCTACTTTTGGACGGGGTCTGGTCTACGTGTGGGTGGTCTGATCTACTTTTGGGCGGGGTCTGATCTACTTCTGGTCGGGGTCTGGTCTACTTTTGTCTTGGGTCTGGTCTAGTTGCCGTTGGTCTGGTCTACTCTGGGTTGGGGTCTGGTCTACTTTTGGGTGGCATGGATGACCTGTTGGCGGGCTCTGGTCTACTTTGGGGCAGTCTGGATATATATATATATATATATGTGTTATTTCTTTTTTGGGGGGTCTGGTCTACTGTTGGGCGGGGTCTGGTCTACTTTTTGACGCGGTCTGGTCTATTTTTGTCTGGGGTCTGGTCTACTTGCGGCTGGCCTGGCGTGCTCTGGGTCGCGGTCTGGTCTACCTTTAGGTGGTCTGGATTACTTGTTGGCGGGGTCTGGTCTAGTTTGGGGTTGTCTGGTATATTTTGGACGGGGTCTTGACTACTTTCTGGGTGGTCTGGTCTACTTTTGGGCGGGGTCTGGTCTACTTTGGGGCGGTCTGGTCTAGTTGTTGGGCGGGTCTGGTCTACTTGCGGGCTGGGCCTGGTCTACTTTTGCGGGGTCTGGTGTACTTTTTGACGGGGTCTGGTCTACTGTTGTCCGGGCTCGGGTGTGCTTGCGCGGCCTGGTATAATTTTGGGTGGTGCCTGCTCTACTTGTGGACGGGGTCTGGTCTACTTTTGGGTGGTCTGGTCTACTTGTGGGCGGGGTCTGGTCTACTCTGGGTCGGAGGTGGTCTACTTTTGGGCGGTCTGGATGACTTTTTTGGCGGGGTCTGCTTTACTTCGTGGCTGGGTCTGGCCTGCTACCTGGGTGGCCTGCCTCACTTTTGGGTGGTCTGGTTACCTCTTTGACGGGGTCTGGTCTACTTGCGGGCGTTCCGGCTTACTTTTTTCTGGGGGGGGAGGGAAGTCTACTTTCTGGGCGGTCTGATTATAATATGGGCGGTGTCTGATCTACTTCTGGGTGGTCTGGGTCACTGTTTGGCGAGGTGCGGCCTACGTCTGGGTGATCTTGCCTGCTTGCGGGCGGGGTCTCCTTTTTTGTTCGGGTAAGATCCTCAGGCGCGCATTGGAATTCCGTCCACAGTCACTGCTTTGGGCCCTATATAATCCCTCACCTGCCTCGCTGCAGACGCCCATGCGACGACGTCGCGCAGAGTCGAGAAAAGCGCCCCGCCAGAGGCTGGGGGTGCCGCTTCCGACACTGCGAGGTTCGACCCCGCTCTGCGGGCCACGCGCCGCACCGCCGCCCGCGCATCTGGATGCACCGTGACGAGGCCTGGCCCGAGATGAATAACCTCCTGGCGCTCGTTTGCTGGGACGTGGCGCGTGCGATGGTCGAGTGGAATTCTGTCTGGGCGGCCCTGGGCTGCGACCAGGAGCGTCTGCGTAACGACGCCCAGGCCAAGCGAGGCGATGTAAAAGAAAGAGACGGCCAGATCCACACTTGCTGCCAGCGCGTCCACGTCGTGGAGAAACGCCAAGTCTGGAACGACGACGAGGTCTGCTTCTGCGCAACGGTGACTGCCAGTGGCAGTAGCGCAACCTCTCGCAGGGCACATGTCGGTCGCACCGCCGAGGCTTGCTACCTTGCTGTACGGCGAGGGCCGCGCCAGAGGCTGCGTCGTCGAACCTAGTCTCGGGGCCAGGTTGACGCCGGGCGGGTTCACGAAAGGCGCCCCTGGACGCGCCCGCGTCTGCTGGACGCCTGGTATTTTGTTGCGGCTGCGCGCTTGGAACTTACCCATGTCGTCGCTCCACAAAGCGCCCCCCTCAGTGCCGGCGCCGGAATGCACCGCGGTCGACGGGCCCCGCGCCCGTCGAATGCGGGCAACAGTCACGGCCAGGCGGGCGGCCCCAAGGACGGCCCGAGAACGTCCGCGAACCAGCCCGGGCGCGCTCTTCCTTTTTAACGTGGCCGCCGCAGTAGCTTGAGGGTTGTAATGCCCACGCCGTTGGCCGAGCAGTTCCCGCCAGAGGCTGGCGCATTCCCTGGAGAAGGACGTCAAGCCTAGTCCAGGGCGAGCCGCGCCTTCGTCGAATTCTGATGCCGTCTTCGGCCCGTTCAACTTCAGGATCAAGCAGTCGTCGTGAAAAACAATATCATCAGTGCGGTGCTCTACCCGTTGATCCCGATATCGGGCTAAGTCGCGCTCGACGGTGCACTCCCCGTCTTCAATCGAAATGTAGAAACGCACGAGGCGGCAGAGCATGCGAGAGGCCCCACGGAGCCGGTTCGGGCAAGCCGCCTCCCAAAAGACATCGTCGAGAATGCGAGCCCACGCTTGCTGGTTAGTTGCCCCCGCCAGTGGCTGGGATGGCCCCACCTGTTGCATCATGTAGGGAAGCACGCCGTTGTACTGCAATACCGCCGCCTGCTCGTCGCAGCCGAGGAGGCCCGCCAGCTGGCGAACGCCCCGCAGAAGGAAACGCCGCACTTCCACATCGGGCACTGGGCCGAAGCCTTTCTGCACGAGGCGCCGGTCAAACATGGCCAGCGCCGAGCGGACGTCAGTCCGCGGGAAGTCCGCGAGCAAGCGCTCTTTTGTCAAGCTCGCCACGTTCTGCAATCGGTGGAGGAGCTCCTCCTTGTGCGCTGCTGCTGGTTCCCCCCATGGCATCACGGGGTCTCCGTCTGCGTAGAACACATACCTGCGGCGAAGATCGCGCATGACCGTCTCTGTGATGAAGCCAGCCTCGTGTCCTTCCGCTCGGACACGGAGCCGCGGTAGCGGCTCCTCGGAAGCCGGGGCGGTCGCGCCAGAGGCTGCGGCTGCGACGGGAGGTACCTGGAGGGCCGACTGGAAGACCCGCCCTTCCATGAAGACAGCATCCAGCGTCTCGACCATGCAATCGATCTCGGAACGCGACTTTGCAATGTCGTGGCTGGCGACGTCGAAGAGTCGCAAGAACCAATTGCATATGATCCCCCAGTCCGCGGCCACACCAACGGCCATACAGAACTTAGTATCGAATTTCCGCAACAAGGCGCCCGCCCGATGGCGCTGCTCCCGGTCGTGGCGACGGTCCGAAGCGATGCACGCTAGCAAAGTTGCCACCGGCACGAGCAAGAGGGCGATTTTCAACACTGGGTCCGCCGTCGAGTCGAAGCGTTGCTTGGCGAACGCCAAATTCCGCACGATTCCCGCCGGGGGCTGGGGTCCTCCAGGCAACCCAGGCACTGCCACTGCGTGCACGTTGTCCTCCTGGATTGCCACCAGAAGGTTGTGCAGCTTGTTAGAGTGCATTAGGTCAGGAACCAACGCATGCCGATCATTGAACAGCTCCCTCCAGACCTCCCCAAACACGTCGTCGCAATGCATCGACTTGACGGCAATGCGTATGGCGTGTGCTGGATCGCGAATCACGATTAACAAGTTGGGGAACAGTTCGCGAGCAGCGAGGAAGACTGAACGCCGCTCCTTGGACGCGCCATCAGCAGAGAAACTGGTGACTGTTCGCAGCACGTGTGCTTTCAGTTCCTCATCGCACGCCAGGGGCTGCGCCCCCCTGCGGCCCTTAATTCTGCCGAGCGGCGTGCAAAAGTTTGTCAGAAATGCATCAAGCTGCTTAACCGCAGTGACAGCGTGGTCCTCCTCGAAGTCGGACGCGTGTTTCTTCGAGCAGTCGAGAAGGCCTAACACGCCCGAGAGGCAATATCCTGACGCACCAACGTTGCCCAAGTGGAAGCCCTGACCGCTATGTTGTACAGCAGGAAGGTCGGCGCGAAACCGGACGATTTTCCGATACTTCGACTCATCGATAGCCAAAGATATGGAAGTCGCCTGGTGCAGCACTTTGCGGATATTCTTCCTCAAGACCTCCGCCATCACTTGGACTTGTCGGCGATGGCGTTTCCGTCTTCTGTTCGCCACCGAGCCAGGCGCGTGCCCTTTCTTATCGCAGATGCGAGCGTCCTTCCGGTGAGAGACTCCTTCTGATAGCACCGCCAACGCGTCTTTCCACTCCGATGGGGACGGTGCGTTTCCCTTTATCAAGCCAGTATCAGACTCGGTCACCAGAAGCTCGCATGGCTTCTCAGTTGGCCAAACGGTCGGGCACGCCAGAGGCTGTGGTACAGTCGGCTGAGCAAACATGTCGGAACCCTTTCTCTTTTTTATCCCACAGGCCACGCGGTGCGAATCGGAAGTGCTATGTCGTTCTAAAAGCATCCTGGCGTGAAAACCCGTCTTCGGGCGAATCTGGAACTTGGCAAACTTTGAAAACCTGGCGCCGTCACACTTGTTGCCAGAAGCCGCAAACTCAGCGCATATCCTGCACCCGAGGCCCCATATGCCACGGTTAACGCCTCGCGACAACCAAGAACGGCCCTCGTAGAGGGTACACGCCTCGTAAACCTTGGGGCGCTTCTGCAAATCGCACCGAATGCAGAAACCCTTGCAAGCCGCATGGCGTTCCAGATGCTGCGCCTCGGAAAGGGACCCGTCAAACACCTGGAGCATGTCATCCGAAATGGGGCGCTTTCGCGACAGAGTCTGCGAACCCTTTCCACTTTTGGGAACCTTCCGTGCCAACGGCGGGGAAATCAGAGCCGGAGCTTGTGACCTCTTCGCCGCTTTGACCGCCGCGCATGACCGTGGCCTCCGCGCCAGAGGCTGCGACGACTTCCTCAATGGACTCAGCTTTCGCAGCGAGGAGCGCCCAACACTTTGAAATGTGTGCCTCCTGTAGCTTGGCATGATCGAATGCGATGTCTTCTGTGCCTCGGCCTTCCTCCGAGTCGCCCTCGCGGCAGTCGGTTTCTGCCCCCCCTCAGCGCGCACGGGCTTCACCCTCTTTCCCGCCAAGGGCTGGGGCCCGAAACGAAGCGGCGGCGCAAGCAACACCATCCCGTGCAGTAGATCCCCCTGACACTGCTTTCCCCAAGTGTGTTGAGCCGCCCTTTTTGAGCCAAACGGCTACTCGCGCGAAATTCAAGCCAGAAAAACGCGTGAAACGGGGGATAAGGGCGGTTTGAATTTCCGGGGAGCGGCCTACCTACACGACCACACTTCGGGTGATAGGGAGGTTGCGGGAGGGACAGACTGGAACTATATCGCACCATCGCGTAGCATCGCATCGTTTAGCATCGCGTAGCATGACAAAACATAACATAGCATACCATTGCATTGCATAACATATCATCGTGTGGGATCAAATAGCACAACACAGCACAAAAGGGCATTTCATGTCGTACCATGGCGTGATACATCATAGCAGAGCATCGCACAGCATATCAAAACAGAGTACAGGATTGCGAGGCATTGCATATAACAGCATAGCTTCGCATAGCATACCGTGGCATAGTATCGCACATTATCGGGTCGCATCGCATAGCATAACATGGCATGGTGCAGCACACTATTGCACATGATCGCACAGCATATCATAGCACAGCATTGCATATCATATCATAAAATTGCATGATATTGGATTGCACAGCACCGCACAGCATCGCTTAGCGTAGCATAGCAAAGACACAACGGGACAACTTGCTCTAGCTAGTTGTCCTGGTTGAGTGGCAGCAGAACTACCCACCACAACAAGACACCTTAATGTGATGGGCAGCCCGTGGTGGACCAGTCAGAAAAAGGAAACTGGTTCCGGCGCCTCATGCCCTCAAAACAGATGGGCTGCAGCGCCCAACTCTTACGAGGGACGGTGGTTCCAGCAGGCCACGGCGTGGGTTACAACACCCATGTCTTACGAGGAACATTTGTTCAGACAGTGGTTCCAGCAGCGCGCGGCGCGGGCTCCAGCACCAACAGCGTGGTTTCCAGCAGTGCATTTCACTGAGCGCGGGTTTTCCAGCAGCCTGCGACATGGCTGGCGGGGCGTCCAACAACGGATGCCCCGTGGTGAGCGCGGCAGACTTGCGATCGCGTCTGCGCTGTGCTTCTCTGTAGCCGCGACAGGACAAACCTTGCGAATCGCCGAGCGCTGTGCTTCTCACTGCATTGGCACATTCCCGCAGTTTCATTCCGTCCTAGATGGCCTTGCTGCGTGGGCCTGACTAATGGGTCTCAGGGAAGACGGGCGCCTTGTCCCCGTGGGCCCAGACGAAAATTTGGGCCCTGAGCAAGCTTGCGAATCAGAAGGAGGTGAAACTCACGCAGACAGGCATTGCCCAATCCGTGGTGGCGGTGGCCACCCAAACCAACAGATCATCAGAACCTTGCAGGCGGAGTTCCTGGACGAGTCCTGGCACCCTGGGAAGAGTTACGACAAAGCTGCTAAGCGCGGGCCAATGTTGACTGGCCAGGAGCAGCAGGCTATCTCGCGGGCGGCGGAGTCACTTAAGCTCGACGGTGTCGAGCCTTCTGAGCCGCTGTCATCGAGAGTTGCCCTGCCGCCACGAAGAAAACAAAGACGAACGCGCCGCTCGACAAGAATCTGATCCAGAACGTTTTCAGGACTCAGTGCTTTGACGACGGCGCCGAGCAGCCTTGGAGCCACATCCCCACCTACATGAAGGCGGCGCTACCTCCAGAACAAGTACAGTTGAGACTGGCGTGGAGGAATACCGACCAACGCAAGGGCGCGATGCGTCCTGGTACTTCCGAAACGTGATCTGGATGGACCCATGCAGCTCGGTCCTGTCCGAGGCGCCGAAGACGTCGTTTGACGAGCACCAGGCAACATACACCAGGGGTAAGCGGTGGATCTCCTTCCATACGAGGGTGCCTTCGCGCAACCTGAAGCCATCGCCGTGCGCTACCAAGCAATGCCGCAACGACGACACGCGAGTCTGGTGGTTCGTCGTCGCGGCCAGAGGCTCCGTCCACTTCAAGGTCATGGAGAATGGGTGGTGGCAAGCAGAACGGTGAAGGCATGGCCACCATGGTGTCCCACCTCGATGGCACCATTCAGGAGTTGGTGGGGCGCGACGGCCGACTCCCTCGCGTCGTTGCCACGGATGGCGGACCTGGTTTCTTGCAGACTAGCACTGACCACGTCACGCAGGACTACCAGAACGCACTGAAAGGCGGGATATACCTCAAGGACAGGAAGCAACTCGTGAGCACATTGTCAGACTGCGCAGACCACCTTAACAAAACCTAAGACGTCGACAGCTTGAGCCGATGCTTCCCCGGGCGGGTGAAGGAACTGGTCGATGTCAAGGGCGAGCGCCTCGTTAGGTGCGGTTCGTGAGCGCGCGCGGCCCTGGCGGGAATGTGACGCCCGTCGTTTCAGGCAGCACGCCCCCACCACCACTCACCCATGCGCCACCTGGTCAGAATTTGCACCTGGCAAGACTCGCTCACAGTCAGAACACTCAGCTCACACTCTGATTTCGCAAGACTCTGGCTCAACCAGACTCAGACTCACTCGCACGCATACCCATTTATACTCAGCCAAGTCACACCAATACTCTCACTCATAAACCACTCACAGAATGACCATTCACGCTCGCACTATGAACCATGATCGCCGCGACAGACGCCGGCGCGGCACTTGGGCACCCCAAAGAGGGTGGCCGCAAGGGGGCGTGGCACTCGCCCGTTCGCGCCCAAATTTGTGGGGATGTCTCGCGCGGTCTGCTCGCGGTTGCCCACCAGACTCGCTTCTGCTGAGAGCCGCCTGATCACCGCGACATGGCAGGCGTGGCACTGGGGCATGCCCAGTGGGGTGCCGCGAGGGGGCGTAACACTCGCCCGTTAGTGCCCAGGTCGCGGGGATGTCTCCGGCGGTTTGCTAGTTTGAAGGGGCCCACAAACACACAAATAAATACACACGAATAAACATATTCCCAATACCTATACGACCACCCTGCGGGTGATAAGGAGGTGAGGGGGGAGGGGGAACCAACGTCTCACTCAATCGATCTCGCTATCGATCTCACATTCGGTCTCACATTCGGTCTCACATTCGGTTTCACATTCGGTCTCACATCGGGACACCATCATCATCATCATCGACATCATCATCATCATCATCATCATTATCATCATCATCATCATCATCATCATCATCATCATCAACGTCATCATCATCATCATCATCATCATCATCATCATCATCATCGGGACACCATCATCATCATCACCATCATCAACATCATCATCAACATCCTCGTCATCGGGACACCATCTTCATCAACATCATCAACGTCATCATCATCATCACCACCATCATCATCATCACCATCATCACCATCATCACCATCATCATCTCACAATCGATCTGACTATCGATCTCACAATTCATCTCACTATCGATCTCACAATCGATCTCACATTCGGTCTCACAACCGATATCACAATCGATCTCGCAATCGACGTCATCATCATCACCATCATCAACATCAACATCATCAACATCATCATCATCATCATCAGCATCATCATCATCACCATCATCATCATCATCATCATCACCACCACCACCACCACCACCACCACCATCATCATCATCATCATCATGATCATCATCATCATCACCATCACCATCACCATCACGATCATTATCATTGTCATTCGCATCATCATCATCATCATCATCATCATCATCAGCATCATCATCATCATCATCATCATCATCATCATCATCATCATCATCATCATCATCATCATCATCATCATCATCATCATCATCATCATCAGAGAGAGCGTGATCCACCGCCGCTTTACTGTGGAAAATTGCCAACCTTTTCCTCCGGAACCCACGGGGGGGGGGGGTTTCTCCCCCCCCCCCCCTCCGAAAATCCCCCCCCCCCTGCTGGAACCCCTCCCCCCCCCCCCCCCCCTCCCCTCCCGGCAAAAAAAAAAAAAAAAAAAAAAAAAAAAACCCCCCCCCCCTCCGAAAATCCCCCCCCCCTGCTGGAACCCCCCCTCCTTCCCCCGGCAAAACCCCCCCCTTCCCCTAACCCCCCCCCCTCCCCCCTCCCCCTCGAAAACCGGGGGGGGTCACTACCGGTTCGAACCCCTCCCCCCCCCCTCCCCCCGGATCCGGAAAACCGGGGGGGGTCACTACCGGTTGGAACCCCCCCCCCCCCCCCCCTCGAAAACCGGAGGGGGGTCACTACCGGTTCGACCCCCTCCCCCCCACGCACCGCCAGCAAACGACTCCCGGTCCCTACCACCGCTCGCATCACATCCCCCACTGTTGTTCCCAGCACCACTGTCCTCACCACCACTGTCCCCACTGGTTCCACCACCGTCCCTATTGTCCCCACCAGTGCCCCCACCACTGTCGCACTGTCCCCACTGTTCCCACCACTGTTCCCACCACGGTTCCACTCTCCCCACTGTCTCCACGGACCCAACCACTGCCTATCCCCACTGTCCCCACTGTCCCACTGACTCCTCCGCTGTCCCACTGAGCTGTCCCACTGTTCCCACCACTGTCCCCACTGTCCCCACCACTGTCCCCACTGTACCTCTGTCCCATTGTCCCACCGCCGTCCTCGCCACCGCCTTTACCAGTGTCCCCACCACCATTGTACCCTCCACTGTCCCAGTGTTTCCACCTCATTCCCACTGTCCCCACACCACTGTCCCCACCACCACCGTTCCCACCACTGTCCACTGTCCCCCCTGTTCCCACCATTGTCCCCACCACTGTCCCCACCACTACCGTCCCCACCACTGTCCCACTGTCCCCCCACTGTCCCCACCACTGTCCCGCTGTCCCCTCACCACTGTCCCCACCAACACCGTCCCCACCACTGTCCGCACCCCCACTCGGTTTTCGAGAGGGGGGGGGGGGTTCGAACCGTAGTGACCCCCCCCCCCTTTTCATGATGAGCTGGGGGGGGGGGGGGTGGGGGGGTTCGAACCGGTAGTGACCCCCCCTGGGTTTTCCGGAGGGGGGGGGGGGGGGGGGGAGGGGTTCGAACCGGTAGTGACCCCCCCCGGTTTTCCGCCAGCAGCGGTAGAACACGCTCTTTCCATCATAATCATCAACATCATGATCGGGACACCGACGGGACACCGACGGGACACCGGCGGGACACCGGCGAGACACCGCGCGCCACCGGCCGCCCGGTGGAGAATCATTTGGTCCGACCGCGCCTCAGCCACAAAGGACACCACCGGGACACCGGCGGGACACCGCGCGCCACCGGCCGCCCGGTGAAGAATCATTTGGTCCGGCCGCGCCTCAGCCACAGGAGACTTTCCTCTCGCCCGCCCACGCAGCTTCGCCTCGCCCGCACGCACGGCACGCACGAACACGAAACCGAAATCGATTTCCTGGTAGGGAAGCTCTCCGTTCCACTTCGATCTCACCCCCTCACCTCCGATTTTCCCATATTTTCCGGGTTTTTGTCTTCCCCCCCATTCCCCATATGTTCCCATATTTTCATGGGAATCGACGATTACTTGTGTCTGTGTGTTTTTTCCCCTCCTGATAGTTTTGCCCCCCAGACAACTCTCTGTTGAGAGCCCTACGATCACCGCGACATAGCAGGCGTGGCGCTTGGGCACCCCAAAGGGGTGGGGGTGGTTGCCAGGGGCGTAACACTGGCCCATTCTCGCCAAGATTGCGGGATGTCTCAGGCGATTGGCTTTCTGTTGCCCCCCAGGCTTCCTTCTTTCGAGAGCCCGACATCCCAGGCGTGGAACTTGGGCCTCCCAACTGGGGTGCCGCAGAGTGGCGTAACACTCGCCCGTTCTCGCTCAAATGAATTTGTGGAGACGTCTCACGCGGTTTGCTCGTTGTTGCCCCCGAGACTCGCTTCTTTTGGTAGCCCGGTGATCACCGTGACATCGACGGCGTGGCACTTGGGCATGCCAAGTGGGATGCCGCGAGGGGGCGTGACACTCGCTCGTTCGTGCCCAGGTCGCGGGGATGTCTCAGGCGGTTGGCCTTATGGTTGCCCCCCACCCCCTCGGCTTGGAAGCCCCATGATCACCGCGACAGCAGGCGTGGCACTTGGGCACCCCACGGGGGAGCCGCCAGGGAGGGGGGCACTGGTGCGATCGCGCCCACCTTGCCGTCGCTCGGACGTCTATTTCCCGTGCATTTTTCGGTGTCGTGCGTTTTTTTGTGCTCGATGGTCCAGGATGATCCTTGATAGTTCTCGCCGAGAACAAATGCACACGTCCGAGCGATGCCAGGCCACATTGTGTGGAGGTCTCGGGTGGCTTGCTCGTTCTTGTCCCCCCAGGCTCCCTGAGAGCCCCATACGTAGAAGGCATGGAATACTAGGTGCTACACTTGCCAGATCATGCTCAGATCGTGGGACCTCTCAGGCGAAACGCTAGTTTGATTAGGCACCCCCGACCCCTCTCCTCTCAGAATCCCAAGACCATGCTGATGTAGCAGGCGTTGTTTTTGGGCACTCCTGGGGGGAGCCGCCAAGGTCCGCTCACCCAGACGCTCACAGGCGTCAGTGCCAGGAACTGAGCTGCACACGTGGGGACCCCCGCGACGAATCATGATTCCAACTGTTGACCCCCCAAACTTAGGGGGCAAACAAACCTACCTCGCTTTTGACCACCCTCGCTTCCAAGAGATACCATGCGATGCCAAACTACGGCCTGTACTGGTCGCTTGACGAGGAGGCGCGTGGTATGGCTTGGTTTTGCTTGGAAGCGAAAGCGGGGTAGGTAATTCACGCTCCAAGACTTCTGCTCGCAGACGGGTGCGCGGTTTCAGCCCACAGGCAGCTCGACTGCGGCTGCCCGGCGCTGCGGCCCCCGTGAACCCCCGAGCGGTCGGCGGTCCGCGGTGCCCCGCTCGCCGACCGGAGGCGGTGCGGAGGCCGCGGCTCCCTGCGCGGAGGCCCGGGGAGCGGGGGCGGGCTCCACGTCCCGCTGGTGGAGGCCGGCCCGCGAGAAGCTCGATGGGGAGATCGACGGCCTCGGCGGGCCTCGGCCGCCGCCGGGCGGCGACGGCCTCGACGGGGAGTTCGACGGCCTCGGCGGCGTGCACCGCGCCTGCATCACCGAGGCCGGTGGGGGCGGCTCGAGCGCGCCGACTCCCGAGGAGCTCTCCGACGGCAGCCTGCCAGGGAAGGCCAGCCCCCCCTCGAGCCCGCGGCCGGAGGCGACGCTCGGAGGCCCTTTCTGTGCCTCGCCGCTTCTGCTTGGCGGCGCGCACGGAGGCGTGGGACGAGAAGGGCGGCCTTCTGAGAAGGCACGGGGGCCTCTGGGGGGCTTCCCTGCCTCGTATGCCTGCGGAGGGCGCCACCTTCGCGCCACCACCAGGCAAACTCGGGCCAAGAACGCGGCCCCAGACCCATCAAGGAGCCTATGTTCTGGCAGACTACTCGATACGCGGCCAGCAGTTGCGAAGACGGGGGCAGGGTGGGCCGAGGGCAGTCAAAAATGATGGGAAGAAGCCGCGATCCTATCCCTATCCCTAAGATTGATAGGCCCAACTGCGATGACAGTCTCAGGGATGCGCCCTCAGACGCTGAGGAAATGCTCGAGATCGGCATCACAATCAGGTTATACAAATTATCTGGATAGGGATGTGCTCCAGGCTGGGAAGCCGATCCTGCTCCTCCCGTGCGGTGGCGACAGCGGCGGAAGAGGCAAGCCAGGGACGGCAAGCCAGCCCGCGGGCGGCCCGAATACGCGTCAAAGCCTACCAAGGACCGATCGGCCCGACATTCCTGTAGGCCTACGCAACCACGAAACGCTCTTAGAACGCAAGGCTATTCCAGTACTTCAGACCCGTGTTCTTAGGACATAACTCCTATTGGTCATACCTAGACGGTCCGAGCCGTACATGTTCTGAGAACGTGTAATGGAAACCACGAGCGGCTCTTGGAGCTCTTTTGGAGTCCCGAGACGGTGCGGTGACAGACCCTGCCTGCGGTGACCTCGGAACCCCAAGAGATCTCACCGCACGGTCCGTCACCGCACGGTCTTGGGACCCCGGAGGCCCCTGTTGCCCGAGACATCCTCGGAGAACGACCCGAGTCCCAAAACCGTGCGGTGACCCCGAATCCCCACCGACTCACCGCACGGTGTGGTCACCACCCCGTTGGGGGGCCCCCGAATTCCTGGGGTGAGCCTACAGGCAAGCCAGGACGCCTCGCCACTGCTTGACAGGAGCCCGCCCTGCGCGGCGTTTTCTTCTCCCCCTGGGCGGGCCCCGCGGGGCCCCGGGCGGATTGGAGCAGGCCCGCGCCGTCGGCGCCGACTGCCGGCGGGCTGGCCAGCCACACGCGGCCAGGCGCACGCGTCAGAGCTCGCCCCCCGCGGGCGCCCCTGGCCGCCCGGGCCCGGCAGGGCGGCCGGGGTGCTGCTGCCGCAGGTCCGCGTCGTCGACGCCGAGCATGGACTCCACCATGCCCAGCGCCGCGGAAACGGCCGCCAGGCAGGTGGCCGTGTCGTCCACGCGCAAGCTCTGGGGCCGGCCCTCCCTCTGCAGCTGCGCGGGGTGGCGCACGAAGGCGCCGCGCAGGCGCCAGGGCTCGGCCAGGGCGCCGAGCTGGGCGCCCTCCTCCGAGGCGAAGTCCTGCGGCACCTGGAAGAGTCGGATGTCCTTGTCCACCAATTCGATCACCAGCTGCGCGAGGCTCGAGTCCTGCAGCAGCGTCGCCAGGGGCGCAAGGCCGACCACGGGGCCGCAGGTGCACTGCTCGCTGACGTTGATGCCTGGGAGAACCTCGTCCCGGTACCGCTCGGCATGGGCCCTCGCCAGCTTCTCCAGGGACTCGAGCTGTCTCCGGGGCGCCCTCGAGGTGTTCAAGCGGACGGCCGTGGCCGACGCCACAGAGTATGACCACATGTTGTCCTCCTTCGCACTCTTGAGCTGCTGGCGAACGGCTTTCCCGACTGTTGTCACGACCTTTTCGGCGGCCCCCTTCTCCTCGCGGCGATCGTCAGGCAGCTGCGCCGCGGCGAAGCTCAGCGCCTCCCACACGATGCCCAGCGTGTGGCTCGTGAGCGCCTGCTGGGGCAACGCCTGCGCCACGGCGTGCTCGGCGGCCGCGAACCACTGGGCAACGGCCGACCACTCCACCTGGGACCCCAGCGCCAGCTCGCAGCGAGCCACGGTGGCCATGGCGGTGGCGTGCACGGCCGGGCTGAGGGCCTCGCCGCGGCCCGACCCCGCCGCGCCCGCGAGGAGGAAGGCCTCGGCCCCGCCCGGCGCGCCTCCTCCCGCAGGGCTCGGCAGGGCGCCCCGCCGCAGCCCGAGGCCGGGGACGCCCTCCTGCCGCCGCCCCAGCGCCCGCAGCGCGGCCCGCAGGGCCCGGCGGCCGTAGCGGCCCTGCGCCTTCGGCGCCGCCCCCTCGCGAGGCAGCGTGCGGGGCACCGAGCAGAGGGCCCGGAGGCCCTCCAGCTTGCGGCAGACGCAGGCCTCCAGGGCCCCGGCGCTGCCAGCGGCGCCCGCGGCGCAGTCCCCCGCCGCCCAGGACCCGCCCGTGAGGTTCAGCTCGTACCTCCGGAACAGGTCCGGGAACGCCTTGCCGCCGCCGTCCGCCTCCATGCCCATGAACCACAGCAAGTGCGTCGCGGCCGCGTCGAGGGAGTCCGACCGCTGGGGCGGACGAAAGCGGGGGGGCAGCAAGAGGGGACGGGCGAGCGAGCCGGCTGCATATGTGCAGCTGCTCCTCCTGGCGCCAGAAAGGGGGCCCGGCGGCGGGGCCGAGACCGGCTCCACGCACTGCGTTTCGTGCCCCCCCCACCCTCCCTTCCCCGATCCCCCCCCACTCTGCAGGAGAGCCCAGAATCGAATCGATCAGTCGAGTCGGCGATCGAAATTCATCGGATCGGCGGAAATCGGCAGCCAAGTCGGGAAAAGTCGAATCGGCGGACATCGGCAGGCTGGTATGCCTCCAATGAGACATCGGAGCCCCAATCAGAATCCAGAGCCGAATCGAATCGGAAGCCCTCGAAGTCGAACCGAATCGAATCGGAGGAGTCGAAGCGAGCCCTGCCTTCCCGATCCACCCCCCCACTCTGTTGCGGCCTGATCATCCCTCCCGTGACGAGCCCCTCGCCATCGAGGAGGCCCCTCTACGCCCGCACTCGCCTGCCCACGACTCGGAGCGAGGCGGGGGGGGAGGGCTCGTCACGGCAGGGGCTGGCCTACCAGGGGTCGGCCAAGCCGCCCTCGACTGGGGGAGCTCGGGGATCTACTGACCCGGGTCAATCCAGACCAGGGTCGGTCAGGCCTTGCAGGATCCTGCAGGATCCTGCAGGATCCTGCTCCCACGCCCGGGTCAATGCGCCCCTGGCCCTGCAGGATCCTGCAAGATAAGCACTCTGACTGACTCAAATTTTCATTGACCCCCGTCACTTGAGCTCCGAGGAGCAAACCGTGCACCAGTACCGCCAATCCACGGACCTTTTCTGGATTTCAGGGCAACCTCGACCGTGGCCACGCTGGAAGGGTCGCGGTGTCGATACACCCTGCCCCGAGATCTGACGTTGCCCCCAAACTGCAACATCGCAGAAAATCACCGCTGGAGCCCCGGGCCCCATCTTTCTGCGGCATGTCTCGAGCCGCATCGATCCGTGAGGCTCCCAGGGCCCGGAACCCGGCGAAACCACGCCCGGCTCGAAACAAATTGCGGCGCCAGGACCTCGGGGTCTCCTCATCTGACTAGCCTTATGTCGGGCGTGTCCCCCTACAGGGTGATTTTCGACGAAAAAATACTAAACAAAAAATCCAAAAGGTCAAAACATACTAAAAAAATAATCCCCAGACTATGTTTGGACTATCTTTAAAAAATCAGTTTTGAGCATTTTTGATTTTTCGTCGAAAATCCACCTGTAGGGGGACAGGCCCGACATAAGACTGGCCCCTCTCGCCCGCCCCGAGACAGGCTCGCCCGCAGCTCCTCCCTGACGTGCGCCTGCAGCGCCATCGGCCTGCACCCGCCCGGCCGCAGGCAGCCCGCAGCCACCGCGGCCGCCGCCCAGCGGCGCGGCGGCCCGCGGGCGCCGCCGACCTCGGCTGCACGCAGGAGCGCCCCGCGCGGCTTCGCAGGGGGCGCGAAGGGGGCCAGACTCAGGCGCGCAGGCCGCTGCCATATCGCATCGCAGTCGGCGATCGGGGAGCCCCAGGATCGCGGGGATTTCTTGGACCGGCGATGGGCCCTCCTGGCGGCGCCCTCGCCGCCGCCCATGGCGCGCTTCTCGCGCCAGGGGGCGGCGGGAGGGTCCAGCGACGATCCAGGGAATCTGCGCGTAGGCCAGCACCGAGGGCCACTCCGGCGAAGGGTCACTCCTACGTGTGGCCCTTTCCTCTCCTCCTCCTCCTCCTCCTCCTCCTCCTCCTCCTCCTCTTCCTCCTCCTCCTCCTCCTCCTCCTGCTCCTCCTCCTCCTCCTGCTCCTCCTCCTCCTCCTCCTCCTCCTCCCCCTCCTCTTCCTCCTCCTCCTCCTCCTCCTGCTCCTCCTCCTCCTCCTCCTCCTCCTCCTCCCCCTCGACGACCAGCGGCCGCCGGCCGCCCGAGGGCGCCCGCGCGGCACGCGGCTGGGGCATCGCGTCGCCGCGGTGGCGCCGCCGCGGCGGCGTGAGGGCGGCGCGAGGGCGGGGTGGCGGGGCGGAGCCCCCCGCGAGGCGCCCGCGCGTCGGCCTAGAGGCCAAAGGCTTGCGCACGGGCACGGCGGCGGCACGGACCGTGCCAGGTGCGCCCCCACCACCGCTGCCTCCCCGCCCTCCCTGGGCTTCCCCGCACCTCCTCCCCCCGCCTCTGCCTCCTGCCCCTCTCCGCTCCTCCCCGTTCTCCCCGTTCGTGCCTCCTGCTCTCTTCCCTTCTGCCTCCTGCCCATCCTCTCCCCCTCCTCCCCCCACTCATCCTCCTTGTCCTCCTCCCCCCTCCTCCTCCTACTCGTTGTCCTCCTCACCTCCACCTTCGAACATGCTCACCCAAACAGCTCATGGGCATCGTATCTAGATGGGCTGGCGGGGATAATGACGCGAAGCATCAAGACTGCATATTTCTCGCGGCTGCCAGGTGGGGGAGACATGGCCCGATAACAACACTGCATGATCAATCGGCATCACATCGGAACATCGAATCGAATCGACGCGTGCGTCGGATCGGTTTGCGCCAGCACGGCATCCAGATCGGGCCGGATCGGCCGCGCCACGATGCACGGCAACGCCGCGCAAACATCTGCCAGCGTCGGAACTCCGATATATCAAATCGACTCGGATCGGGCTGGCCGACGTCGATATGGAATCGGGTCGACCAGATCGATATGGGCCCAGAGGGAGCATTTATCCGAAGGCATGCTACCCAAACGATGCTTGCACTCGAAGCT
Source organism: Prorocentrum cordatum (assembly GCA_963575745.1). Lineage (NCBI taxonomy): Eukaryota > Dinophyceae > Prorocentrales > Prorocentraceae > Prorocentrum > Prorocentrum cordatum. The sequence continues at coordinate 28,477 of CAUYUJ010016308.1, forward strand.
CTTTGCCGCTCGAATTGTAGAACATTGGATGGGTCTGTAGAGGTTTCGCCACTGAACGACACGTTGCCGCCCGTGTACGTACCGTGGCTTCGATGGCTCCGTCGAGCCTTCGCATCGTTGCCGCCCGTTGCCACCCGCGGTCGCTCCATGAACAAACCCTGCCCATGGTGGGATTGCCGAGGTGTCGCAAAATTGCTGCCCGATGCCACCCGCGGGCTGCCCCGTGGGAGCAAAGCTGGGCCACCTCAGCCCCCCAGCTGGCTCCACGGCCTAGGCCGGGCATGCCCTCCTACAGGCGGCCTTGGGAAGAGACATTCATAGCCACACATACTCAAAAACGCTCCCAGAGCAAGAGCCCACGCCCACAGCAGCACCCTTGGGGGGCGCGCCTCGGTGAAGTGCAACTCCAGGAGGCCCCTCCTGCCTGGGCGGGCGGGGGGGGGCGCATCCGCCCGCGCGAGGAATCGGGGATGGATAAAGCCCCCCTTTCGCAAAACGGGGTTTCGTGAAAACGACCTCGGGCCCAAACCTGGCGAGCACAAACCTGGAAAATCACGGCCGCGGCGCCCTCTCGAAAACCGACAACGGATACCCCCGAAAGAAACCTTCCACCCCCTCCCATGGGCAGGCAAGGAGGTGCGGGGGGTTCTGGTGGCGCGGGTTCCGGCGGCTTGGTCCCCTTTCCCGCCTGTGGACAGGGGGAAGAGGGGGGGGGAAGGGTCCGGTGGCGGAGGATGCGATGGCGTGGGGGAGGGGAAGGAGGTGTGCTGTGGCGTGTGAGTTCGAACGCGCCTCAGCTACAGCCTCGAGGCTGATCTTCAGCCTCTGGTGGGGTTGCGGGGATGGCTCTGCCGGGGAAGGAAGAGAGGGGGGGGGTGCGCGCGTGCGCGGGGTAATGTTTGTCTGCGTACGCGAGAAGGGGATCGGGGAAAGAGAGAGAGAGAGAGGTGGAACGGGACAAGAGCGGAAAACGGGGAACAAAAGGGGGGAAAACGAAAGTAGCGGTGAAATGCGTGACTGTTGTGTGGTGTGTGTGGGTGTTTGCGCTGTGTGCGTGGTGTGCTTATGCGTGTGTGTTGCCGGCGTGTACGTATGCATGTGCCTGCGAAGGTGGCGCGCATGTGTGAATGTGGTGTGTGTGTGTGTGTGTGTCTGTGTGTCGTGTGTGTGTGTGTGTGCGTGCGTGCGTGCGTGCGTGCGTGCGTGCGTGCGTGCGTGTGTGTGTGTGTGTGTGTGTGCGTGTGTGTGTGTGTGTGTGTGTGTGTGTGTGTGTGCGTGGTGTGTGTGTAGTGTGTGTGCGCGTGTGCGCGTAATGTCTAGGAGCGTGTGCGCGCGTGTCTGTCGGCGAAGTGTCGCCGCCCAGTCTGGGGGGCACCCCGAGCGACCCGAATCGGCGGCACCTGCCGAAGGCCACTTTCCTCTGAGGGCGCCTCTAGACATTCACGCGAGCAAGCTGTTGCCAGCAGGAGAAGCGCACAAGGAACGCAGTCACCTGTTTGGCACCCCGAAACACCCAAGTGCACGGGGACCGCTCTAGGAATGAGTAACCATGGAAGGACCTAAGAGAGAGCGAACCCGTGGCGCATTCCCAAAAAGGGGTGGGGGGCCCCCCGTCCCCCCTCAGCACCCTCACCCCCCTTGGACCTGCCCTGCCAGAAGCCCCCCCCCCCTTTTTATTCCGTCTTTCGGAAGCTCTACCCCCCCTCCATCCCTGTCGCGCAACGGAAGCTACCCCCTTTCCTTTGCCTGTCCAAAGGGAGGGGGGCTCATGTGCCCCCTCCCCTTGAACCTCCCCTGCCAGAAGCCCCCCCCCTCCATGTTTCTCTGCCCATCGGAAGCTACCCTCCCCCTCCCCTCCTTTCGCGCTTTGGAAGCTATCCCCCCCCGTCCCTTTCCAAAGGGGGAGGGGCTTACTTAGCTCCCCACCCAGTTTGAACCTCTCCTGCCAGAACCCCCCCCCCTTTGGGCTAAACGGAGGGGGGCTTGGAAGCCCCCCGCCGGGCTCAAGGAAAGAGCGCCGAAAACCAACAGAGCGCCGAAAACCCAAGAACCACCGAAAACCAAAATAATACGAAAACCAAAGAGCGCCGAAAACCAAAGAAACGCAGAAAACCGAAAGGGCACCGAAAACCACAACAGCGCCGAAAACCGAAGATGCCCCGAAAACCAAAAGGATCAACAAAACCCTAACAAGAACGCCGCAAACCAAAGGAACGTCGAACCTCAAAGGGCGCCGAAAACCAAGGTGCACCGAGCAGCAATAGGGAGCCGACATTAAAAGGGTCGCCAAACACCAAGTGGGCACCGAAAACCAAAACACTGCCGAAGACCAGAGGAGCGCCGAAAACCAAAAGTGTACCGAAGACCAAAACGGCGGCGAAAAATCAAAGGAGCGTCCAAAACAAAATGGGCGCCGAAAACCACAAGGGCGCCGAGAACCAAAGGAGCGCCCAACGCAGAAAGGGCGCCGAAAACCAACGGAACGCAGAAAACAAAGGGGACGCAGAAACCAAAAGGAGGACGAAAACCTACAACCCGCCGAATGCAAACAAGTGCGCCGAAAACCAAAGATGCGCAGGAAACCAAAAGGACACCCAAAAACCAAAAGGACATCGAAAACCGAAGGAGCACCGAAAACCAAGACGGCGCCGAAAACCAAAGGGGCGCCGAACACCCAAGGGGCACCGAAACCCAAATAAGCACCGAACATCCAAGAAGGGCCGACAACCAACGATGCGCCGAAAATCTAAAAAGGCGCCGGAAAAATACGTAGCCCCCCGCAGTTGAGGATAAGAGTGAGGGGGCGGCGAGGACGTCGTCAGTCTGCGAGGCTCTGAAGAAGCCCGCCGCAGGCGCCTAACTTTACAAATTCGCATTGAGCACGCCGCAGGCGCCGATTTTCTCGTTAAAGCAATGTGGGTGGATCGCGGGGTGGGTCGCGGAAGGGTCGCGGGGTGGGCCGTGGAGTGGGCCGCGGGGTAGGTCGCGGGTGGGTCGCGGGGTCGGTCGCAAGATGGGTCGCGGGTGGGTCGCGGATGGGTCACGGAGTCGGTCGCAAGTGGGTCGCGGGTGGGTCGCGGGGTTGGTCGCGGGGTGGGTCGCAGGGTGGTTCGCGGGGTGGGTCGCGGGTGAGTCGCGGAGTGGGTCGCGGGGGGGGTCGCGGGTGGGTCGCGGGCGGGTGGCACCTGTGCCGCTGGGTGCCCTCGTGGCGTCCCAGGAGAACAGGCGGGTTGGCAGCCCGATCGTCACCACAGCTCGACGGGGCTGTGGGAGAGACTCTTGCCCTGTGGTTGGCCAGCCACAGTAGGTGCGAGCCCGCCGTACCACCCCTGAGAGGCCCGATGAGGTTACTCGAAGGGGTCCCCCGACGTGGGGGGCGCCGGAACTTCACTCCTTCAGCGGGGCCTCCACTGCTTGAGGCCGGCGGCCAAGTGGGGGTGGTGCCGGTGGCCGGGTGTCCGGGTGGCATGTCGAGGCACCTCGCAACGGCGGCGCGGATAACGCATGGGGCGGGTCCGTGCCGCCGTTCGTGTTGCGAGGTCCGACTGCATGTGAATTCATGCAGGCACCTTGGGCACCTCCCTTCGGGTTGTGTCGCCCAGGCGTTCTGTCCGGGCGCAAAAAAAAAGGTCGCGGGCGGGTCACGGGGTGGCTTGCGGGTGGGTCGCGGGGTGGGTCGCGGGGTGGATCGCGGGGTGGGTCGCGGGGTGGGTCGCTGGGTGGGTCGCGGGGTGGGTCGCGGGTGGGTCGCGGGGGGGACGACGACAACAAGCAACAACAAAGCAACAAGCAGAATCCTCACCACGGATCCCCACTAGAGCCACGCACCCAGGGACAATGAATGACCGTTCGGCCCCCTCACTCTGATGTTGCTTCGAGCGATCCACACCGAAACCTCCAGCGCTTGCTCCCGACACCGCGCGATCGCCTAATCGGTCGACAAATGCCGAATCTGGCTTCAAGAACGTGTCAACCGTGCTCTACGTAGTCACGTTCTTTCATGTTAAACTCTATCATGTCCTGT
>CAUYUJ010016308.1:37500-40000 GCA_963575745.1 Prorocentrum cordatum
GACCCTTGTCAGTCGGCAGCAGCGGCCGCCCAGTGCGAGGGTGGAGACCCTCCCAAAGACGGTCCAAACGCGCGCGCGTCTCGGGGGCCACTCCGCCGTGGCAAGGTTGCGCCAGCAGCTGCGCATTCTCGCCCGAATGCGCACCGCAGCGGGCACAGAAGATGAACTGGCCTACATGCCACACGCGGTGACCCCCACCAGGGGCACACGCGGGAGGGTCGAAGGCCTCACGGTGCCGAGCCACGCGTAAGCACCTCGCGCACCTGACGCCGCCCGTGGGCGCGGGCACAGGCACATGCGCGCCTGGGGGCGGCTCCGTGTCCGCCGCGAGGGCGGGCGTCGGCCCCCGTCTCTGCGCCCGCCGCAGCTGTCCGTGGCGAGGTGCCGACTGCGACTCGGGGCCGACAGCCTGCAAAGTCCTGGCCAGGAACTTGGCCACGAACGCGACCAGCTTAAATGAGCGCTGCACGCGCGCGCTCGCCTCGGCATCCGACGGATGCAGAGCAGCGCCCACGCGAGCGCCAGTATCTGCGCGGTGGTTTCCCCACCGCGCGACCGCGCGCAGCTCCTGCTCGTCGCCGCGGCGGCGGCGGGCGCGGCCCTTGACTTTCAGCACCTCCCCCCCCCCCCAAGGTCGCCCACCCGATCCCATATCTGAGACCACGCGTCAGCGCCCTCACACATGGCGCCCGTGGTCTCGAGGCGGCCACGCTGGAAGCTCGTGACCACCCATGCGCAGTCCGTGCGGTAGCGCAAGGGGCCGAGCGAAACATGCGTGATATACATGGGCAGGCCGTGCGCCTCGGCCAAGTCCGACGCCTGGTGTAATCCAGGCAGCAAGCCGCGCAAGGAGGCCACGAGTTCCCCTCGGGCGTCCACCTGCACTACGCACCAGCCCGCACGGCTGAGGCGCTGGTCGCCCTGTGCCAGCGACGCGCGCGAGCCGTCGCCGAAGGCCTCGCCTTCGAAATGACCGCCCAGCGGACGCTTGAGCCAGCGGACGAGGAGGGAGAGGGACGGGCCGAGCACCCAAGGCCGAGGATCGGGGACCAAGCCATGCCTCCAGAGGGCCCAGCCTGGGTGCTCGCGGATCCCCGATCTGACGGAGTGGGGAAGGTCGCACTCTCGCACGAACTGCCATGTGGCCAGGCACTCGCCCGCGATCCACGCGGCGAAGGTGCCTGGGCAGCAGCCGCGCAGGGGGCGCGACGGATCGGTCGTCAGACCACGCCGAAACTTCCGAGCCTGGTCCCAGATCCCGTTCGCAGCAATCGCACGGAGACTGGCCTGGCGTCGAGGAGCCCAATCGGAGCCGCGCGATCCGTTGCAGAGCTTGCGAAGGGGGGGCAAATAGGGACGGTGAGAGAGGCTCGACAAGTACTCGCAACACCTGTGAGCACGGTCCAACAGCCAATCCTCGATAGCAAATCGGACTACGCGCAACACTGAACGGGGGCACGTGCGAGCGAGGTCGATCTTATCCCCCTCGTGGGTTAAAAAGCATGCACACCCCTGGGCCGAGCCTCCGCCCGATCCGACGGCAGCTGGCGACGGCGGCAGAGATCGGGCCCTTGACAAAGGGCCGGTCGCTTTTGGACGGGTCGGCCAAGAAAGCGGACTCAGAAGCAAACATCAGCCTGGCAACCGAGCCCCGAGGAATCCACGAGGACCAAATCGCCCGAGTCAGCATGAAAATGGGTCCTGCCGCGCACGCATAGGCGGGGCCCGCCGACCACGGGGAGGCAGGGGCGAGGTGGAGGTCGACATCGAGGGAGCGACGAACTGCGCGCACATACAGAGCCGAGTGCGCCGCACGCCTCATCGGCTCGATCCCGCCCCACGCCCTCCCAGTCACCCCCGCTCGCCAACATCCAGCTGGGGTCAGCCCAAGGCTGACCAGCCGCCGTTTTCTCCCTCGAGCCGCGCGGAGCACACGAATGCGTGCCGCACGGCGCAGGACAGTGGCAGTGCGCTTGGTCCGCGCGCTCACTCCCGCACGGCGCCCGCTGGCGAAGTCGACGCCCAGGTTCCTCGCCGAGCTCTTGAGCTTGCCGCGCAGGGGGCGGCAGCGTCGCGCGACCTCGCGACCGCAGGCGGGCGAGTTGGACAGCGCCACGCCCTTGCCGGCGTTGACGACGAGCCCGCCCGCCGAGAGGTCGTCTCGAATTCTCTTGTAGGCTGCGCTGACGTTGGCCGCTGCGACTCTGGGCAGCCCGACCTTGCTGAGCTGAGCGTCGTCGACTGCGTTGCCCACGTCCACCGCGCCGAGCGCCGCGATCTCATCCAGCCGCGGGACGAGGAAGATGCCCATGCAGAGGTCGGCGAAGCTGCAGCCTGCCACCACTCCTCGCTGCGGGCTGCACCAGCCCATGGCGACGCCGTCCGCGGTGACCAGCCTCGGCAGGGCGTGCAACCTGACGATCATCCTCATCAGCATCATGTTGAAGCCCATGGCGCGGGCGCGCAGGGCCAGCAGCGCCCACGGGATGTGCTCGTAGGC
>CAUYUJ010016308.1:45000-95000 GCA_963575745.1 Prorocentrum cordatum
GAGGCGGGTGCTGCCTGGCCGGTCGAGATGGGTGTCGGAGTACGGCAGGGGCCCGACCACGAGAAACCTTCCACAAGAAGCCCAACCCTGAGACCCCGGGCCCAGGATGTCCGTTGATGTTTGGTGTGGGCACGTCACGCTTTCCACGCAAGACCATCGAAGCCCGAGAAACCCAGGGCACCCTGGAGGCAAGCAGGGTGTTTCTTGGCATGCGTTGTCACTGTAAAGTCGAACCGTATAATAAGGACACGCTGTAAGGATCCAAGGGCCTTGATAAGCCATGTCGACACGTTGCGAGCGGGGCGCGGCCAGCGAAGGCGGCCAAGGATGGGCGGAAGGGGAAGGATGCAAGGGTAACCTTGGGGAGTCGCTCGTCCTTACTATGCGGGTTGGCTGTAAACGATCGACGCCCACGCTCAGATGCGAGCGAGGGGGCAAGCGAGGGAGAAAGTGCTTCTCAGACGGCAACGGGGGCTTCTCCGAATGCCTCCGGCCTACCGAACAGTTGCCGGTGCCTTCGGGGAAAGCTTAGAGAACGTCTCAAAGGCCGGAAAACTTCCGAGCCCTCTGAGGAGGCCCGCCCCCTCTGGCTTCCCCCCTCTGGGAGCGCCGCAGTTAGCGACGACAAGAAACTGGTTTTACGCGAGATGGCGTAGCGATATTACGCCGCGGCTTCCGTGGGCCGCCAGCGTGACACGCCAAGTGGAAGACAGAACGCTTACGCGCGACCTTACGCGGAACGCTTACGCGCGAATGTCGGCGCAAGCGACCCCGTTTTCTTCAATCGCTCAAGTGGGGGCGGTCGCCGAAAACGTCAGGGGGCGGAGGACGAGGACACAAAGGCCACGGTATGAGGGAGGAGTGAATCATGGCGAGTGCGCGCACGGTGCCGTCGCTGAGTGGCAAGGGGAACTGGAACTGAAGTTGGTTAGTTGTCACAACGTCCACCGCAAAAAGTATGGCGGCTAGCAAGGGGAAGGCGCCATCCGCCCTGTTCCTTCTCCTCCTCCGCCGGCTGCGCCTCCCCTCATTACTCACACTTCTCATCGTCACCGCGCTGAGCTCCATGCTCGTTCGCCCTAACCCTCCTCATGTTCGTCCTCCGCCTCTTCTGTTGCTTTTCGCAGAAATCAGCAGGCATCACGAGCACCGGCATCACACATTTAAGGTTTGAGCTGTCATCGCGACGTTTGGCGCGTCGTTCGGCGCTGGAACGAGCGCATGGTTACAAGGCGTTACGATGCGCATTCAACCAGTGCAACATTTTTTTTCGGAAAACGCGAAGATGGATAATCAGAGTGAAGGAGCCGAACGGTCATTCACTGTCCCCGGGCCCTGGGCGCGTAGCTGGAGGCCGGCGGCGAGCGAAGGGGGGGAAGCGAGAATGGAGAGAGCGCGTTTCACGGGCCCTTGCCTTGGGAACATTCGGCGGCGCATTTCGAACCGGGGGGTGGGCCCACTGCCCAAACTCCCCCCTTCCCGACCCCCCCCGTTGGGACCCCCCCCCCGTTCGCCAGCGCCGGCGGCCGCCAGCAGCGCCGACAGGGGGACGCAGCGACGATGACCAGAGGCGGCCCAAAGGGGGGGTTCAAACCCCCCCCCCCCCCATGGCGCCGGCGCTGGCGTTGGCGGCGGCGACGGCGGGGACGCAGCGACGATAACCACCACTACCACCACCACCACTACCACCACCACCGCCGCCTCAACCCACAACCACCACCACCACCAACCCACCACCACAATCACTGCCACCACCACCACAGCCACCACCACCACCACAAACACACCACCACCACCACAACTCACCACCACCACCACCACCACAAAAACCCACCACCACTACCACCACCACCACCACCACAGTCTACCACGCCACCACCACCACCACCGCCACAAACCACCACTACTACAAGCAGCGCAACCCACCACCACCACCACAAACCACCACACCACCACAAACAACCACCACCACCACCACCACCTCCACAAAACACCGCCACCATCACAACCACCACCACCACCACAAACAACCACACACACCACTAAACCACCACCACCGACACAACCCACCACCACCACACCACCACCGCCACAACCACCACTACCACCACCACAACATCACCACCACCCACACCACCACCACCCACCACCACACCACCACCACCACCACAAACCACCACACCACCACCACCACAACCACCACCACCGCCACCACCACCACCACCACCACAAGACACCACCACCACCACCACCACCGTCGTCCTCGTCGACGCTCCCCGCCGCCGCCGCCCGCCGCCGCAGGCGCCGGCGCCGGCCCAGAAAAGGAAATCGTCGTCCCCGCCACCGCCGCCAGCCGCCCGCCGACGCAGGCGCCGGCCCGAGGAGAGAGGAGACGAAGGGAGGGGAGGGGGGGGGGTCGACCCCCTCCCCCTCCGTCTTGGGAGGCGGAGGGGGGGGGTCGAACCCCCCCTTGGCCAATCCAGGGGGGGGTCCGGTTCCAACCCCCCCCCTCCAAGCGACCACAGAACGCGCTCTTTCCGAGAAAGAAGATCTTCTCAGAAGGTGGCGGGGCTTCTCAGAAGCCCTCCATCTTTCTGAGAAGATTTTTCTGCATTCGGGGCAGGCTGGGAAAACTTCTCAGACGGCCGGGGGACTTCCAAGCCTTCTGAGAATACCCGCCACTTTTCACTGCACCCTGGGGTTCGCCGCCGAGAAATGAGATTCCCCGGTGGGATTGTTGTTGCGTTGTTTGTAAAATGTGTTGTTGGATCGTTGTTTGTTGCTTGTCACCGTCGTCCCGCCCTCTGACTGCCTACCAGACCACCCCAACCCAACCCGAAGATCCGAATTTGACCCGAATTTCGGGTTGGGGGGGGTACGGGTTCCACGTGTTTTTTCAACGTTCCCCGACCCCCCCCCACTGGAAATGGAGGGCAAATTGAGGCCTTCGGGTTGGGTTGGGCGGGTTTGGTAGATGGTGACCCTCGACCCACCCGCGATCCACCACCCGCGACGCACCCCACGACCCACCCGCGGCCGGCCCGCGACCCACCCGCGACCCACACCGCGACCCGCCCCCGACCCACCCGCGACCCTCCCGCGACCCAGCCGCAACCTGCCGCGACCAGGCCGCGACCCAGTCCGCAGTCCACCCGCGACCCACCCGCGACCCACCCGCTACCCACCCGTGACCCGCCCGCGCCATACCCGCGACCCAACCACATGGCTCTAACCCAAAAACTCTGCGCCTGCGGCGGGCTCTCTGTATAGTTTGGTAAAATTAGGCGCCTGTGGCGGTTTCCTTCAGAGCCTCGCAAACTGCTCACGTCCTCGCCGCCCCTTCGCTCTTATCCGCAACTGCGGGGTAGAAATCAAAACCGTCCGTCGCTGCAAACGAGTGCTCGCGTCCGTCACGTGGCCACCCACATGCCTTGTGCCCCCATCTCGAAGATCTGATTATTGTGCCAATGTCCGCGACTGTTTCGTTTCCGTGATTGGCTCCTGGCGTTGCTTCGTCAATTTTGGCACCCGGGGGCAACGTTCGTGCCGCGGAGACATCACAAAACTGGAGCAGAGTGAACAAACGAACCTGTCCCGGGAAGGAGTCGAGAGCTTTAGGGCCAACGGGTTGAACAACTTAAGATGTCCGAGGTTTGGGTCATCCTCGTCAATCAGCGCCACGGCCGCCACTTGTCACCTCCACTCTCGTACACCAGTCCTTTCCAGACGCACAAATGCAGAAAGGCAGGGCCATCACGAACATGTTATGGCACCAACGGGGGCTGGCTTGTCAGCGCAGCCGTGCTCCAACAATGCCCGCTGCCGCGACGGCAGAATGCCCCCTCGGCCTCGCGCATTGTCGTCCTCTCTGGCGCGAAATTTCGCCAGAATGCATCTGCTCCCGTTCCCCGACGCCTTGAAACAAAAACAACAGGAAGGGCGACGCGTTGACACAGGAATGCAACAACACCTATCAACGCCACCCTTCTACAATATGTTTCGAGCCAGACCGATCTGTCCGGATCCCGCCTGGGTACCGAACCCAAGCACAAACGCCCGTTCTGATCGTTGCTTTGCGGCTCCCTTCATCCGAGGGCTCGGCGACCAAGACCGCCATTACTACTGCCGCCGCCCCCGCCCCTGCCTCGACAGCCGCCCCCCTGGATCACGGCCCACCTGTTCGCCCTGCGCAACCTGGTGCTTAGACCGCGCTGGTGAGTTGGCCGTTGCTGACGAGACACTTCCAGATCGCGGCCGTGCTGGCTGCAGAGCGACATCCTCGGGAACGTCCACAAGCCGGCCTCCACATGTGAGCTACGAAGACAAAAGGGGGTCTTGCGCGTGAGGAGATGGCGCGCCCTTAAGCGATGTTTCACGCTGGCCACTGAAGCGGTACGACATGTGGCAACGAAGGCACACACGCGCGATCTTTACACGGGCAATTTCTGCATGGATGCCCGCGAAATAAAATTATGTGTTACAAAATCACTGGCGGGGGGGCAAGGACCCCAAATTGAAGAGGGACGCTGGCAAGGCATGCACCTGCAAGACAGCACATCTGACGACTGCAACCGACGCAATTATACTACTTATCCGGGGTCATGAACTCCGTACTAGATAGCCCTCTGCGAACATGTGTGCGAATGTATGGCCAACCTGACCCCTGGCGTCCCCCCTTAGGAATGCTGAGACCAACGCCTCGCCTGCGACACACTCAAGACCTGCTCCGAGAACATTGGATGTTGGGCACGCGAACGAATAAACCGCCTGAAACATCCCTGCTGAAACCAGCGCTTCGCCTGAGAATTCTCAGAATCTCCGAAAACAAAAGATGCTGGGGACGCAAACAGGGAAACCGCTTGAGACATCCCCACGCCCCCTCTCTGGGATGCCCGAGTGCTACGCCTGCTACATCGCGGTGAGCATTGGGCCACACATTGGTTTGAGTGGGTCAGAGTCTGAGTGCGAGATTGGGGTGAGTATGAGTGTGTCTGAGTGTCAGTGAGTCCGAGAGTGAGTGAGGGAGTCTAAGTTTGAGTGAGTCTGCATGTGAGTGAGTCTGAATGTTCTGAGACTGAGTATGGGTGAGTCTGAGCGTGAGTGAGTCGAACTGAGAATGAGTCTGAGTGTGAGTGAGTCATAATATGAGTGAGTCAGAGTGTGAGTAAAGTGGTTGTAAGTAAGTCTAAGTATGTGTGGGTATCCGCCAGCCCCCTTGTGGGGCCACCAGGCTGTAGGCCGAAGCTTCGCAGTTTCCTGTACCAGTTGCAGCTTCCATTTTCCACTGTTACAGTTCTGCTTCTTGCTGCTTACTGTTCCTTGCTGATGGACCGCGCGAGGGGGGGAGGCCCAAACGGGCAGGTTTAGCACGCCCTGAGCGTGTGCTCTGAATTGCTGGGGTGCGTAAAAATGCATACCCCTCACGCAGATCGGCGGGGTCAGGGTCCAACAACACAAGGGGTTTGCCACATTTCTTAAATTCGCTGGCGCCCCTCACGCTGATCGGCGGGGTCAGGGTCCACAAACACGTGGGGATTTGCCACATTTCTGAAATCCAGTGGCACCCTCGCGCAGATCGGCGGGGTCAGGGTCCAAACACATACGGGATTTGCCACATGTCTGAAATTCGGTGGCACCCTCACGCAGATCGGCGGGGTCAGGGTCCAAAAACATACGGGATTCGGTGGCACCCCTCACGCAGATCGGCGGGGTAAGGGTCCAAAAACACATGGGGATTTGCCATATTTCTCAAATTCGCTGGCACCCCTCACGCAGATCGGCGGTGTCAGGGTCCAAAAACACATGGGGATTTGCAACATGTCTGAAATCCAGTGGCACCCTCACGCAGATCGGCGGGGTCAGGTCCAAAAACACAATGGATTTGCTATATTTCTGACATTCGGTGGCACCCTCATACAGATCGGCGGGGTCAGGGACCGAAAACCCAGGAGATCCTCAACATTTCTGAAATTCAGTGGCACCCCTCACGCGGGTCGACAGGGTCAGGGTCCGAAAACACATGGGATTTGCAACATTTCTGAAATTCGGCGGCACCCCTCACGCAGATCCGCAGGGTCAGGATCAAAAAACACATGGGATTTGCAACATTTCTGAAATTCGCTGGCACCCCTCACGCAGATCCGCAAGGTCAGGGTCGAAAAACAAGCAGGTCCCGACACTGCTTCACGGCGGCGCCCAGACCTCATGATTTAGCTTTTGCATCTCACATTATCCGAGATAGGTGGCAGGCGGCATGGGGCGAAGCTCTTACGGATAAATGAGTGTGAGCGTGAATGAGTCAAACTGGTGGAGGAAGAGGAAGAGACGGGAGTGACGATGTTCTCTCGGAGCCGTCTAAGGAATAGCAGGGGCTCGACGTTAGGATATTGGGAATCACAACGACCCCATCTCAGGTTCTGGGAGAACCTATTGATTTGATGTCTGAAAGAATTCGGGAACCTCGATCCAGAAGTCCATACGACAACTACAATGCGTCAACAGATTCCGACATGCCCACGCGAAGCGGGCGTGTGGACTGCGTTCCGATGTTGCCTTGAAAGGTTGTTAAAACTTCACGGGTGTCGATGAACACGTGGGCACGCATCAAATTACTGACAGGGAGGAGGGGGGCGTGAAGGGTATCCCTTGGGATAATACCAATTCAAATGCAAGACCAACGATGAGGCAGAATCGCTTGTACATTGCACTATTCCTGGCCAAACCACTAAAACCAAGGGCGGTAAAGTCTATGTGCCGCTGGGGAAAGAGAGCCGACGAGGCTCGAACAGCGACGGGCCACAGCGACGGCCAAGCACGAACTGGCCCGACCGGTACTCAGGCCAGGTGCAGCGAGGGCGGCGCCGGCTGGCGGCGACGGGCGCAACCACGGTTTGGGGAACGACATGTTGTGGGATACATGGTGGCACAACACAGAATAATACGATGTGCGATGATACCTCCTTGAACTGATAACCAAACAAGCTGCGAGGACGTACTTGACACCAGTGCTGGATGCCAGTGCGTATAACTTTACAAACTGCAGATGACGATATAACACATTAAGACTGTATACGGCGGCAGAAAACGAACGTACGGTAAAAGGTGACCTCAGCATGAGCAGGTCCTGCTTCTCGCAGACTGGATGGATCTGTTTCAGAGACAAGGACATCTATTACTAGAGTGGACGATATGTATATGTTTATGTATGTATATATATATATAAATGTGTTGCGAAATAAAAATGCAGTACCCGTGTCAGAACGATAGACGGTGATGTGAGACGGTAGTTCGCCTAGGCGAAAACATATTGTATGATGCGGCAGCCCTGTACAGTACACATAAGTAGGTAAAGACGATGGAGACACATTCTACAATTTGAGACAACAGAATGCACAATCTACGAGGAAAGACTATAGCCGTCGATGCAAGACAATATCTTCACTGCCACAGGCTGTATCAAACTGTGTAAGAAGCTGCATTTGGCGATGAAACACAATACACATATATACATATGTTTACGGCGACGCACATCAATACTATATATGATGGTGCGCCAAGATATGGTTTGGGCGCGTCTCCTTTTACTTCATGACACATTGCGCTGTGCATTCATATTGTCCTACGCAATCGGATGCAATATTACGGCCTCCTATAAATTATACCATCTCTCATCAGATCATTATTATTCCATCTTGTATCGTCCCATACGAGCCTGAGATATTCTGCAAGGGATGGGGCGGAACACCTTCGACTACAATGTTAAATGCGCTGGAGTTGATATTCTTCGCATCTTTAGCAGGTGTGTGCACCGAACTGTGTTGGCAGAGTTGTGATTCATACCCAGGCCGAGCGCGAACAATTCCTCCATCGCGCATGTGGCAAAATCGCGCTCGAGCGCATTGTGGAAGAGCACGTCCACGCTTCCCGTGCGCAGCTGCTTTCCAGCGGCGTGGGCAACCTAGAGCACCTCGGTGGGCATGGGGATGCCGCGGTTCCAGGATTGATAATCAACACGAGCATAGCGCGCAGGCTCGGCCGCCCAATTAGATTCATCACACGCTGCCTCACTGCGGCCATGCAGTCGTCTATGACGAAGAAATGAGCAGCACATTAGGACGAGCAAAACGGGAGAACATGGAAGATTGTGGGCAAGGAGGAGGAGGATAATAAGGATGTACACGCGGCGCCGACCACTGCGCACGACGACGACGACGACGACGACGACGACGTCGACGACGACGACAACGGCGGCGACGACGACGACGATGAGGCCGCGCGGCAACTACGGCGACGGCGCGCGGCGGCGGCCCGGCGCGGCGGGCCACCGCTCCTCGACGGAGGCCGCCGCCGGGGCAGACCGCTTCGCCGCCTCGGCGCGCCGCCATCGACGTCGTCGACGCCGCCGCCGCCCGACGGCGCAGCTCGCCGCCGCCGCCGATCGTCGCAGGTTGGCCGCCCGTCGCTGGCGCTTGCCGGCGCTCGTCCTCACCGCTCCGCCGGGGTGGAAGCGGGCCGTCGAAGCCGGCATCGTCGTCGCCGCCGCCGCCGCTGCCACCGCGATCTCGTCGCCGTCGTCCTCGTCGAATCGAACGCTGAGGATTTCGACCGTCTCTGCTCCTCGCCGGGCCTCTGCAGGCGGCAGGCGTTGGGATCTCCGCGGAGCCACCAAGGTACTGCGAGGACCTCTGCAAAAAAAACTGGAAGGCAGTCATTGGTGTTGTCGACGTCGTGTGATCGAGAATCCTATTTCGTGGACGTCGATGGTCTTTGTTGGGCCTCTGGAAGCGCCTGAAAACCCGAGCCTCAGGAACCCTGACGGGACCTCTGGGGACCACCGAGAAAGGTCGTGGTCGTCGTCGTCGTCGTCAAGCTGCAACAAAAAACATCGTCACGAGGGCGCCCGCTGGCTGAAGTTGTTGTCGTAACCCCGTAAGCCTGCTAATTCTTGTTTTGTGGAGAGATTCGTTTATTTAAAAATTGGGGACGCCACCCCCCCGTCTGAGAGCGGAGAGGGCGCCAACGAAGAAACCATCCGCGTCGGCCAGGGAGGGGCGCCAGCGGGCGCGCCCAGCTGCATTGCATTAGTCTCCAATCCTTAGCGCGTTTTCCTCTCGACACGTCGATCCGCCAGACTCCCGCAAGAACGACCAATCCCTCCTGCAGGGCCCCAGAATGCCAGATCAAACCAGCAGGCGGCGGGAGGCGCGAAATTTGGGCATGGGCCTGCAGCGCCACAGCGCAGGACAATAAGAACCCTCTTCAAGTGCACGAGCACGTAGGGGCTGGGTACGCCCCGCAGCTGAATAGGCAATGCTGCCGCTGGCCTCGCACGCGCAAAACCAACGAACAGGTGCGTAAGGTGCCCGTGTGCATCTCGGGCGTGTACCATTCGAACTAATAGAACATCAATTTTCGCGCAAACGCAGATCAGTCCAGAAACCACCAACCAAGGTACCCCGAAGGACCCCATGCCTTTCGAATCAAAGTCCCTGGGCATCTCAGATGGCAAGAAATAAACGCAAGTAGAAGCCACACTCCGTCCAGGGCCCCCTTCCCGAGGTAGTGTTGAACGGCGAAGTTCCATGATGCGCCGTGGGCATTCTGCTCGAGGTACCCTCGCATCTGGGCAGGGAAACCAGGCGCGCCAGCATGGGGGGCGCCCCCGTCCGGAAGATTCCAAACACGCGGAGGGAAAGACCGCCATTCTAGATTGGTGAGGACTGCGACAACTGCGGCCGTCGGCCCCCTCGCACCGCGCAGAATGCGGCCCGACGCCGCGCGGGCAAACTAATCGGCGCGAGCGCCCTGCAAACGCGAAGCCCCCATCTTGGCCTCAAGGCCCAGACTTACCCATGGCCGCCGGCAAACGAGGAGCCGATCGCGCCGAAAACAACGGGCGGGATGATCAGATTCAGCCTTCAAAATAAACAACGACGTAGTCGCGCAGGACCCACGGCTCCACCAACCCGAACGCGCAGCAGCGCGGGCGCGGGCCGAACGGACCTGGCAGGGCGAAAGTCCTCAGACATCGTGGCAAAGGACAGACCAGACAGCGTCCCAGGCTCGTAGAGTTCCGGAATCCCTTTGCAAATGCCAACGGGGCACTTTGCCCTCTTGGCCTTCGAGTCTCGGCTCTCCGAGTCCGCAACATCATGCTGCGCCCATTTTCGCCAGCCGCGGGGGCGGCCCCCAAGTCGCGGATCGAATCTTGGACGCCCATGAAAAAAAAAAAACTCCACATCTCAACGCTCCCGGGCGATCCGGCATCCGGCCACGCGCTCGTCAGTCACTACGAGAGACACGTAGAGAACTCACAGGCGCAAGCTGCCCAAGCCGCGCGCCGGCCGAACGGCGGCAGGGACAGCAGCGCTGACCATTTCGTCGGCGCTCTTCTGCAATTTCTGAGATAGATCTTCAGAATCGACCAGTGTAGCCACGACGGGGAAGAGCCGATGGTGAACCTGATCCAACGTCCGGACAAAATGCGCAAACCCACGCGCGGGGGAAGGGGGGGGGGCATCGAGGTCACACCCAGTCATGATAAGCAAGACGGGCGACGCCGAGTCAAACAACTTGCGCAAATACCAACGGGAAGCGACCGAGACGTCGCCCTCGGAAGCAGCGAGTTCGCGGGGCAGCTCCCGCTTGGGGCCGCCTGCAAGAAGGAGCTACCTCGAATGTCGACGCCCCGAAAAGCGGCGCTGTCTCTGCTCCGCTCGTCCAAGAATGACGCCGCGACTGCGGTGGAAGCCTGAAAAAGCATAGCACGCCCACGCACGGTTTCATTAACAACCTTGCTTTTTTTGGGGGGAAGGGTATCACATTCAAACAGATCTGCTCTGACGGGGGGCCCTGGCCGCGCCTCCGCCGCTCGCGCGCGGGGCCCGCTCCAAACTTCCTCCAACTCCGCATTCTGCTCGGGGCCAGCGGCCCGCCATCTCCTCCAGATCGCAATCCAATGGGCCGCCATCTCGCCGGGCAACAACAGGGGCCCAACAGGGGGCCGGAGAAAACCAGGCGGGCCCCCATTCATGCGTATAAGTCCATGCGCGAGTCATCATGGTCCCCCTTGGCAGGGCCGTGAGAACCCGCTCCTCACATCGCCTCAGCTGAATTTGCGCGAGCATCAAACCAGGCCCCTCCGAGCAGCCGGGGGCCAGGAAATCGCGAAGATCGACGCCGCGCGCCGAGCGGCCCGAGATTCCACGCGGGCCAGCCGAGCCCGCCGCGCCCGGACATTCCTCGACGTGGGCACGCGTGCAGAACGCGGCCCAACATACTGGCCAAATAACAACATCGGCACGACAACTCTCTAGCAATCTGATTGCGCCCGCGCCCCAAGGCGACTCGAAGTTCTAGCGGCACCTGGGAGTGGCGAGGCCGGGGGGGGGGGCAGCGCGGGCTCCGAATGCGATTTCCCGCGCCCATTGCTAAGAAGTCAGCGAAATGCGTCGGACACCAGGAACGCCCCCCCTGCCCGGCGCCGCGCGACGTCGCTCTCACGTCCATGACTGGCCCGAGAGTCAAACTCCCAGAAGCGCGGGGCCGCGGCGCGTAGGCGCAAGTTGACTCATCTGCAAAGTCCCCTTGGAAACGACGAACGAACCGTCAGCCGTCGGAGCCGTCGGAGCCGTCGACTTCCAGGGCGTCGAGCCGTCGGAGGCCATGTCCGAGACGCCCCCTTCAGATGGCGAGCCCGGGGGAGCTCGAGTCCCGAAGCCACGGGGTAAACTGCAAGCGCGCGTCTCCTGGCCACGCCCCGGAGCAAGGCGCCACGCGGCAACGCTGCCTCCACGCAAGCATGCGTCTTGAACGGCGAGCCTCCGCACTTCGACACCTCGCAGAAGGGCGCGTGGGCCTTCGAAGCAAACGCAATTAATCATCGCGCCCCTTCCCTCGCGAGCAAGCGCAGGCAACTCTGGCGCGAAGAGTGGCCCAAGCGCGCGCCATCTTCGGATAAACGCAGAACTGCATCGGCTCTGCATCGGGACCGAAGCCCCCCATGGGGGCCCGCGGGGCCGCCGCGGTTGCGAAGAGCGCGTTGATCGCCGACGCCCCCCCGCAGTTGTTTCATCGGCAACTCCCAAAACAGCACCCATGTGCGATTCCAACCGCCAATATAAACCTCCGGGCGCGCTGCCCCAGGGGCGCCCAACAATTTCCGGCCCGCGCCCCCCCCTTCGCGCTGCTGCAATACAAACAGACCCACTTAAACGACAAGGCCTTGCGCGCGCAAGCCCCCGCACCCCCTTGGGGACCTTCTCAGGAATTGCTACGCGCGGGGAAAAAAAAGGGTCGCCGCGTCGTCGTGGCGCGTTCCGTCTTGGCTTGTTTTCGCCGATGAGGGGGGCGGCGGTGCTCGCGCATGCAAACTTAACAGGAAGCTCCTTGCAAGAGCACCCCTGTGCGTGATACCACAGACAAGGCGCGGACTAGGTTAGCGAAGTCGGCGGAGGCGGCGTCGGCGGCTGCCTCGACGCGCTTCGACTGCCGCGCCCTGGACTCCTCGATTATGAAGCGCCCCATCTTGATGGCGTCGTCGCGGGCCGAAAACTTCGCCGCTGGTTCTCCTGCGGAGTGCCCTGAGCTCATCAACCTCCTGAGGGGGTGGGTGCATCGCCAGCGTCACTACCAGCGTCGTCGTTGCCATCCAATCGTCGCGCCGTGGGCAAGCTCCTTGGACATGGCCTGGAACTGCATCGAGACCCGAGGGGGAGGTGCTTCTCCACTGCGAACTTGCGGAGGCCAGCCTCTGCCAGCCCCTGCATATCGGAAACACCCACGGGTGCCATCGGAACATCTGAAGCACGTTGGCCACCTCCCAGGGAGACGGCAAGCACCCCCACCTGATTGGCCGCCACCGCCAGAGCCTTCACCAGGTACTGCTTCAAATTGCCCAATCTGAGCACGACTGGCATCCGCAGCAATGGAGCGAGCCCCACGCTGCTGGATGCGCTCGTGCTCGAGGCAGGCGTCCTCGTTGAACTGCTGGTGGTCCGAAGCTGCTGGAGGTCCGAATCGGCCTGAGACGTGTCTCTGGTGGCTTTCTCGTGCGCGACGGTGCCTTCGGCCAGTATATTCGTGGCCTCCACCAATTGTTCCTCCAATGTCTCCTGCTTCGTCGCCCGATGCTGTACATGCCAAACGCACCGCGTCCGCCGTTTCCTCCACGACTCGGGCAAGGCGAATGCGCTCGGCGCTAGCTGCATTCTAGAGCCTGGCTGCCGTCCACTCTGGCTCTTCGGCAACAGGAGCTTCAGCCACGAACCGAGGGAGACCCCCTCGAACCTCGGACTTGGTTGCAAGCAGCAGTGCAGCAGCACGAAGCGTGGAATCACCATCTGCACCAGGCACACCAACCTCAGGACCAGGGCGAAAAACATTGCGACGGTCGCCCTGCCCTCGCTGCTCGCTTGAACTGATGCAATCGCCTCCGCATTTCGAACAAAAGCTCTTGCCGAAGAACTTGTGCTCCCAATGTTTGCAATCAGCGCACACGTCGCGCGCCGTCCACTGGGACTTAGACTTGCCACCCTTACTGGCAGTGTGCCACGGCGCATGCTTGCGCCACGCCATGACTGCGCGCCTGGCGGCTTCCCCCACGGGTGTATGGGGCACCGACGCGAATCGCGAAGGGATGCGAAAGAAAACAGCAGGGTCTAGCCTCGGATCATAGGTGTCTAAATTCCTTATCGTTGTTTGAAGAATTTGGGCGTTCGGGCGCCTTCCGCTTCCCGACGCTCGAAGACGGCCCAAGAAGCTCCGAAGATCGCCCCAAGACGGCCAAACGCCCTCCAAGACGTTCACACAATGGCCGAAAGAGGCCCCAAAACAGCCCGAGACGCCTCCAAAACAGGCCAAGAAACACCCAAGACGTCTCCAAGAGAATAATTAAACAGACGGGGGACCCGAACGGACATCTCCTCGTCCTCCTACTGTTCCCTCCCCCCCGTCCCCCCCTGACCTTGCTGCCCTTCCTCATCCTCCTCCTCGTCCTCCTCTTCCTCCTCCTCCTCCTCCTCCTCCTCCTCCTCCTCCTCCTCCTCCTCCACAGCGTCCTCCGCCTCCTCCTGCTGCGCCTCCCCGTCCTCATCCTCGTCCTCGTCCTCGTCTTCAGGGTGCGTCCTCCGCATCCTCCTGCTGCTCCTACCCGCTCTCGTCCTCGCCCTCGTCGTCGTCAGGGTCGGCGGCGCTGGCCGTAAGGTCTTCGCAATCGGCAACGTCGGCTCCCAAACATCTCCAGGCAGCGCAGTCTTGCCCGACTCCCGCCGTGGCGCCGAGGAGCCCTCCCAGGGGCCCAAGAACAATGGATGCTGCCCCAAGAACTCGATCCCTGTTCCTCCCAACCCCCTTCGGCGACGGGCGAATCATCCACGGAGTCTCGTTGAATGCGCTCTGGCTTCCAAGATCGATGGGGAGGCTACACATTGCCCCAAAGCCGGGGACAGGCAAACATGTTCAAAGATTCCCGCGTCAAGGCAGCAGTAGTTTGGGCTTCGACTCTGCCCTGGTGGATTGTATGGCAGACGAACGAACGTGGCGTCAGTTTGCAACAAAGTTTGCGCTTGACGGCCGCACTGCACACTGACCTTCTTGCTCTGGCAATGCACAGTTTCAACTGCCTACGCGCCGAATGGCGTACGGCTTCTCGCTCGCTCGCTCGCAAGATCTGCACAAAGAGCAGGGCTTGAACCCCTCGAAGCGTATGTTCTGTCCTGTGTTCCGCCCTGGGTCGATTTCGAAGGGCCCCGTGGCCCGAAACGCGCCCACGGGAGCACACATCAGGGAAGATACGCCCGCGCGTTTTCTTCCCAGGGGCGTCATCACTCAAAGATCGTCCCGCCGAACTCTCCAGGGGTTCGCTCTGGTCAGGATTCCAGGGCGACCAGCGGAGAAAACACCTACCGAAGCCACATCTAAACCGAAACCGAAGGCCGCCAGCAGCCCGAAGGGCGCAGCGGCGCGGCAACGACGCGACTGACCGACTGGACCAGACCGAACGAACGAGACCGACTCTGACGCAGCCGGACCGACCCGAGCCGTGGACACCCTCGTCTCGGAGGAGGGCCAGTTGGAGCAACGGCGGCACCCGTCTGGCCCCAAACCATCCAAATCGGTCCAATGATCCCTCCTGGAGTCCATCCAGGCCACATTTTTGAGGCGCATCCAAGGGTGGTCATACCTCTATGCTTCATGCGGCGTTTGGTCACACCTTTGTGCTTCGAGCGTTTCGAGTGGCTATCGGTCACCTTGTTTTCCTGCCAACGGGTCCGCCTGGACGCCAGGCTTCTGTGTCTGACCCAGGGATGGATGGCTCCTGAGAAGCCTCCAGGAGGCCTCGAGAGAACGGGAAACGCCAAAGACGGGCGCCACTGTCTCGACTGGCCCTCCTCCGACGCCCTCCCCAGAGCCGTGATCCTGGGCCCCTCTTCCGGGGATGACGAACACGTGCGGAAACCGCTTCTCCCCGGACCTCGCCTGGGTGCGGTCTGATCATAACTTCGAAGAGCATCCAGCCGCAGCGACGATGGATCTGCAGGACGAGCCTCTGAGAGGCCGCATCGCCGATGCATCAGCAATGCGGCTGGATGTGGAGCTCGACTTAATCCACGCCGACGGCGACCCATCAGCGATGCATCCGCGATGCGGCTTGATCCTCCGACCCCATCTACTCCGATCCTGTCTAGGAGGCCTAGAATCCAGCCGTGGCGA
This sequence comes from Prorocentrum cordatum, assembly GCA_963575745.1. Lineage (NCBI taxonomy): Eukaryota > Dinophyceae > Prorocentrales > Prorocentraceae > Prorocentrum > Prorocentrum cordatum. The sequence goes on from CAUYUJ010016308.1 coordinate 60,712, forward strand.
CGAGAAATCTTCAGGACGAGCAGCGGTATCGGTATTTGTTCCTCCTCTGATCCCCCCCTCCTCCTCCGGGTCCCCGATGCCTCGGCTGGCCCTCTAGGGCACGGCGGTTCCCCCGTGGTGCTGCGCAGTGCCCCCCAGGCCTCCCGCCCGGCCGCTCAAGACAGCTTCGGGGTTTCCACGTGGAGCGCCGGGAAGCCCGAAGGTGGCATAGATAGGCACACGGGGCCCAGGGGCAGCTCGAGCATCGCCAAGAATGCTCGAGACGGACCAGCAGAGGGGCCCAGGCGGTGCTGCGCAGCGTGGTGCTGCGCAGTGTTGTTCTCGCAGGAGGAGGAAGAGGAGGAGGAGGAGTAGGAGTAGGAGTAGGAGGTGGAGGAGGAGGAGGAGGAGGAGGAGGAGGAGGAGGAGGAGGAGGAGGAGGGGGAGTAGGAGTAGGAGTAGGAGTAGGAGGAGGAGGAGGAGGAGGAGGAGGAGGAGGGCGTCACCGCCTGGAGCGGCGACAACTGCCAGCTCCGCAGGTCGCTGCCGTGGATCTCGCTGGGCCTGCCCGGCCGAGTGCGTGGGGCGAGCGGCGGGCTGCCGCCGAGGGCGCCGCGGCTGCTGCCGCCGTCGCCGTCGAAGCCGCCGTGGCCCCCGTCCTCCCTCAGAGCAGGGCGACGAAGGCGCATCGAAACGACTACGTCAACGTTTGGCTGAGGTCTCGTCGGGCTCACCGTTGCGGGCTGCCACGAGGCCGTCGAGGTCGTCGTCGCGTAAATGGAGCTGCCGTCGTCGCCCGACGTCGTCGTCGGAACAACTTTGTCGGCGTCGGGTTGCCGTCAGTACCGTCGTCGTCGCCTGACAAGAGGTTATCTGACAATCTGGCTCGGGAATCTACTGACCCGGGTCAATCCAGACTCAGGCCTTTCAGGATCCTGCAGGATCCTGCGCCCACGAACGGGTCAATGCCACCCTGGCTCTGCAGCTTCCTGCAAGAACATGCGCTCTGGCTGACCCTCGTTTGCATTGTCCCCCGTCTGAGGTTTCCCTGACATACAGGCGTCGCATTTGTTTCACACCCGGCGTTTCTGTCCCCAATCTGGGGCCCCTGCGACCCTCGCGCAACGATCCAGCTCGAGAACCGTTGCAGGAAGATGGTGTCGCAGACAGCAACGGTCATATGATCTGGCGATACATTCTTTTTGTTGCACGACGTCGGATAGCAGGATCGTCATTTATGTCACAAGAGGCATGGAGACTCATATCCCCGACCTTCGTGTGAAGTACTGCCGACTAATCAATTTGCAGCCCAGTTCGTGGATAAGCGATGGAAGGGGCCATCCTCGATGAGGGTGTGCGTCCGGATAGCCCCCCCTTGGGGGTGCATCTCTGAGTTTCCGTTCTTTTCCGAGATCGTGGTTTGGGGGGAGAATCGCCCGCGGTCGTCCTCGATCACGTTAGGACAGTCAGGCCAGGCGATGCAAAGAATGTCGAAGCAATATTGTTGGCATAGAAATGGGGGGCGCCTCTTGGTCAACATGAATGCTGACGATGTGCATGCGAAGGGTGCGGGATCGGAGCCGTCGAAGACGCCTTCGTCGTCGCGTCGCCATAGTCGTTGCCATCGTCGTCGAGTCAACGTCAACGTTGCCGTCGTCGTCGGGTCGCTCTCGTCGTCGACGCCGTCGACGTTACCGCGTACGTCGGAATCTTCGACGACGCCGTCGTCGCTGTCATCGTCTTCGTCAGGTCGAAGATCATGGTTCGAGGCTTGAGTTTGCGTCGCATTGATTGAGCCACTATGCCCCTAAGAAGACCTCCTGAGCCCCCCCCTCAGACCTCCTGGGGTCTACAAGGCCTTCAGATACTTCCCTGAAGAAGCCCTCGTCGCCGTCGTCGTCGCCATTGGAGACGACGCCGTCGCCCTCGTCGGCATTGTCCTCGAACTCGTCACTACGATAAGGAACCGCGTGGTTCTGCGTACTTCATCGCCGCCGTGTGTGTGCTTCCAAAACGTTTTCTGCAGCTTCGCGCAAGTAGTGATGTCAGTCAATCCTTCACCGCTTCCCCAAGCACGAACTGGAGTGTCCCTAGGCCCCTTCGAGCTCTCTAGATTGAGCATCTAATTCCTAGGACCTCCTGGGAGCGCGTTCGCCGGAGCGCCGCTGTGCGCATTGGCCGACAACTTGCCATGGACTAAGCGGGCCCTGAGGGACAGTGGGTCCCGGATCGCGGCCTTCCCGCAGGACGTCAATTTCTGGGGCGCCGACAAGAAGACGTACGCGCCCAGCTGCGTACATGAACACGGCCCCTCGATGCGCGAGACCAGCTGCGTCATACGAGCATTCGCGCAAAGCGTTCTCTCGAAACCAACGTGGATTCATGTACGTGTAAGTCCTTCTTCCGCTACTGAACCATCATCCCGCATCTTTCTGTTGGACGGTCCCAGGGCCCAGGCAGAGCCTGGGGGGCCGAAGGGGGAAAAACCACTTCCCCCACTGGGGCAACCAAGAAGGTACCGACACCGCTGCTCCCCGGGCCTCCCCTGGGGTGCGTTTTGACCAGGAGTTCGAGGCGAGTCCAGCGGTGGCGACGAGGCCCTCCCAGGAGGCCCTGAAAAGGGGAAAGCGATGGAAGGGTAGAGGTCAGGGTGTCACTTCCGCCTCTGACTCTGGAAGCGTTTGCTTCATGGCGGAGAGCTGTACGTCCCCAGGTCGCGGACCTCCGAGGCTCCTGTTCGCAGGGCGCCGCTCTGCCCATCCGGTCGGTCGGGCGCGGGAGACTCCAGGCCTGGGTCTGCTCCTTCGCCTCCATTCCCCCCCTCTCCTCCTCCATCTCCATCTCCATCTCCATCTTCTCCTCCTCCTCCTCCTCCTCCTCCTCCTCCTCCTCCTCCTCCTCCTCCTCCTCCCCCTCCTGCCTCTCCTCCGCCATCCTCCATCCTCCATCTCCCTCTCCTCTCCATCCTCAGTCACCGTGCTCCTCCATCTTCCTGCTGCTGCTTCTCCCCCTCGTCCACCCACCATCGTCCATCCTCCTCCTCCCAGCGCCCGCTCGAGTTGCCCAGCCCCCCCCGGGAGCTTGAGAGCCAGCGCCAGGTCGCCCCCCGGGCGCGCCCTCCTCCCCCACCCGCCCTCTTTCGGACACGCGCGAGAGTGACCCTCGGCAGGAGGGACCTTTGGGCGCGCGGCTTTCGGGGGCCGTTTTCAGGGGCCGCACCGGGCGAGATCAATGCGCGCAGGCCAACGTTGGGCGAAGACCTGTGGGCGCGCACTCGAGGTCAATCTCTGACGTCGGTCGGAAGAAGTGGGTAAACACATGAAGCTGGCAGGTCGGCCACGCAAGGGCTGCTGCCAACGGCTCCTGGCGGCTTTCCCGCGGACGGGCTCTCCCGCACATCGCGCTGCTTCGGACACGCACGGCCGCCTCCCAGGAGCCAGGGCTTCTCGCCCGTGGTCTTACCACCTCCGCTTCTTCCTCATGCTTGGGACTCGCTCGCAGCAAGACTCCACACAGCGCATTCTACGTTACTCCTGGTGGTTCTTCCCTGCATAGTGCGGCCAGGCGGCATCTTGCGGAAGTATTTGCCGATCTTGCACCTTGGTGCTTGCATTGGAGATCGAAACCTGTGCACTGTTGCTTCTGGAACGCATCTTGGCACTCTCCTTCTACGATTCGGCACTCACATTCTACGATTTGGCCCTCCACGGCAGGGTGCCCGACCCGACTCATTTGTACGTGGTCCGGCTCCTCCCTCCCGTCGTCTCCTGCGCCGGTTCTCCGTACGATGCCAGTCGCCGGGCACAGCTTCGGGGGCGAATCGCATCCCCCTGGACACCCCTGGGGAGGCCCCCCCGAAGGCCCCTGGCCTCCGTCAGCCCCAGAAGGACGCGGAACGGGCTGGGGGCAGCATCTCGCGCTCGGCGCCGGTTATCCGTGCAATGCCAGTCGCAACGAATGCTCCCTCCTGCCTCACTTTTTCGACCGGCGCAGCGTGCAGCCGCACGGCTCGCGCCTCTGTACGTCAAGCCGCGGCACACGAGGATCTTCCGTCAGAACCTCCTCCTCCGCCTTCTCCATCCTACGTCATCCTTTCCTCCACGCCCTATTCCGAGACGAGCGCTGGGCCACGAGGAGCCCCAGCCGCCCCGCCCCCCCCTCCCCGCGGGCCTCTCCGTGAACAGCTGCACGTTCCCAGAAGCGCCCAGGGACTCGTGGCGTTGCAGCGACTCCAGCAGGATCTCGGTGTGGGTCTGCACTTTCTGCGGCTCCTGAGGAGGAGGCGAAGGAGGGGTCGAGGGGCAGTCGAGGGAGGGGCAGAGACGAGTTGGCACGGAGGAAAAAGGGGGCGGGAAGAGGGGGGAAGACGGGTGGCAAAGAGAGGGGGAACAGGGAACGGGACCAGAACCATGTCCACTGTACTGGGTTGTGCTTTCCCACCAATTAGTGCAAATGGCGGCCCAATGCTCTGTGCAAACAATTGGTTCGACGCCTGACGTCTGGAGAACCGGCCAGCAAATTATACACTATACGTTGTGATGTGGCGAACCTGCGAGGCCCCATGGAGGAGGGTCCAGAAACCAGGCCCAGGGCGCCTGCCCTGGTCGAGGTCGAGGCGGCGGCCCTCCTCCCTCCTGGGGCGCCCCCCGGTGGAGGTCGAGGATAATGTTGTTCACATCGCACTTAAGGACCACATGCCAAAAACCCTCTCGAGCACCCAGAAAAGTATCGAAACAGTGTCGAACGAGTCTCGCCTCCCAGAGCCCGGCACGTGAAAGTCCTCCAGTTTCGGTACTTCCTTGGTGCTCGAAATTCTTTCTGGCGGTCGAGGCTAAAGTAGGTTGGAAGATCATAAGTCGAGGAGTCCCTCCTTCCTGGGGCGCCACTGGTGGGGGAGGTTGAAGGACCGGCGGAGGCGCCCGCGGTTGCCGCGGAGCGGCCGGCTGGACGACCTCCCGGCCCGGAGCTGGTGGAGGTGGCGGCGCCAGCGCGCGCGCAGTCGACCTTCTTCCCCTCGCCCTTCGTCCCGTTCACGGTGACAGCCGAGCACTCACGGGGCTGAAGCACGTTACAGTGCCGTTTTTATACATGCTCCGCGTGCGGATCATGTATCAAAAATGCAGGGATTTAGTATTAAAAACAACGATGAGTGCATGCATAAATTTATTCATAAAGTAATCATGTATTAAACATCCTATATCGTTTAAAAAAAACCTATATATTTAAAACTGCCCTGTACCGTGAAGATGGCGGGCAGCGGGGCAGAGGGCGGGAGTCGGCGGAAACTGACGCTGGGCGCCAGAGCCTCGGCCTTGGCCTGCGCCCTCGCAGTCCGACTCACGCCACATGCCTTCCCGAGGGTGTACGACGACTGGCGTGCCCAGGGAACACCCGTTGGGCTGTGATCAACGGGGACAGGCAGGAGGCTGCAAAAGGAAAGACACACAGGCAAGCAGAAGGCGGGGACAGGCAGGCCGGAGACAGGCAGCAGGCAGGCAGGAGGCGGAAGGGAGGAGGAGGGGGAGATGAGGAAGAATCCCCCCCCGAAGAGATCCCAAGACCTAGTCTAGGACAGTAAGACTGAATCCACCACAGTGCTTGCACGGTCGTGTCATGTCAGAGTGCGAATTAGTTGTTGTCTGGTGAGGGTCATGTAGTTTCCAAAGGAAGGCCCCCCCCTCCTCGACGCAGACCCGGGCAGAACATCGTCCCATCAGTGTTTCTCTCTGGCGATCTTTTTCGGTCCCCAAAATTGCCCAGGAATGCGCCGAAGAGGCTGCAAGGTGCCCCAAACACGTCCGAAGGCGGCCTAACGACAAACGCTCCGAGATTTCTCGAACAGCGAGACAATGTCTTGATCTGCGGGGCGAGAGCGAACCTCTTCCGATGAAAGATAAGCGTTGAGGAACGAGACAAACATAGCATCATAGGGTCCGAACTGATCTGATGGGTCGGGGCCGGCCTCCCGTTGCTGCACCCCTTCCCAACTGCGAGGCCCGTGGAACGCGACAGGGGAGCCGCTGGAGGCGCCGCTTGTGTCCGCTATGAAGCAGGGCTCAACGACCTTCCAACCGCTCCAGCACGTTCCCCACTATATCCTAAAGCTAAAGGGAGTGACCAACACGTATCCAGAGGCACAACGCCATCCCTCATCCGCTGACCTGTTGGAGGATGGCGAAGATAGCCATGGAGGAGTGCTTTGGGGTAGAGGAGAGAACGAAAAGGGGGACGGGGAGGAGGGACGGGGAGAAGGAAGGAGGCATGGGAGAAGAATGGGATAAAGAGGGAGAGAAGGCTGGGCGAGGGGGAGGCAGGATGAGGGGGGGAAGAGAACTGCGCCAATGATGGCACGACTTCTCCCCCCTCAGCCCGCCGATCTGTTGGGAAGTCGCTGAGCGGGCCCCGCGCCCCGGCGCCGGACCGATCTCCTTCTGCTTGCCCTTCTTGCTCGCCTTCCTCGGGCTCTTGCTCGCTTCCTCGGGCTCCTTCTCGGGGCGCAGTAGGGGGGGGAGAAAGGGACGGGCGGAGGGGGGGGGATGCGGGGCAAGAGAAGGGGTCGGAGGGCAGGAGGAGCGGCAGGGAGGAGCGGCAGGAAGGGGAACAGAAGGGGGGGAGCAGGATGGGGCGGGGCAGGAGGGGCGGGGCAGGCACGAGGAGGAACCATAACAGGGAACATGTCGACCAGTATCCCAGGTTTCGTAGGGTTTTCGGATGGACAAGGAATTTCCGCCCAACCCTTGGATGTACGATGGGGGGTCGCCCATCCTCGATAATTAGGGGTGCGTCCGAATAGCCCCCTCGGGGTGTATTCCAGGGCCCCCATCTTTTTCTGAGCGGCTTCATTGTTCGTCGAAAGGTCGGGGGGTTGGGGAGAATCGCCTCCGAGATCAGCTGCGGCCGAGGCGCACCATCATAACTGCACCCCAAGCACGGGCCGACAACCACCAGCGGAGTGTCTCCCACTAGGCCGCGGCCACGCCGCAACCTGGCGGAGCTACACCCGTAGCGAACCTCGCGACCAGAAAGGCAGCCTCGATGCGCTAGTCCTACACCGAACCAGCCCTTTCCTGGCCTCGGCAGTCGGCGAGCAACCCTCGCCAGACAGGCGCGTCGATCGAGGCGCGCGCGCCGCACCGTTGGCACAATAACAACAACAACAACAACAACAACAACAACAACAGCAACAATAATTCTAAGAGCGTTCGCCCTTATATGCTCGAGTGTCCAATAACGCGTATTTCCCAAACCCTCGATACCCGCCCTCTTCGTCTTCGATCGAACCCCTTTTGGGGGGTATACCTTTCTTCCCTGCAGGCCGGGCCCCGGCAAGCGGCGGGGCGGCCGCGGACCGTCGGCCTGGCCAGCGGCAGCGCTGATCGGCGGGGCGGCCGCGGACCGTCGACCCGACCCCAAGAGGGACGGACAGGGGACCGACCACGACGACGACGACGACGACGACGACGACGACGACGACGACGTCGAAGACGACGGCGACGACGACGACGACGGCGACGACGAGCGAAAGCGAGAGCGAGAGAGAACGACAGCAGGGCAGGGCCACGAAGGGCACGAAGTAGGCCACGAAGGGCGACAGCGGGGACACGAAGGGAATGCGTATGGGGCCACGAAGAGCGCTAACGAGCGGGGGCCACGAATTGCAGATAATGCGGGGCCACAGAAGGCAACTATGGGGCCACTGAGGGTAGCAACTAGGCCACGTAGGACAGTGAGGGGGACACTAATGGCGACAGCGGGGCCACGAAGGGCATGCACATGGGGCCACAACGGGCGCGACTCCTGGGTGCCTGGGTGTCGGGAGCGCGGCGCGTGGGCAAATTGCAGGGAATTCCAACGCAAGGCTATTCTTCAGTAAGTTGCACGCAAGTCTCCAGCGAGAGCGCGACTCCAGAGCGCCGGACGAGCGATTCTTGAATACATTGCACGGAAATCCCAAGCGAGAGCGCGCTTCCTGAACAAAATGCGAGGAAGTCTCGGGCGGGAGCGGGGGTCCTGGCTAAATTGTAAGGAAGTCTCAGGCGGGAGCCGTTGTTGTTGTAACCCGGGGGCCAGGGGCTCAGTTTGAGCATCAAGACTTTCCCTGTCAAAAAACAGGGTGCGAGCGTCGAGGGGCACACTTTGATTGAGAAAAAACAATATGCACCGGTGGCGGGGGATCAACAATAATTATTCTTCAGAAGTGAGAATTCAACAGCAACAGTGATTCAAAGCGTGGAGCTCCCCATATGTCCATCTATTCGCATGGACCTGTCCGCCGTGAATGTCTAAACGCAAGAGTTTTCGAATATAAACGGGTTTCAGTAGTGACGGTCGGGTCATGAATCTAACTGAGAATGAATTGCAGTGTGAATGAGCCTCAGTAGTACGAGCGCGTCTCTGCGCATGAGCCTGGGGCCTCCTGGGGCCTCCTGAAACCTACTGGGGCTTCCTGGGGTCTCCAGGAGCCTCTTGGGGCCGCCTTGGGCCTCCTGGGGAGGTTTCGTGCCCCAGGAGAGGCACAATATATAGCAACAGACGTACATAAAACATTCCGGATTAGAGCCACAGGAGAAGGGGTCAATCTGTAGGAACACACGCAAAACACCAAGGACTCGTGCCCCTGGAGAGGCCCAATATACAGGAACATAAATAGGACATGTGAGATTGTGTAAAACAGGAGAAGGGCAATCTATACAAACATACGTATAACATCAAGGAATCGTGCTCCAGGTGAGGCCCAATCGATAGGAGCATGAGTAAAACACATGGGATTGGAGCCACTCCTGTTGCCTTGAGAAGCCTCCTGCTCCTGGGGCCTCTCGGGGCCTCCTGTTGCCTTCCGAGACCTCCTGGCGCTTCCTGTGGCCTCCTGGGGCCTCCTGTGGCTTCCCGAGGCCTTCTGGAGCTTCCTGGGGCCTCCTGGAGCCTCTTGGGACACCATGTGACCTCTTGAGTCTTTCCGTGGCTTCCTGACGCCTCCTGGGACCTCATGTGGTCTCCTGGGCCCTCCTGGAGCCTGTTGGAGCCTCCTGTGGCATCCTGACGAGAATCTGCGCCCACGAGCCTGGCCACCAAAACAGGCAAACCGATCGAGACATCCTCAAAATCTGGCCCACCTGGGGGGTGAAAATGAGCGCCTCGCTCGAAACATTCTCCAAATTTGCTCCGACAGCGAAGGACGTTGGGACAGAACACGAACAAACCGGTTAAGACATCCCCACACAACGGCAGCGAACGGGACCGTGCAGTACCCCTCGGCGGCCCCCCGTTGGGACGTGAAAGTGGGCGCCTCGCTCGAGACATCCTCCAAATCTGTTCCGGAAGCGAAAGACGCTGGGACAGAACACAGGCACACCGCTTGAGACATCCCCACAACACGGCCGCGAACGGGACCGTGTAATACCCTTTTCGGCGGCTCCCCTTAGGGACATGAAAATGAACGTTTCGCTCGAGACATCCTCCAAATCTGTTCCGAAAGCAAAGGATGTAGAAAACAAGCAAACCGCTTGAGACATCCCCACACAACGGCCGCGAACGGGACCGTGCAATACCCTTCGGCGGCTCCCCTTCGGGACGTGAAAATGAGCGCCTCGCTCGAGACATCCTCCAAATCTGTTCCGAAAACGAAGGGTGTTGGGACAGAAAACAAACAAACCGCTTGAGGCCTCCCCGCAAAACGGCCGCGAACGGGGCGTGCGTGCGTCTCACAATGAGTAAGTCTGGTCTGAATAGGAGCAGATCTGAATATGAGTAGGTCTCAGTATGAATAATTCTCTGTGTGAGTAAGCCTGGGCATGAATAAGTTTGAGTGTGAGTCAGTCGTGTGTATGAGTATGTCTGGGTATGAGGAGGAGAGGGTAGGAGACGAGGAAAAAGGAAGAGCAGGAGGAGGCCAAAAACTAATGATTCACTGCGTGGAGCTCCCCATTTGTCCATCTATTCGCATGGACCTGTCCGCCGTTAATATCTAGGCGCAAGAGCTTTCTAATATAAGCGGGTGTCAGTTGTGAGGGCCGGGGCGCGCGCCACACGAAGAAGGCCCCCTTCTGGTCGTCGCCCGACGAAAGGAGCAGCTCCCCCTCGGGGATGTGCAGCGACACCCAGCTCGTGGATCCAGCATGCATGGCCGCCTCCCCATGATGGGGCTCGATGGGCGCGTTGCCAGGCAGCATGTTCAGGATGAGCCTCGCGACGCGACTGGCCCCAGGCCCAGGCGCGCCCTTCTTCTCCACAGCGAAGAGCCCGTTCAGCAGAGGCTCGCCGCGGACGCGGACCAGCTTCTCGGCGGGAAGCACGGCGAAGATCCCGAGGTCCACGAGGTGCATCGCCAAGGCCTCCCACTCGAACTGCGAGCCGACGTTGGCCCGCGCCATCGGGAGGGGGTCAGGGGGTCCTCCTCCGCCTTGAGAGCCAGCGTGGGGTCGGCCAGCCAACGAGCCACCTCGTCGCCAACGACGTCGATCGCGCCCGGGGTCGCCGCGTGCTCCCTCTTCGGCAGGCCAGGGGCAAGCTCCGCGAGGGCGCGCATCATGGGCTCCCCGCTGTAGTCCACTGACGAGGTCGCGACCGCGTCGCCCATATATGCGACGGCCACGGTCTCGAAAGGCTGCTGGGCAAACTCCGCCGCCCGTGAGCGAATGCGCCGCATGGCCGTCTCCTGCGCCAGCGTCGGCGTCGCTCCGAGTCGGAGCGATTCCCGAGCGACCCCGCAGTGCATGTGGTTGAGGCCCAGTGCACTCATGTGGGCCCGTGCCTCAGCCGCGACCGCCCTGGCTACGGGCGCGAGGCGACGCCGCGAGCCCTTGGCGGCCCGGGCCGATTTCGCAACCTCCTCGAGGGGCGGGGAGATGCAGCGGCAGCAGGTCCCGGACTCGGGCCTTCGCGCCACTCCTCTCGAATGGGGGCGCCTGCCCTGCGAGACGACCCAGGGTGCCAGGATGCAGCTGCGCGACCCCCGCGAGCTTGACTGCCGGGTCGCCCCGCCGCGTAGGCCGACCAAACTCGGCCAGCGACCTCCTGCGCCGCGCCGCCATGCTCTTCGACACCTCGCTCAGCGGCAACGACTCCGGCAGCGCCGCCTCGGCCCCGACAGCGCTGGCCCGCGGCGCGACCGTCTCGGCCAGGGCAGCGCCCAGCTCCAGCGGCGGCAGCGCGTCGCCCGCCCTCGCACCGCGATGCTGCCCCCCGCTGGCGGCGCTCGGCGCTGCTACACCTTCGCCAATTTCGCCGCGAGCAGGGGGGGCCCGGGCCACGCCCGACACCAGCACCTCGGGCGGGGCGGCGCTCAGCGCTTCGCCGTCCAGGGGGCGCGGGCCGCCGTCTGGGCAGGGGGGCCCTTCTTCTTCAGCTCGGCCACGACGCTCGCAAGGCGAGCCTGGTACCCCTTGCTCGACGCGCCCTTCTTCTTCGGGGTCGCAGCGCGCGCGTCGGCCCACGCGCCCGCGCGGCCCCCCTTTCCCGCCTGCGCGGCGCGAGGGGCCCTCGAACCCTTCGCCTCGGGCAGCTCGTCTCCCAGCGCCGCTGGAGGCCGCGGCGGCGGAGCAGCCTTCGCGCCCCCCCCCCCCCCCGCAGGGCCTGCAGGGCGAGGCGGCGACCCCCCCTCGCCCCGTCCAGACCCCTGGCCCGGCTTGCGCAGCTTGGCGGTCATCTCGCCCAACTTGAGCTCGCCCGCCTGAATGCTCCTGATCAGCTCCTCCTCCTCCTCGCTCCGCAGCGCGGTGGGCTCGTCGCGCGGCGGGGTGAGCTCCGGCCACTTCGCCCCCGACCAATTCCCGTCGTGGAGCGCGACCTGGAGCGCCTTGAACCGCTGCGCGAGCAGGTCCGCCACCGCCGCCGAGCGCCCCTGCACCAAGAGGTCGAGCGCCTCGGCGAGCACCCACAACTCGCGGCACGCGGGCACGCCGATCTCCCGCACGGGGTGCTGCGGGAGGTACACCGCGAGGAGCCGCCGTAGCACGGTCGCGCCCTGCGGGTCGACGGCGCCCCCCCCCTCCTGCGCGCCGCCGAGGATGTCCGCCATCTGGGCCAAGCTCGCCTCGGCGAGGCGCCCGGGCTACAGTCGGGGCGTTGACCTAAGGAGCCTCAGATAAGGAACGAGCCCCTTTTTTTTCGTAAATGAATCTTCGATTTCCGGTCGAAAGCATAAGGGAAGCCTGAGGCAAGCTTTGGAACACTTAAGGAACGCGGAGCCCCTCCCCAACGAAAAGGGTTCCTTCTTCAGGGCCCCGACTGTGCTCGGTGGCTACCCTGCGGCACTGAGCCCGCCTGGACATCAACCCGCGCGAGTCAGAGATTCGTCCGCGCCCGCGACGCCCTCCAGGCCCATCTCCTCGCTGCTGCCCTGGCGCCCGCCCAGCAGCCGCGCGAGGGCGCCCGCCAGGTCCTGCGCCGCGCTGGAGGCGCCCGCCGTGGCCACCGCGTCCTCGGTCGGCCCCCGATCGCGCGCCCCGCGCGCGCCTCCGTCGGACGGGGGAGGCGCTGCCAGCAGCTTCGGCCCCTGGGCCCGCGAGCAACATTCGCGGCGCGATCCGAGAGCACCTCCACCAGCGGCCGCTTGACCTTGGCCGCGTCCTCGGCGAGGGGGGCGGCACCCTTGTCGCGGCCCCGCAGCGCTGCGAAGCGGCCCTTCGACTCCATGAGCCGCGAGCGCAGGGCGGTCACCCCGCTGGGCGCGGAGGGCTCCTCGTCCAGCTCGCCGAAGAGGTCCTCGAACGGGTGGGCGCCCGCGGCGGGCGCCTCGGCAGGCCGAGCGGCCCCAGGCGGCGGCCCCAGCAGGTCCTGCGGCCACGCAGCACCTGGGTTGGTGGCCCAGTGCTGCAGCCAGAGCTCCGCCGCCGCCTTGACCGTCAGCCGCACCACTTCCGAAGTGTGGACCGGCTCCGTGCAGTTCGGCGGCAGCTCGGCCTCGCACAGCGGCGCGGGACCCTCCCAGATGTGCAAAAGGGGCATGGGCGAGATCGCACCGCGCTCGCCCGCACAGTGCGACCACCAGTCCCAATAGCTGTCGTGGCCCCAGAGCAGCCTCACGCGTGCGAGCCTGCCGCAGCGCGAATGCCGCTGGCACACCCACGCGAAGTGGCACTGCACCTCCTGGGCGTTGCTGTAGCCGGCGGGCGCGTACAGCTTTCCGTCCAGCAGCGCGACCAGCTCCACGTCCTCCACTGAAAGCTGGTCGGCGCCTGCAGCCGCCGCAAAGCGGGCCCGCGGGCCTGGGGCGGGGAATTCGTCCAGCTCATCGACGTCGTCCCCGTCGTCCACGACCTCGGCCATGCATGGGCCCCGCACGCTGTTTCGGCGAGAGCGGGACCCACCGGCTCGCCGCCAGCGTCGCCTCCGCCGCCCCCACCCCCGCGCGCGTCGCCCACGCGGCCTGGATCGCGCCGCGGCCTCCCCTCCCGCGGCGCGATCCACATCGGGCAACGCCTGGTGCCGCCCGACCCCTCGCGCGCTGCCCTCGCAAGGCGCTCGGACCGGCGCTCGGATGCGCCCTGGGCGCGGGGGCTGGCGGGGCTGTGCTGACGGCGCGGGGACCGCCCGAATCCCCGCCAAACTTCAACCATAAGAGGCTACGTGTAGCAGGACGGCGATAGGCCTACCCACCCCCCTCGTATGAACATACACATGTGTACACGGCCATATATGTGTAGACATACATACTCACACACGTTTCATAATTAGCTGTATCTTGAATTAACTGCCGTGGGGCATGGGTCTGCTTCAGCGGATCCAGATGTCTCCAAAGTCCCCCAATACCTGAAGTTCCTCGGGACCGCCCCCCCCAAGTGGCCAAACCGATTGAGCAAATACCTTGCAACAAACAGCCTCCGAGAGACGCTGACCTCCTCCCTCTTCCCCCTCGCTTCACTATGAAAAAAAAGGCCCAAGGACACACACACACACACATCAATAAACATACGCCCCCGGATTCTCTAGATATTCAAATAATTTCTGGAGTGTCGTTATCCCCTCCATTAACCATAGTGTCCGACATTGTCCTGGGAATCGACCGCTTATTTATGCCGATGTGCACTTTGTTCCAAACATCTGGTGGTGTTGGGTCCTCGTTTTGAAGAGACGGTGCCCCGCGTTCCTCTCCTCTCCTGTCCTCCTCCCCCCCTCCCCCTCCTCCCCCTCCTCCCTGCGTCTCGCCCACCCAGTACAACGGTTCATGGCCCCATGGGGGGCCCCACCGAAGGTCCCAGCGGGGCCGCCCGCACGCGCCCAACACATCCTCCCTCCTCCTCCCTGCGTTTCACCCACCCACTACAGCGCTTCGTGGCCCAATAGGGGGCTCCACCGAAGCTCCCAATGGGACCGCCCGAATGCGTTCCACACACCCAATGAGGCATTCTCACTCACCGTACAGCGTTTCGTGGCCTCATAAGGATCTCTCCACCGAAACCCTCAGTGGGGACCGCCCGCATGCGTCCCCCCCACACACACACACACACACACACACACACACACACACACAAACACACACACACACATTCCCATTTTCACCAGCCCACTACAACGTTTCGTGACCTCATAGGGAGCTACAACGAAGCCCCCAGTGGGACCGCCCGCATGCGTCTCACACGCCAAATGTGGCATTTTCACCCACCCAATACACCGCTTCGTGGCCCCATAGGGATCTCCACAGAACCCTCCAATGGGACCGCCCGCATGCGGGGACCGCCCACATGCGTCGCACATACCCAATTTGGCATTTTCACCGACCCGATACACCGCTTCGTGGCCCCATAGGGAGCTTCACCGAAGCCCCCAGTGGGACCGCCCGCGTGCGTCCCACACACCCAATTTGGCATTTTCACCCACCCAGTGCAACGTTTCGTGGCCCCATTGGGAGCTCCACCGACGGCCCCAGTTCTACCGCCCGCATGCGTTCCCCCACCACATAGTGCAGCGCTTCGTGGCCCCATAAGGGAGCTTCACCGAAGAAGATATTTAAAATTACGGCACCCACAACTGCATCTGGTTGGGTCCTTCGCCAGGATAGTTCCCCTCCTGACCTTACGCAATACCCACCTGCTGTCACCTACACTTTACCTCCGTGCCTGTCCAGGGCCGCCTTGAGACCTACACAGGCACCAGGATTGTGCACGCGTCCAGGTAGATGGGGTCGGAGAATCGCGCCGCGTCGCCGATGCATGGGCGACGAGGCGAGACCCTCTGATCCCATCTGCTCAGGTCCCCCTTTGGGAGGCCCACGCTGTAACCACCGTGCAGAGGGCCCCTCGCGCGGCGCCGAGGGACCCCCCCCCTGGCCTTGGACTTGGAGCGCCAGCCCGACCGCTCGGGGCCGCCGGCGAGCGCCAGGGCCTGCGGCTGCCACAGCCCGCCGCCTCGGGGAGGCCCGCGGCCCAGCGCGCCGAGGTCGAGGCCGTCACCGCCGTCGCCGTCAGTCGTGGTCGCTGACGTTGCCGAAGCCACCGTCGTCTTCGTGGTTCCTCGTCCCGGGACCTTCTGGCAGGGCAGAAGGTCGACACCGGCACCACGAGGCACGGAGGCCTTCATGGCGGAAACCTACTCATTGAGGCACGGGACCTTGCTGGTGTCGCCTCCCGAGGCCCCGACACATTTCTGCCGCCGCCCTCGTCCTCGTCCTCACGGCAGGCGCCGGCATCCGAGCCGTGAGGTCCAAGGCACGGAGCGGAACGGGGGCAGACCTCTGCGGCCCAAGGCCGAGCTCGCCGTCCTTGCTTCGTGCACCTCTGGGCCCAGGCTTCGAGAGCCGCACGCTGGCGCCGGCCGCGATCGGCGGGCCCGTCGAGGCCGTCGAGGCTCGAGGCCCTGTGGCAGCTTTCGGATGCTGCGCAGCGGCCTCCGAGCCTGCAGGGGGATTCCGGGGGCACCCGGGGACCGACGGAGGCCGCCACCGTCGCCGTCATCACCGTGGTCGTCGTCGTCGTCGTCGCAACCTTGCCGACACCACCGGCGCCGTCATCCCCTTCATCGCCGTCATGACCAGGACGGGCAAATTTCCCACCACCGCCACCATAGGTAAAGCGTGGGAGACGGGAGGAGGTCCCCCTCCTCCTCCTCCTCCTCCTCCTCCTCCTCCTCCTCCTCCTCCTCCTCCTCCTCCTCCTCCTCCCGCCCCCCTGGCTTGGCCGGGAGGGCAAAGATTGGGGAAACCAAGAGGTACCAGAGCCGCTGCTGCACGGACCTCTGCCGGGGGTGCGTTCTGACCAGAACTTCGCGATGGCGACGATGGCGTCCCCGTAGGCCCGAAAAGGGGAAAAAACGGGCAAAGGGGAGCGGTATGGGTACCTTCCCTGAGATGAAATGCTGCCAGGCCCCACTGGCCAGGGGCAGAAACTATGCATGAAGATCGTCGTCCGGCAACGAGGGCTTTGGCAGGCGCCCCCAGAGTCGACTCGATAAGTCGGATCGGCGATCGAAATGAATCGGATCGGCGGAAATCGGCAGCCGAGTCGGGAAAAGTCGAATCGGCGGAATTCGGCAGCCGAGCAGGCCTCCATTGCGAAATCGTGGCCCAAATCGGGATCCGGAGTCGAACTGACTCGGAATCGGAAGCCATCAGAAGATCGGAATCGGAATCGGAATCGGAATCGGATCGGAAGAGTCCTTATATCTTGGACTCAACCATTCACCCTCAGAGTCGGACCCCGAGCGCCACGAGCTCCGCGAACAACAGCACCGCCAGAAACGCGAGCACCGGACCTCCGAGACGGCAAGCAGCAACGAGTGGGAGATTACAGCTCGCACCACGCGGGCGACCGCGGGCTTCCATGAAGGGGAAGTGGGACACACAAATTCGCCGGCCCAACGGGCCAGAGGCGTGCTAAGATCTCCAATAACTACTTAACAATATTTCTACTTCGCGCTCGCGGGGCGGCCTCTGAGGGCCCCCGGACGAAAAGTACCCCGGCTGACCCCCGGCCGGGTCCCGGGCGATCCCCAGCGGGGAGGCTATTTTTCGCCACCCTTCACGAGGATCGTGGCCT
Source organism: Prorocentrum cordatum (assembly GCA_963575745.1). NCBI lineage: Eukaryota > Dinophyceae > Prorocentrales > Prorocentraceae > Prorocentrum > Prorocentrum cordatum. The sequence goes on from CAUYUJ010016308.1 coordinate 77,661, forward strand.
CCGAGGGGGTGGCTGCAATCGACTACCCCCCCTCCCGCCCCAAGGGGCCCGCAAAAGCCCCCTAAGAGGCTCCAGGTGAGCCCAGGACGCCGCCAAGGAGCCCCAAGACGCTCCCAAGAAGCCCTCAAGATGCCCCCAAGACAGCACCAAGAGGCCTCAAATAGCGCTCCAGGGCCGGCGGAATGAGCGAAGGCGATTTAAAAATAGACACAAATAATCAGATTCCCCATATTTTCCCCATATTTTCTGGTTTGTTGTCTTCCCCCCCCCACTTGCCATATTTTCCCAGGTCGACGATCAATTGTGTCTGTATATTTTTTCCCCTCCTGAACCATGGCCTCCTGCCTTCGGGGTCTCCCCCCTGCCCCCGTTGCCCCGTGCCCTCGCCTGCCGCGCCAGGAGCCCGAGGAGCCGGGACGCGGCCAAGCGGGGCCGCGGGCGCTCCGGGCGCCTGTGCTCGCAGTGCCCCTCGACTCTGGCGCCCCGAAGGGGGAAAGTGAAGGGGCCCTAGGGCACACAAATAAATACGCGCACGCAACAAACAACATATTTTTGTATATACATTCTGGGTTCTTGTTTTCCCTCCAAAATCCCATCTTTTCCCACATTGTCCTGGGAGTCGACGATTGATTATGTCTGTGTGTTGTTTCTTCTCCTGAGAAAGGGGGATTGGTATCGAAGATCGAGCTATCCGACAAAGTCGCTGGAAGACAGATTAGAGACCACGGCTTCGCTGCTCAACATCGCTAAGCTGCTTCGACCACAGGCCCGCCGTCAGACGATTGAGGTAAACACGACGGTGGGGCTTCACCCTCTGGTCGCGTCGATCTCCGAGACCACGCAATGGCGGGGAAAAGGAAGAGGAAGAGCAAGAGGGCGAGCTGGAGGAGGGGAGCAAGAAGGGCGAGGGGGAGGGAGACGCACGGCCTGACGAACTCAGGCACGGACAATCCGCGACCTCTGAGAGCCAGCGGCCTGGAAAACGTAATTAACGGACGCAACCACGCGGCCAGCGCCGCAGCCGCTCCAGAGCGCCCCTGATCGCCCCGAGAGCGCTACGACGGAACGCCCCGAGACGCTTCATCCAGATGCTGCACAGTCAAACAGGAACATGAGGATGAGCAGCGTTCTGAGGGCACCGTTAATCCTTGCACCTTCGGCCATGTTTTGCCATTATCGCTGGGCGTTGTCGCTCAAGGGGCGTCAACGTGGGCTTCCCAAATCCTGGCATGCCTATCGATCCTGTAGCGCAATGGGGCTGCCTGGCCAGACACCATGTTTCCCCCTGGCGGTAACGGGCGTCACTGGGGTGCAGGGGGTCGAGGACGCACTGACCCGGACCAATGCAAACCCGGATCGGTCAGGACTTGCAGGATCCTGCAAGATGCTGCAGGATCCTGCGTGCAAGCCCGTGTTAATGCACCCCTGGCTCTGCAGTATGCTGCAAAATCCAGCGCTCTGGCTGACCCCCGTCTCAATGCTCCCGGGTCAATGACCCCCTTGTCAATGCTCCCGTTTGCACTGACCCCGTCTCAATGCTCCCGGGTCACGTCACGATTCGCACCGACGCCGTCTGGGAATGCCTCAGAACGGCTCATTCCCAGACGGCGCCGGCGCGAATCGCAACGTCACCAGGGGGGAGGGGTGACCCAAACCCCCGACGTCATGATTTCTTCACTGCGTCGACCCTCCGAGGTCTCGACCTATTCCCCGAGACTGATTTCTCATGCTGAGTCGTTTCTTGACAGCACCGAGGCCCGGTAAGGGCCTCCAGATGGCAAAACTGAGAAAAACCTCCAGTCGTTTTTGGTTCATGGCTCGAGGAGGCCCAGGAAAGAGGGGGCTGCGCGGTCACGTGCGTTACCGCGAATAGTAAAAGACATCAGGGTCCAGGCCATCCTTCGAGCTCGGTGGCAGCATGCGGGCTCGCGCGGAAGCCCAGGGGGCCTCCAGCGGCCCCAAGGCGTCCCGGGAGCTCCGTCCTAGACGGCGGCGAGGACGAGGGCGGCAGCGGCAACGCCGGCAACGAGAACGATGGCGGCGGCGGCAATGGCGACCTCGGCCAACCGAAGACGCGCCAGCCCGGGCCAGCGCCAACCCAAGTCAGAACACTGGCCGGCCGCATATATGAACTCACACCCCGGGTCGGCGGAGGGACGGGAGGGAGGGGGCGGGCGAGACAGTCAGACAACGCGTACAAGGAGGATGCACGATAAGGAGGCCCAGGGCCTTGGAGGACGGCCATGTCGACGCCATTCGAGCGGGGCACGGCCAACGAGAGACTTCAGGGGCGGGCCGCAAAAGGAAGGATGCAAGGGGGAACCTTGGAGAGCCGTGCATCCAATCCGTGCTGTCCGTCTTGGCTGCGTGGCACCAGGGAGGACCTCGGAGGGGGTCGTCCGACCCCCGTCGGCGCTGACCCCCCGGGTACGCGCGCCCCGACCCGAGACCCTCGATCCTGCACCAGCGACTGGGGGGGCGGAGGGGGCACAGGCGGCGGATCGCTTCGGGGGGGGGGGGGGATTACCCGTCTCCCCCTCAGGGAGCCTCGCCGAATGCGTGGACGATCGGCGCCCGTGGGCACACGCAGAGGGGGGTCCCAAGAATACACACAACCTCCGCGTCGATTCCTCCTCCCTCCTCTGCCCTCCTCTTCCTCTCCTCTTTCCTGGGAGAGGGAGGGGGTGACGGTGGTGGTGGTGGCGGTGGTGGTGGCGGTGGTGGTGGCGGTGGTGGTGGCGGTGGTGGTGGCGGTGGCGGTGGCGGTGGTGGTGGCGGTGGCGGTGGTGGTGGCGGTGGTGGCGGTGGCGGTGGTGGTGTATATTTTTGGGCACCCCACGCATCTGCCCGCCCCTGCTGCTGCCGCCGCCGAGGAGCGACGACGGCGACCGAAGACCGTCGGCAGCGGCCGCAAGCCATCTGGCGCAGGGCCTGGCCGCTTCGCCACGCCCTGCTGCTCGGCCTCCTTCATGCTCCTTTCCTCGCGGCCGCGGAGTGCCCGACTTTTGCAGGGCAAGTCGTCACATTGTCTGCTCTCGTCGGGTCGGCCAACTAGCTCAACCCTGCGACCGAACTCCATTCCGTTCAGATTCCCATCTGAGCTCTAGGAGGTGCCTGATCCCAAACCCGGGAAACCAGGATACGCAAGAAATGGCTGGGAGATCCGCCCTCCACGTCGTCATGACGGTGGAGCAAAGCAGAACGGCGGCCAAACGTCCGTCCAGCGGGACGGCTCCATAGTGCGCGACGCGCACGGAGAGGCCGGAGATGCATCAGACATTGAATTGGCGAAACAGTGATGCGTCATGCGGTATGGCAGAGGCGCCATGGAAGGACGGTGGGGGGAGGAGGGAGTGAGGGAGGGAGGAGCAGCGAGAGAACCGCCATGGCGGTGGGGTGAGTGCACCGCCCGAGCTCTGGGGCGGAAGCACAGGTGAAAGAGCGTCTGATCGCAGGGGTGGACGCTCGCGCGATGCCCTGGGACCCCCAGGGGCGGCGGACACGATCCATACCCGCCGCCTCTCGAGGTCCAGGAAGACAGGTTTCTCAGGCGACGGGTATGGAAAATCCGACTCCATACAAGATCGAGGGCCTGGTACGCTCGTGGCCTCCTCGTGGGCTTCCGCGAAAGCCTCGTCAGAGGCCCTCCAGAGACCTCGGGGAGGCGCATTCCAGGAGGTCCTCGGTCCCCCTCGTATTTTCTCCAGCCGTCCTGCGGTGTCTGGTCCTCGTTGAGACAGCGCCCCGCGTTCCTCCTCCTCCTCCTCCTCCTCCTCCTCCTCATCATCCTCTTCTTCCGGATTCCTATTCTCCTCGCCCCCCTCCTCCCACCGTTGCCGCTGCCCTCTGCATGTCCACCATTTCAGCGCACCCAGTACAGCGCTTCGTGGCCCCATAGGGAGCTCCCGAGAGGCTCCAGTGGCTGCGACCACATGCGTCCCACGCCACCCAGCACGGCGCTTCGTGGCCCCATAGCGAGCTCCACCGAAGGCCCCAGTGGCTGTAACCACATGCGTTCCACGCCACCCCAGAACGGCGCTTCGTGGCCCCATAGGGAGCTCCACCGAAGGCCCCAGTGGCTGTGACCACATGCGTCCCGCGCCACCACGGTACGGCGCTTCGTGGCCCCATAGGGAGCTCCACCGAAGGCCCCAGTGGCTGTGACCAAATGCGCCCATCACCACCCAGAACGGCGCTTCGTGGCCCCATAGGGAGCTCCACCGAAAGCCCCAATGGCTGTGACCACATGCGTCCCGGGCCAGACAGTACGGCGCTTCGTGGCCCACGAGAGCTCCACCGAAGGCCCACGTGGCTGTGAACACATGCGTCCCGCGCCACCCAGTACGGCGCTTCGTGGCCCCATAGGGAGCTCCACCGAAGGCCCCAGTGGCTGTGACCACATGCGTCCCGCGCCACCCAGTACGGCGTGTCCAAGCGTTCCCTTGCGCTCTCCAGGCGCTCCCACACGAGCTCAGAGGCGCTCCACCGAAGGCCCCAATGGGTGTGAGTACATGCGTCTCCCCAGACCACTTTGGCTCGCCCCTCGCACGTTCCGTGGCCTGCCCCCAGGGAACTCCACCGAGGGCCTCGCGGCGGTGTCCACATGCTCCCCCCCGCTCATGTCGGCATACCCCTCACACGTCCTATGGCCCCCCAGGAGCTCCCACTTCTTCGTCCCACCTGCCTTGTGTACTGACAATTGCAAATGGTCGGGTCCTTTGCCATGAAAAAGCGCTGCACATGTGGCGCAGTGGCATGCCTCAGGAGGCCTCCTCGTCCTTCTAGTGAAAATGTCGAGAGAGGGGCACGCTGGTGTTCGTTGTCTCGCGCGCGTGTGATGAAGGCATGCCTGGCCCTCAGATCTCCTCGAGGCCTCTCAAGGTCTCCCTGGAATACAAGCCTTCCAGGATCTCTGGCGACGGAGACCTCGGGAGACCTCGGGAGACCCCAAAACTGCTCGGCGCGAAGGTTGAGATGCGGTAGAAGTTTGTATGTTCCATGGAGATGCCATGGCGACACACACAAATATGTGCATGTAAGCATATACATATCGGTATATATATATATATATATATATATATATATATATATATATATATGAACGCATACCTATATGTACATATACATATATGTGTATATGTATGTATACACGTGTATCTGTATGTATGTGTATTTATGTGCAAACATACTGAAACATGAGTGCATGTAATCGGTGGAGCGAGTCGTCGCCCATCCGTCGCATGCCCTGCACGTCTGCATGATGCCGAGCTCGCACCGAGTCTCTGCTTCTTCCCTTCTTCCTCGGACTCCTGCCCACGCCCCCGCGCACGGGGCCTGCTCCTTGACCAACGTGCTGTACTCGGAAAGCCTGGTACATCAGGGAGAGCAGCGAGGGAACGGGGGGATGGAGCGGGAGAGCGAGAGAGGGAGACGGAGGGAGAGAGGGGAAGAGGAGAGAGGAGAGAAAGAAACATACTAGGATAATGCTAATAGTAAAAATACTCAGAGGGAGGGAGAGAGAGGAGTGAAGAGGAAGTTTGGGGAGAGGCGTGGAGCGGAGACCACTGTGGAACGCAAACACCAACCACTCGACGTCAAACGAGATCGGTTGCCTCGCCTTCTTCTCAGCTCGGCTGAGGACCTCTGGTTTCAAACTGACTGGAATCCTATCGAGGTTTCCCTCACAGACATCATCATCCGTCCCTTCCAGAGGGAGGCAAGGGAAACCAGCCCCTTGATGCCGAAGCTAAACAAATCCGACATTGTGAATGTTCCAACCCTAAGAGGTCAGGACCTTTGCCCAAAGACAGGCTCCTGATCCCGACTCGTTCATTGACGGCCCGGTGGTCCGGCGAAGGCCCTGGTAGGCCGAACATTGAGAGGACCTTCCGCCACGATTCTCTTGACATTGCGACGAGGTCTTGGTTCGAGGATTCGCCGGCCCCCTGGGGGGCCACCAGGCTGCAAAGCTCAAGTTTCTGCACACTGCAACAGTCCTCAGCTCCTCAGTTCCAATGCCAGTTCCAGTGCAGATTCTCTTTTCTAGGATTTCAGACGTTATGGGTCAAACTTTCCTCGTTCCAAACTAGGAAAATTGAATAACGCGCGACCCCCCTGGCCGAAAAGGAATGCGCTACCACCCCGAAATATCCTCGACAACGCTGGGTGGTGGGACACGTAGAAGAACTATAGATGCTCACTTCCGGACCCCCAACCCCTTAAGAAATTACGGCCAACTTGCAACGCACTCGCGCACACGAGACCGCAATTCTGTACACATTACGATGCGCGTGCTCCCGAGGCACCCATGCCCTTTCAATTGCGAAAGCTGCGCGGTCTCAAGGCCGCCAACCCATATTGCTCACTGCAGATGCGCCCAACCAGCCAGCCAGCAATCAGCCAAGACAGCAAGCCGACCACCAGAAGTACCAGCCAGCGAACCAACATGAAAACAAACAAAACATCGGGCGCGGCCTAACCGACCCCTGGCAAACCATCCCCCTTCCGTGACGTCACCCTCGCCTTTCGAGCCTCCCTCGCGCCGCATACATACGTCTTGGGGCGAGGCGAGTGGGACGTCACGCAAGGGAATGGTTTGCCAAGGGTCTGTTACGGCAAAATCGTGTCGTGTCGACCCCGGCGTTAGTTCCTGACTCCCGTGGGGATCGTTCCAACTTGAACGACCGGATGTTCCGTGAACGCCGGATCGTTCAACGACGTGCCGATTCTGGGCCAAGGGCGGCGTTCAAGGTTAAGCGCACGCGGTGGGGTCGCCGCTGGTCGGCACGACGCGAACCTGCCGTAGGCCGCCCCTGACGACACACCGACCACTCGCGGACACGCAGGCAATCTCGGGGGGGGAGGGGGGGTGGGGGCGGCGGAGGGCGAAGCCCAACAGATCAAGCGTTTCCCACGAGCCTCTCCCTGGGGATGCGGCGCGACCCGGGCTTCGGCTTCGAGGCGAATCCAGCCATGGCGACGAGAAGCCACCTCAGGAGGCCCGAACGGGCTCGCGGGCCTCCCTTTCCAGGGCCCCACTCCGCGCGATCGTGCTGGGCGGAGCGCGGACAGCTTCGCGCTCCCGCGCCCGCCCCCCAATGGAGAAGAGGAGGACGAGGATCGGCGGTGGAGAAACCTCCCTTTAGTAAACCTCCCTTTAGTGAAAACGGCGTGGGACTGAAACCGACGGACCTGGACCCGCAAAAATGACGCCGCGACGCCCTCTCGCGAACCGAAGACGGCCAATTCGCTAATCGACGTGTCAAGGTAGGAGGTCTGTCCACCCCCGAGAGGAGGAACAGGAGCCGAACCGCGAAGCGCCGCGCCCTCGAGGGGCGCCCCTGTCTCTCACGACGCCAGAAGCCTGCGGCGGGAAGGGGCCCGAGCCCGAGGGGCCAGGGGACACCGCCCACGCCCAGGGGGCAGAGGGGGCGGTTTGCGCAGGAGCCGACCGTCCAGGCATTCCTAGAGGCCTACCACGACATGGTTCTAAAACCGATACATCTTCCAAAGGCAGAAGCGACGTTCTCAGAACATGAGCCCGATGTATTTGAACGAGAGAGTCTGAGCTAGGCATGATATGAGAAAAGGCCGTGCAAACCACCGGAGCTTCTCAGACCATGCTTTGGTGGGCCTGTAGGTAAGCCAGGACGCTTCGCCTCTGCTTGATGCGGCGCGCCTCTCTTGGATGTCCCTCTGCTGGTCCTGCGGCCGCCCCCACGGGCGCTCTAGGCGTCGTCCTCCTGAGAGATCCGGCGTCGCGGCAAAATGGCAGCACTGTGAACAATCAGGACCGGACTCCGGACCCCATCTTTCTGCGGCGAGCCCAGGGGGGAAGTGAGAAGCAGAAGACCTTCGCAGAGGGCTCATAAGTCCCCTGGCCTTCTGAGCAGCGCTCTTAGCTCTCCCCGAAGAGGCAGAACACTTCTCAGAAGTCCCGAGGGCTTCTGAGAAGCCCCGCCGCCTTCTGAGAAGGCCTTCTCCTTCTCACTTCGCCCCCTTACTCGTCACCGACCATCTTTCTGCGGCATGTTTCGAGCCAGGTCGATCTCTGTCCTCGCAAACGCTGCGACTCGCAGGATCATGTCCTCGCCACGTTGCTGCTCCTCCCCCCACAACACCCCCCCCCCTCGCGGACGCCCCGCCATTCGGTGGCGTCCAAGAGGGGGGCGTCCAAGAGGGGGGGGGGCGCAAATCATGGCCGGCGGCATGTGCGCGGCGCAGGGGGGTGCCAGGGACGCATTGAAATAAACAGAGGCGCCACGAAATCGTGGGAGGTATCGTGGCCCCCGCCATGATATCTTCCCCCCCCCCCTGGTCATCACCCTCCTCTTTGCCGCCCCCCGAGCCATGCGCTTGCAGGCGGCCCCCGGGGCTCTCTCCCGGGCACCGCCCGCGCACCCCCAGGCGCTCCTTCACGCCTCCGCGCGCTGCTCACGCGCCTGGGCGCTCCGCAGGCATGCCGAGCACCCCCTGGTCGCCAACGCGCGCCCCCAAAATGCGACCCATGCGCTCCCCCTGCGCCCCCAGGTGCCCCAGCGCTCCCTCCTCCTCCTAATCATGTTCCTCCTCCTCCTCCTCCTCCTCCTCCTCCTCCTCCTCCTCCTATTCATTATCCTCCTCCTCCTCCTCCTCCTCCTCCTCATATTCATGCTCCTGCTCCTCCTCCTCCTCCGACAGCAGGCAGGGCCAGCATGGCGGTCACACTCGGGCGCTTTCGGGCGCCTGGCGCCCCCGCGCGCGATTTGCAGTCGAGAAGCTGATCGGCAACACGTCTGCAGACCATGCGGAGCAACAATCAAACGTGTCTGCAGCCATGCCGTGTTGGTTTGCCTATGCCGGAGGCAAGTGAGGCCAGAGCAACTGCATAAACATGACGACGTGGGGGATGTGGATTGAGGATGAGGAGGGGGCGGAGAGGGATGGGGAGGAAGGAGAGAGGAGGAGACGGAGAGAGGAGCAGGGAGGACCAGGATTTGAGGAAGAGGAGGAAAAGGGGGAGGGGAAGAAGCGGTGGAGCGCGGAGGAAGAAAAAGAGTGACAAGGAGGAGCGAGAGGAAATGGCACCCGACCCGACCCCGACGCCGAGACGAAATTACAACCCCATGATCAGAACCACGACCAAATCTCTCGACCGCAGAGGTTTGCTATGCCTCTCGGATCCTGGGATCGATCTGTGGGGGAGCCCCAGAGGGCCGCAGAACTCACCGAAGGCGCCCGGAGGCAAAAAACGGCAAAACAACAAACAAGGCACTTCCTGACTATATCGCTCCTGCTCCTCCTCCTCCTCCTCCTCCTCCTCAATCTCCTCAAGTCTCCTCGATTCTCCTCGTGCCTCTAGGGAAGGAGCAAACTGGGGGGGTGGAAAGGTCCTTGTCGACGCAAGACTCCGACGCGCTCGCTACCTTCCGCACATGTTTCGCGATGATCTGCAACAGCCTCGCGTCGGGGGCGAACTGGACCTCGGAGGGGCCGCGGCAAGGTGCCAGGCACGCCCTGGAGGAGGAGGGATCAGAGGGATGCAGAAGCAGCAGTGGGACGCACGGAGACATACTAGTACTAGATGTTCTTCTTGGAGGCGCGATGCCGACCCGAAAATATGGTATTAGAACCATCGCGTGCGCTTCGCGCACGCTTAAGTTCTGTCTATGCTGGATGGTCAAACTCTTAGGGCTTCCTGTTGGACTTCTGGGCGACCATGGCTGGAAATGTTCGTTCGGCCCCGCCTGGACCGCTGAGCTCTTTGGGGCCTATTTCCGGCCTTCTGGATGATGCTTGAGGCCGCTTGGAGGCCTTTTGGGGGCCTCTGGGGCTCTCTTGGGGGCCTCTTGGGGCCTCCTCGGAGCATCCTGGATTGCTTCTTGAAGTGGTCATGGGACCTTCTTGGCACGATTCGGGGGCCTCTTGGAAAGAATGTTGAAGCCTTTTGGGTGCCGTTTGTTCTGATTCGTGAACTGATCTGCGCCTGACATTGACAGTGGGGGTGTGAGTAGCGGCATCATTGAGACGCTTCAGCTCCTCCTCTGTGGATTTCGCATCTCCAAAACTCTCAGAGATGCGTTGCAGCATGCGAAGAGCATCTTCAGCGTTCTTGTGCTCAGCCTTTCGCAAGCGCTCCATGTAGTCTCGCGCATTTGCAGCACCTCGGAGCCATTTGGAGTAGGAGCCACCCACGGCAACTGGATCGACAAGGCCGCCACTTCGCACACGGCGAGCAAGCTCTGAAACCGCTCCTGTCCGCTATATTCATGTGTTCCATTGTTTTCCCAGATTTGTCGTGCCCGACGCCTGCAATAATCAAAGCAGCACCAGCGCTTTCCAAGACCAAGCTTCCATAGTATTCGCCTTTGAAGCTGAGCGCCACACCAACGAATGCTGACCAACCACCTCCCCAAAATGCGGCAAGTGCCGCCTCGTTCGGCGGCGGAAATCCGCGATTTCCAATGGAAACGGGACCCGTCGCTAATCCACGCCCGCCCTGATCCATGTTTGCGATCGCCTGAAAAGGACACGCGGCTTCAATTAACTCGATTCTGAGACCTCCCCTTCTCCTCCTGGAACTCCCTCCCCCCGAATATCCACCCCGTTTTCCCTTGAAAACCTCCTCCTCCTCCTCCTCCTCCTCCTCTCACAAGGCATTTCGGTAGGCCAGCCTGGGCGTTTCGCTTGAGGCTTCCTCACAATCTACGACCCCGAAATTCAAATGTTAGAAAGAACTTCAGGATGGAGGCCGATCATTTTTGACCTCAAGTTCTCGCCATACCGCCGCGCACATCCGTGCTTAAAGCTTGCTTCTGCAGGTGAAGAAGATGGCGGCTACGTCAGTTTTCAAAACGGGGATTTCGGTAGAGGGTTAATTTGGACGGCGACTAGATTTCAGTGTGTGGTTATCCTCGACTACTTGCTTTAACCATAACCACACCACTACTTGGCCAGAACAGCTTCACGCATGGAGGGGGGCACCGTTCCGAAACGAGGCTCTCGCCTTGGCGCTGACCACCTAGATTTCAGCGATTGCAGCATGAGCCAAGAGATGTATGGGCGTATGTTCCACAATGGGACTCTTGCCGATAGTATCGCCGCGCATACTCGTCTTAAAATTGTGCAATATCTCCAACAATGGTAGGCCCACTCGTTTTCAAAATGCAGCATCTCGCCTGAGCGCCGCGCACTCTTTTCCGACAATGCTGAAACAATTTTGAAGACTGAAGGACGGGTACTTTTCAAAACGTGGCTCACACTGGACACCTTGTTGAATTGTATGATCCTGTACTGTCGCATTCCCTTGGACTCGCTAAAAGGTGCCAGGCAATACATGTCAGAACGAGGCTGAGGCAAGCCAAGAGCAGCATCATTGTTGCTTCCAAGATTTCCCTTGCTCGCACCTTCTCCTCCTCCTCCTCGAGTCTCCTCCTCGTCTTCCTCGCCCTTGGCCGTGGAGGAAGACGTCCCGAGGCAATCGGGACCCAGACCCCGGGACACTCCCCGAGAAAGGGCCTGCGCTCCTGAGCAGTTGCGCGCGACCGTCCTGGGGCCCGCGGAGCGCAACAGAGGCCCGAGGACAGCGAAGACCTTCAAAAACCCCTCATCTCCAGGGCCCATCTCCCCTCCTATGATGTTCAATCCCTCTCCTCTCCTCCTACTCCTCTCCCAAAAAAACGACAACCAAAACCTACCAGAGCCCCAAATCAACAACACACCAGACAGAGAGGCCTCTCTGGACCGCCTGCAACCTCGAACGGATGTGTACGTCAGACGCCCTGGTGGTCCTTTGCAGCCCTCCTGTTGAGCAGGGACCGACCGTTTCGGCATTCCATAGGCCTACCACGAAATTGTCTTAGAACCCAGAAATGCTCCAATAACGAAAACAAGTTTCTTAGAACATAAACTCGATGGTTTCAAACAAGACAGACTCAGCCAGAAATGTTCTAAGAACATTTCGTACAAACTACAAAAAGGTTCGTAGAACAGTCTTTGGTGGGCCGATAGGCGAGCTGGGACGCTTCGCCACTGCCAGATCCTCGGAGGTCAGATGGCGGGGCGGCGAAATTGCGCGCCTGGACGCTCCCGCCGGCCTGGCCGTCGTGCCTGGACCTTGCGTCCGGGTCGCTGATGAAGTGCTCCACCTCGGGATCCTCCGCCCTCTTTTTGCTGCTGCTGCTGCTTTTCTTCCCTTTCCTCAGACCTTGGATCCGCGCCGCCCAGGTGGGTCTGGTAGACGGGGGTGGTCGTCAATGCAAGACGTTGGCGCTTCCCTGCCACCCTCTTGCATCCTGCCGGAGTTGGGGACACCAAAAGGTACGGATAGCGCTACTCCCCGGACCTCTCCTGGGGTGCGTTCTAACTAGGATTTCGAAGCGAATCCAGCGGACGCGACGACGGGCCCGCCAGCCGCGGGGGCGCAACGGCGGGGGGGGGCACCAGAGCGCGCAACCTTCGCCCTCGCATTGGTCCATTCGGGCGTTGGCAGAACTGGGTTTAGTGGAACCTAGTTTAGTGATTTGTACTGGGGGCGCCCCCCCGCCCCATTTCCACTAACCGGAACTGCCGTCACCCGAAAAACACCAATTACGGAAAACCTGGTTTAGTGAATCTTGCCCCTTGAGGGGCCCCAGGGCCCTACCACTAACCGGGTCCCCTTACCCGGGGTCCTGGCTGCACCCGATCCATGCACGGACGCCGTCCAGAGACAGCCGCACTCCCGAGGCGCGGGGCCACGACCGCGGGCCCTCGGGCGGCGGAGGTTATATACGGGCCCCGCCCAGAGCCCCCCGGGAGGGCGGGCAGCGGCCCAGAACCCCACGGCGCGCCTCGAGGCCCCGCGGCGCGGCACCGCGCCTGGTGGCCTTGGATCGGGCCGAGCGGGTCTCGTGCGTGGTCTCTTTTCGCCAGGTGATCCAGGCTTGCTCCTCGATGGTCCTCGACGAAGAAACGATGCACACGTCCGAGCGATGCCAAGTTGACTCGGGTCGGACGAAAGGGGGGGATAGCAAAGGGTGGATTTGAGAATCAGCTCACGTAGCTGCTTTTCCCGGCGCCTCCCGGCGCTGGAGGCGGCCATGTATCGAGGAAGTGGCCCCTCGGTGGGGCCGAAGCCAGCTGCATGCAGCAGATTTCGCAACCCCCCCTTTCCCAGTCTCCCCCTCTCGTCCTGCCCGATTGGACCTGTCCGGGCGGCCGATGGGGTGAGCGAGGAAGAGGGGCGGAGGTTGCGCGCTTCTCTGTGGCAGAGACCCCCGACGCGGCCCTCGGCGCGGCGTACGAAAGAGACGGTGTCGGCTCTCGGGTCGTGTCTACGTGGGGCCCCCCCCAACGCGCCCCCCCCCGGGCCAGCCACGCGTGTCCAGCCCGACCCTGCCCAACGCTGGGGCACGCGAAATCACTGCGTACCAGCACCAGTAGCCCTGATTCGAGGCATCCCAAAATGGGGCCCTAACAGATGAAGTCGAAGAATCGCGCTGCATCGGTGATGCATTGGCGAAGGCGGGATGGAGAAGAATGGGCTCAAGATCTCGCCGCATCGCTGATACGTCGGGGATGTGATTATGTGGCCCTCTTCACGCGAAAGGAAGCATGTGGCCGGTGCACCTGGGGCGCGCCTTGCGGCTGACCCTTTGAAGCTTGGTCCAACAGACCTCCTCATGCCTCGAATGACGCTAACACCGAGACACTGGCCGTACGTCTGGCATCAGTCGAAGCAGTATCCCCGCTTGAGCTTGTGCGACGTTTCAAACTCGGTGGCCCTTTCGAGATCCATGTCTCCCCCTCGACCGATCGACTCTGCGAATAGCGGGGGCCCGACTCCATGGGAAGAGATGAGAGACAGGGGTGTAGGATGTCGGATGTCGCGAGCGCACCAATACTGTCCCTCCCTCTACCAGTCTCCCCGCAACAATCTTCGCCCTGTACCCCTCCTCCTTCTTCTCCCCGACCACACCGAAACACAAAGGCCGCACCGAGGCACGGGATCGAAATGTGAAGGAGGAACAGGAGGAACAGGAGGAGAAAGGATGGGTACGGCGAGAATTAATTGGTCTTGTGCCGCGCCACTAGCGCCTTCCCCATTACTGCGAGAACTGGTCAGGTGCGGGGCACACCAGGGAGGTGGGTACCGCCTTTCTCGATGACCGCCACCCTTCTCCAAACTTTCCCGCGTCACCCGCCTCCGTGGCACTACATCAGGTGCTGCCGCGCCGCTGTCCCCTCCTCCTTCTTCTCCTCCACATCCTCCACCTCCTCCTCCACGAGTTGGATTTCCGGCGGGCTGTAAGCTCATGCGTCGCCCATTCTTCCAGCCGCGTCTCCTCCTCCGTCCTTGACGGGGGTGAGGGTAGCCGAGTGTGATCTACAGGTGGAGCATCCCGAGGTACACCGCGCGACCCTGACCTTGCAGGAAGGCTGCAACTTCTCAACAGCGAGGACCAACACCAAACGCGATCGTATACGGGCCCAGCACCTCAACATCGCGGCGGCGACCCGCCCCCCCCCCCCACTTCCGATTTAGCCCGCCGAGGCGCCACCCCCCGCCGCACACGAAACCCCGATCCACTCAGAGTGCTGGAAGGGCGGCTCGCGTCCTGAGGATACAACGGAGCCGATCATCCTCCCCCCCCATCCATCCGTGGGCAAAAGCTTCCATGCATTCGCATATGTTTTTCCCGTTTGGCTGCCTCGTGGAGAAGGAAGATGACATGGCCGTCCGCGGCGACACCAAGATCGAAAACCGATCGAACTGATGTCGAACCCGACACCGTCCGAACCGGACAGGCCGCGAACAACCTGAAGGGCGCAGCGACACGACAAGCGACCAAATCGACGCTATGTAAACAACTGCGACGCAACCAGGTCGACCGATTCGCGGACACCCTTGGAGAATGAGGGGAACGATGGGGGATGATGGCGATGACGGGCTCTCCGTTGGGATGCCTCCCGCCACCCCTGCTGCGAACTCGATGACGGGCGTGTCCAGAACAAGTCTTCGCCGACTCAAGACTAGACGCTTTACTTTCAAGCTGTGTGAGAGCAGGCGAGCAAGCCCAACAACACTTTATCCAACCATGCACCACTTCGTGGGCGAATTGAAAACGGAAGGCGGGGCGACGAGAGAGAAACGGAGGCGTGTTGCCCAGCGCGGAAGAGTTAGACTGTCGCTTTCCTGGCGTGCGCGTTGCGCTTGCGCGATTGCGGCGAAGGAGCTGGTACGGCGCGTGTGACAGAAACTGAGCGCGCGTGCCTGTATTGTGAAATGCTTCGCACGCGAATCGGCACTGACGTCGCACGTGTGGCGCGGGCGCAAGACGATCGGCCATTTCAATTATTGGGGGGAGGGTGAATCTGGACTTAAACGTGGACTGATGCGCGTGCGTGATGATGTTCAATGGCGCGTTGGCAGGCTCATGAACCCGCCGCTGGTAAATTCGTAACAATTCGCGACTTTGCGTACATTCGTTGCTTGTGCGTGTGCACGTGTGTTGGGTTTCCCCAAATGAATTTGGAATGCGCGGCACCGTGGCATGGAGCATGCACCTGGAACATTGCCAACGGCACGGCCCCAGCACGGTTTGCCGCTCCCTGGCGAAACCGCACAATCTGTAAAGCGGTGCCCAATCCGCGCGGCCATTGCAGCGAAGTCAACACAGCAATATGCAACGCGTTGTTGGCCTGAACACCGACATCCACAACATGTGTATTTCTGTTGTACCGTTGTGGTTCCCTCGGGCTGGACGGCCGAAGGAATGCTGCGGAACCTGCGAAGAAAGTGTTGACCCAGTGCGTGCTGTGCCACACTCCCCCCCGCCTCATCCCCCCCCCCTTGGGGGGCCAGCTCAACCCCCAGGCGGGAGGGTCGCCCGCCTTCCTGCGTCCACGAGGCCTTGATGCTGACGTCTCTCGGATCGAATCAGACCTCCTCCCTTGGTTTCCGGGGCCCAGGGTGCTGACGTGAGCAAGCACAACGATCATATCGCAAAGGTGCTTGCTCTATTTGGCGCCCGCCGTGGCCCCTGAAATAAAGCAAGCGTCGCACAAAAAAAAATCAAAACAACAACAAACAAACCATGCCAAACAAAACCCAACATGCCCCCGGGTAGCCCGCAGGCCCTCCCCTGGCCCCACAAACGGCCTGGGAGGGCCCCAAACAACCTCGATCTACTGCTAAGAGTGGCCCCAAAAGGGCCCCGTGCCTTGAAATCGGTGGTCGGAGAACGACCAATTTCAGGCGCCCAAAGCACGTCGTCGGAACTTGAGCCACAATGGCTGCGGGAAACAGCAGTCGCACAGACTGGGTCATCCAGCGTGCGACATCCACCATTCCCAATGCTGGAGCTCAAGGCCCACGGACAAAACGCTGACTGGCTATGACCCTGAAATGTGCAGCGCCCTCTTTGGGAGTCCCGAAACGGTGCGGTGACAGACCGTGACGTGACCCCGAAATCGCTCAAGACCTCACCGCACGGCCGTCAACGCACGGTTTCGGGACATCGGGGGCCCCTGTCGCCCGAGACGTCCTCGAAGAGGGAGTCGGGTCCCAAAACCGTGTGGTGACACCGAATCCCCACCGACTCGTTTGCGGGGGCGCCTTTGCGCGGTGCCAGAATTAAACCGACAGCTTATGCGGCGGCAGCCGTGTTGCCATGGTGTCCCGCTGCGGGCGTCGTTCGGCCGTCCACGCCAGGGCGCCCAGCTCCGCAAAAGAAAATGTCTTGGCACGCAAACGCCGATATTTTTGTCGGCGCACACGGCGTGGTCACCACCCCGTCGGGCGGCCCCCGACCTCTGGAGCTGGCGCAGGGGCCCCTCGGGGTGGAGGCTCCCGCAGCGGGGCGGACGCCCAGAGGGGAACCTGGCACCAACCGCAGTGGGGTCGGACCACGGGCGTCCAGGGCGATGGCGACGGGGACCAGGGAGAGGGGCAAGGACAGGGATAGGGGGGAGTGGCTGAGAGACACCGGAGGTCTGAAGGGGGGGAAGAGAAAAAATACAAGTCATCGACCTGGGACTCACACCTCCGCGGTGGTGCATGTGGCCGATGCCCGGGGCCCAGAGCTCGGGCCCGTGTCCTGGAGGGGCATGCATTCCTCGTCTCGGATCGTCTTCCAGTGGTCCCAGAGCCTGGAGACGGCCCCCATTGGAGACCGAGGCTGGAACAAAAACCGCTTCATGTGTTCAAGGCGTCGGAGGTCTGACCACCAGCGACACACCGCCGCCCCGCCAACGCCAACCGGGCCCCCGATGCGATGGCGACGCGGGCGTAGAACGAACTCCCGCCGGGGACCGGTGCGCGGCCCGCCGGGCCGAGCGACCGCCGCGGAGAGAGGAGGGGCAGGCAGAGAGATGCCGCAC
>CAUYUJ010016308.1:100000-167500 GCA_963575745.1 Prorocentrum cordatum
GCAAGCTCCGGTGCCTGGCCACTCGGGTCCAGGCCTGGGCCCAGGGCGCAGGGCGGCCCACCCCCGTCGGCGCGCAGCAAGACGGGCGCCCCGTTTTTGGAGGCCTGGAAATTGGCACCAACACCAGCACAGGGGGTTGCCTCCACATGGGGATGATGATCCTAGATTTCGGTGTTGGTGGCAATATTTCGGTCACCTTGGAAGCCCAATATGACCACCATCGCCGAGATCGGGATCGTCTTCGTTCGGTGGAGGCACGCCGCCGATCTTGGTGTTGGCGTCGGCCTCTAGGCCCGCGACGTTTCGGAAGACCGCCCCCGTCTGTCGAGCTCCGGTCGCCTCGTAGGCGGCCCCCCGCAGGGCAGGGCAGCGGGCCGCGAAGGCTTCCGACGCACACCCGCCCCACGAAGTGCCCAGCGCCCATTATACTCCTGGTTGGCTGCTCCTTCCCTTGCCCCGCCCTGCCCTGGCCTCGACCGCGCCCCGCCCCCCCACCCTGCCCCCTAGTCTGCGAATTAGCCCTAGGCTGGATCGCCGCCTGGACCTGGGGAAGGAGAGGGGACATGTGGGTCTGAAGCCCAATGTTTTCCTCGAGCACACTGGCAGGAAGCGCGCTCCATTCAATCAGTTCTCTCAGCCTCTCACTCCCTTAGAGGCGTCCTCTCATTTCGCCTTTCCCGCGACCACCGCCAGGCACCTGGGCGTTTCCCGTTCGAGTGGCCCTCTCGGCGCCGCGCCCGCTAGCTCGCTGCCCACCCCCATGTCCTTCGCGAAGGCCCACGGCGTCTGGCCAATCGCCGACCCCGCCCGTTGCCAGCTGAGCGCCATCGCCAGCGCTCCATACTTGCCGCCCTTCTCCTCCGAGGCCCTGCTCTTGCGGTGGCGGAACTGGAGGCAGTCCTCATCTTGCTGCCCCCGCGTCTTCAGCAGCACCTGATCCTTCCAACGCTGCGCCAAAATCCAATGTAAAGTCTCGTTCGGCATCTTTCTCGTCGCGGACGTCTGGCGGAAGGTCGAACGCACTGAATTTGTGAGAAACTGGGTGCGAGGTCTGCCCCGCGCCTTGGAGTCCACCTGCTCGCCCTTGCCCTTCTTGACCTACAGCCCCTTGCACCGTGCGTCGCGCCCCTGCCCGCCTATCGCTAGCTCCGCTCCCGACGTGCCCCCTGCCTCGCTGACGGCGACGCGGTCGTAGAGGCGCGCTTCGACCGCCGCCATTTGCCTCGCCGTGGCCATGGAGAGCTCCGCCGTCGCTTTGCACAGGTCCACTATGCCGCTGTCGCCCTTGCCCCCGCCGCCCTTGGCCTCCAGCTACTTCTGCGTCATCTCCTTGGGCGGATGCGCCCCCGATCCATGGGTTGCCGTCGCGCCCGCGCCCCTCTTCATCCAGCTGGGCAACTCGAGGTCCTCGACGCTTGCCGCCGATCGGCTGCCCGTGTCCCTCCGCGGCGATGCGCCAAAGGAGATGGCTTTGAGCCGCGATGTCTCCTGAAATCGCCCCAGCCGGCCCCGTCGACACCGCGCTGTTGTCAAGCGAAAGGGCTCGGCACAAAGAATGGGCGAATGACTCGACTTTCGCATCTCCCACACCACCCTTTCTGGAGACTTCTTCCGATATGTTTCGCCGTCGAGATCTGCCCAGCAACGACCATCGCACATGCAATGCACTGGTTGCATGTTTGTCAGGAGATGGCAGAGGTTGCGATCGTCACGCGCGCTGCGCTGGCGGCGAAGCAACTGCCTCCGAGTGGCAAAGCGGGCCTCGCACCTACTTCTGCCCTCGAGCTGGGCCCCGCATGCGTCCCTGAGCGCGTTCCCTCCCCCCTGTCTCCGACCCCGCGTGTTTCTGTTCCGGGCCCCTCGAGTCCAGGTGGAGGGGCCGACAGCGCGCACTTGCTCGCCCGAACCCAAACGAGGTCCAACTTCACGAACTGTTTGGCCAAACCCCTATCCGCATCCAGCTTCCAGGGGGCTCTGCCCAGCTCCTCCAGCAACCCCGCGTCGTCCTCCATTGCGTTGGTCGCCTCGCTGGTATCCGCTCCTGCTCTTCGCGCCCATGGTTGAGCCGACTCTGACAGCCCCTCCTCCGCGTAGGGAGGGGGTCGTTGTGGTTGCCTCGCAGGTCCGCGGGCAGCGTAAACCGACATTGGGCATGGTGCTATGGTCGCCGCGCCCAGGTCTGGCACCACCTCAACCTGCGCACCAAGCGCTCGGCCCTCGTGTCCCCCAACCTCCAGTACGCCAACGCCTGTTCCGTCGCCGTGCTCTTCACGCTGCCGCACTCGAACCACCTAGTCGTTCCTCCTGCCATCGCGGCGCGCCCAAGCCTCGCCAGGCTCATGTCCAGACTCTTGTGCTGCGTCGCCGACAAGAAGACGCACTCAATCTCCGACACGATCGCGCCCATCACCGCGCTCAGGAAGACCACCCGCTTCCACCTCCATGGAGTAACCAGGTCCCAACACGCGCCCATCGCGTAGAAGGCCTCTTCGCTGCTTCACACCTCCTCGGGATCCCGAACTCCGCCGTGCACGTCGTGATGAAAAAGGCCCAAGTACCTTGCCACGTCGGTCAGCTCTCCTTGGATGCCGTCCTCGCCGAACCCTCTGGTCTTACGCCGCTGCCTGCATGCCGTGGAGCCACTTCTTTGTACCAACATGCTGGTCACCTGCTTGCACGTGTTCTGCCGCAGCCCCAACTCGTTAAGCACTGCGTCCAGTGCGCCGTCCGCCTCCCGCAGCCTCTGCAGCATTCCCTTCAGCGTCGTCACTATCTCCAACAAGTCGTCTCAGCTCAGGTCGTCCGCGTACTGGTGGACCCCTTAAGTCGATGCCAGGCAAGCCCTCCCACTCACACACGAGTAAATTCGCCGCGTGCTGCATCTTCCGAAGAAGAGTGGCGCACTTCTCCGTCGGCACCGCGAAGGCCGTGGCGAAGGCGTCCACGCTGAAAGGGTCCCCATCATCAGGCCGTCTCCAATCTTAACCGTGTGGGCCCCCGCGGGCGTCGGCAGGTTGATGACCATGTCTCTGTGACGCTGCTTGCAGAGCACCTCGTCCTGCCAGTCTGTGTCCTGCGCCGCCGCTTGATCCAGCGACTGCCAGCTCACCGATCCGAAAGCATTCTGGAGACCTTCATGGTGACTGCAAAGCTCCACCTTCCGTACTCCAGTCTCCAACTCAACACCTCTCCAACACAACGAAGACGACCGACCGAAAAGAGAGGAGGAATGGCCTGCGACGTTTCGGCTCAAATCACAAGCACAAGACTACCAAGACGAAGATAACGACGACTACGTCCACCCCGTCCCTGCCTGATCTCACTGCTATTGCTACTACGGTCACCAATGCCAGTACTACATCTGTTGCTGCCCTGCCCACGCTTGAATACTGTTTGAAGTCCGCGCGCGCGTGCGCGCGAAGGCATGCTGGCTCATGCAAGTGCAGCAGTAGCCTGCGAGGAACTGCAGGCGCTGCGGCCGGGCTTTGCTCCGAGACTGTACTGCACGCGGACACTCCAGCAGTGCCGGGGGCGCACCAGGGGAGGGGGGGGGCTACTTCCTCGGGGGGGAGGGGAGAGAGGGCGTGGCACGACGCGCTCGGTGGGCCGGATGGCTGAACAACCCTCGGGGATGGACAGACCCCCCTTTAGCAAAACGTGGTTTAGTGAAAACGACCTCGGGAACAAACCTGGCGGGCGCAAGCCTGGAAAACGACGGCCGCGGCGCCCTCTGGAGAACCGAAGACGGACAATTCACTAATCGACGTGTCAGGGCAGGAGGCCTGTCCACCCCCGAAGCCCTCTCGGGGCGGACGGGCCTTCTGGATGCTCTTCTGCATCGCCCCCAGCTCCCACATCTCCGCCTCCGCGCGCGCCAGGTCCTCGGAGAGCGGGCGCGCGGGGGGGGCCGCCGAGGGCGGACCGTCGTCGTCGTCGTCGCTCCTCTGGGGCCTGGGCAGAGTGTTGGCGGCGCGCACAAGGGGGTAGGGGGAGGGGGGAAGGCTTCTTGGAAGGAGGCTGCTTCTTAGAACGCGCCGGCCTTACGTCTACAGAGAAGGCCCGCGCCTTCTAAGAAGCAGGGGTGCTTCTAAGAAGCCTTCCCCCCTCCCCCATACCCCCTTCTGCGCGTGGCCAGGAGTGGGTGTGTCGGCGGGGGATAAGCCTGACTTTATCGAACCTCCCCTTAGTGAAAACGGCCTGGGACCGAAACCGACAAACTGGGACCCGCAACAAGGACGGCCGCGAGGCCCTCTCGCGAACCGAGAACGGCCAATTCCTCAGTCGACGTGTCAGGGTAGGAGGTCTATCCACCTCCGAGTGTGGGTGTACGGGTGCCGTCGTCCAGCTGGAGCCCATGCGGAGGTCCGGGGGCCCGGAGGCCGCCCACGGAGAGCAGAGGAGGCTACCGGGAGGATCACATCGCGCCGCATCGGCGCTGCATCGGCGACGTCCGGACTGACAAAACAGTGTTCTGGGTCGCGCCACGTTCTCTGAGCATCGGCGATGCGGCGCGGTCCTCCGACCCCCTCTGCTACTCCAGCCAGTGACCACGTCTGGAGGTACCGGAATCACGAAAAGAAGGCAACTGTCATGCGTGTCGAGCGAGGACGTGGAGGTCTGGCACTTTGGTAGCGACGCCAGGGGAGTGCTCGTGAACACGATAGAGAATCACTTAGTAAGATCCAAAGAGCTGCTCAGTCGAACCAGGCCTTATAAATGAAGTAGGGTTAGACCAGGTCAAGCCATGGCGGGCAATCCCACAGCCGGCGGCGAATCCCACCAGCTCTTTGGGCGTGAGTGGTTTAGAGAGCTCTCTCTGTCCTCAACCCCCCAACCCCCCTTCTTCCCCTTCGGGGAGGGGTTTACCCCTCCCCCTCCCCCCTCCCCCTGGGCCTGGAGAGGGAGTTCCGCGGGTCGTTGGAGGGGTCTTTTTCGACTCCTGGGAGGGCTAAAAAACGACGACCCTCACGAGGATTCTGGCCCCGACGGGGGGACGCTAAAAAAAACCCTCTCCTCTTCTTTGAAGCCAAAATCATTGATTTTACTACGGTTTCGGCCCCATCTTGGCCTTCTAAGGGGGCAGCGCTCCCCTTCCTTCATAGCAAACTCATTGATTTTACTAAGGTTTTGGCCTCATTTTGTCCTTCTCAGGGGGCAGCGCTCACTTGCGCTTCTGAGGAGGTCGCAAGAGGCCCCAAGATGGCCCCAAGAGGCCCCCAGGAGTCTCCCAAGAGGCCCCCTAGAGGCCCCCAAGAGGCCCCCAAGAGGCCCCAAGAGGCCCCCAAGAGGCCCCCAAGAGGCCCCCAAGAGGCCCCAAGAGGCCCCAAGAGGCCCCCAAGAGGCCCCCAAGAGGCCCCCAAGAGGCCCCCAAGAGGCCCCACGAGGAGCCCGAACGACTCACACCAGGACGAGGGGCCCGAACGACTCACACCACGAAGAGCCCGAACGACTCACACCACAAGGAGGGGCCCGAACGACTCACACCAGGACGAGGCGCCCGAACGACTCACACCACGAGGAGCCCGAACGACTCACACCACGACGCGGGCCCCGAACGACTCACACCACGAGGAGCCCGAACGAGTCACACCAGGAGGAGGGGCCCGAACGACTCACACCAGGACGAGGGGCCCGAACAACTCACACCACGAGAAGCCCGAACGACTCACACCAGGACGAAGAGCCCGAACGACTCACACCACGAAGAGCCCGAACGACTCACACCAGGAAGAAGGGCCCGAACGACTCACACCAGGACGAGAAACCCCAAACGACTCAAATCACGAGGAGCGCTTTCTCTCCCTCCTCCTCCGCCTCGTCCTTCTCCCGCTCCCCCCACAAGGAGGATGTACAAGGAGGCGGGAGGAAGGAGGAACAGGGGAGATATGCGGGCCCAAGCGGACACACGCCTGAAAAACACGACTGTCGGCATGCTTCGCAAGAGTTGCTGCTGTGAGATGGGCTGGTGGGGATACGCGAAGCGTAAAGAATTCAACTTCCCAAAAGTTGCAACCGCATGGGACGGATATGTTGGCCTGGTTTATCTGGGTCCGAGCGACCAGGGTTCGGCCACGTGGGGCATCAACTGGAAGGTCAAGAACTCGAGCTGAAGAATGTGGAGATAACTGGGCCGATAACGAATTCAGCCTACCACTCACAGAGTTGCAACCTCATGGGAGGGAACTCATGGCCTGGATGGTTTTGTTGTCATCCCCGCTCAACTTCCCCTGCAACACGTCGGCGATGCGGCTGACAATCCGGTACGACACCTGGCGCCATCCGTCCACCCGTCAGCACACGCACTTCGCTCATCCTTATCACCACGCGAGGAGGACCAGCAGGAGGAGGAGGAGGAGGAGGAGGACGACAAGGCAGAGACGTGCATCTGAGGGTGTTAGACCCTGCTGGGCAAGACAGTTTCCAGGGAGGTCCCCGACATCCCTGGAGGACCCAAGAAGACCCCCCCAGTGGCTCGCAAAGCATGCGCCATTTGGGCCGTGGGCAAGAAGTCAAAGCCAGCAGTCGCGAACGAAAGTGGGCAAAACGCTACCCAGCTAAACAGAGCAAGAGAAAAATGAGGCGGACGTTGAGGAGGGGAAAGCTGGAGGACCGCCGAGGAGGTTGAGGTAGGGGCATGCTTCCCGCTCCTCCTCCTCCTTCTCCTCCTCCTCCTCCTTCTCCTCGCCCTCCCCCCTAGCACCCTCTCTTCGTGCACATTATCCCCCTCCGCGTCATACTCGTCCTCATCGTCCTCCTCTTGCACTAACGAACTGTCGTCCCGCACAGCTCTTTCTAGCACCCCTCCACGTCCTGCTTGGCCTGGCCCCGCCATCTCCCTCCCTCCCGTCCCGTGCCTTCCTCCGTCAACCCTCCACACATTCCCCCATCTCGCCCCCGCCACGACCTCCTCCCCATCGGTCTCCCAATTCGCCCCCTCGCCCCCAAAAAGGCCCCCCACCTGCCGCCCTCCCCCCCTCCCTCCCGCCCCCTTCTCCTCCTGTTACTTCCGGCTCTCCTACTCTTCCTCCTCCTCCTCCTTTTCCTCCTCCTTTTTCTCCTCCTCCTCCTCCCCCTCCTCCTCCTCCTCCTCCTTTTCCTCCTCATTACTCAAGTTCTTTTTTCCCGATCTCGTTCAGCGCGTTCCCATGTTCATCCCCCCCTCATTCCAGATTCCCCCTCCTTCGTCTTCTTTCCCCTGGCCCACCCGTCCTGCTCCTCCTCACCTCATCCACCTCCTCCTTTCCATGAGGTCGGACCCCGAGTGCGAAACCATTTGCGCTGAGCAATAAAAGGAGGAGGAGGAGGATGAGGAGGAGGAGGAGGAGGAGGAGGAGCTTTCAGGGCTTTCCGCCTCTCGCAGGTGCGAGTCTGGCCCCGCGCTCCCGCGCGCGGGGCTCCGCTCAAGGGCCGCGGGCCTGGGCCCCGCCCTTTCTCCGAGCGCGTCTGGCGGAGGCGCTCGGAGCCGTCTACATGGGCCGCGCCCTGAGGCCGCCCTTTCTCCGCGCGCATCTTGCGGAGGCGCGCGGAGCCTTGGCAAGCCGACTTGGCGAGCTGCGGCCTCTGCAGGTGGGAGCGGGCCCACGCGCGTGGGCGCGTGGGCCCTCGGGGTCGGCCTCCCTCTCGCCGTCGGGCTGGCCGAAGCGGTTCGCGTCGTCGTAGCGCCCGTGCCCTCTTCGAGGGCCACCCCCGACGTGGGGGGGCCCGAGGGTGGGCCTCCTCGACCTGCTCCAGCTTCAGGTGCGTGGTGCGGTGGGTGAGCAGGCCGAGGGTCCTCGCCAGCCTGGAGGAGCGGCGCCTCGTCCTCCTCGATGGCGCGTGAGCTTCGTATCTGCATCATGATGGCCTGCTGCAGGAGGGCGTTCGTGTCGGGGAGCTGTAGTCGGCTTCTCCTTCTGCCGGTTGCACTCGCTGCCGCCACTCGTGGTCTGCATCTGGCCGTGGGACTGGTGCTCTGGGTCGAACATGTGCCCAACCCCGAGGAGCGGGCCAGTTGGGCATTCATACCTTGTCCAGGGCCGCGCCCTGAGGCCGCCCTTTCTCCGCGCGCGTCTTGCGGAGGCGCGCGGAGCCGTGGTTCACCTTCTGGTCGTGCTGTTGATTCCCCTGGAGGTGGCGGGCCCACGCGTAGTGGCGCGTGGGCCCTCGGGGTCGGACCTGCTCTCGCCGTTGGGCTGGCCGAACGGGTTCGCGTCGTCGTAGCGCCCGAGCTCTCTCCTGAGGTCTCCCCTGATGTGTGGGTGCCCGAGGGTGAGTCTCCTCGATTTGCTTCAGCTTCAGGCTCTGGCTCAGGAGGGTGAGCAGGCCGCGGGTCTTCATCTATTCGGAGGAGCGGCTCTTCATCCTCCTCGATGGCGCGGGTACTTCGTATTTGCATCATGATGGCCTGCTGCAGGAGCGCTCTCGTGTCTGGGAGTTGAGTACGGCTTCTCCTTCTTCTGGTTGCTCTCTCCGCTGCCGCTCGTGAGCTGTGAGTGGTCTCTGCGTTCTGACTCCCCAGGTGGTCGATACCCTCTACCCTCGATGGCCCTTGGGCTGCGGGCGAGCAGTGCGTGCCACCTGAGGCAGATCCAGCAGCATGGCGACGACTGGGCATCTGCGATGCAGCGTTCTGACTCCCCAGGTGGTCGGTACCCTCAACCCTCAACGGCCTTTCGGCTGCGGGCGAGCAGTGCGTGCCACCTGGGGCAGGTCCAGCAGCGTGGCGACGTATGAGCGTCTGCGATGCTGGACTGGTACTCTGCGTCGCACATGTGCCCAACCCCGAGGAGCGGGCCAGTTGGGCATGCTCGGTATCTGCATCACGCTCATCCACAGTCCCCTCAGACTTCTCCTCCGCTGCCTTCTTGAGCCAGTTTAGTAATTTGTATTTGAGGCTGTTGTACGTCGGCTTTCCTTTGCACTCACTCCTCATCTTGTCCGATATATATTCCGTGGAGAACCAACGCTTCTCAGCACGCAGGAAGATGAGAGGGTGCGATGCGTGTGTGGTCATTCCATTTTGTTTTAGCTCCGTGCCTTCCTTGGGTGGCGGCCCTTGGCAGCCGCCCCCAAACCACTTCGCGAGTGTCTGGAAGGGGGTGTGCTTGTCGATCTTCTGTTCACAGCACGTGCACTTCCACCCTTTACCTTTTCTTGGGCGTATGAGTCGGTGCGTGGTCGGTGGCCTTCTCCCAACTGGTGCCGGTGGTCCGTCCGCCAGGTAATCTCGTCGCCGTCGTATTTGTTTGTTCGCCTCTTGTCGCTGTTGACTTCTCTGTGCCCGTACTTCGTGTCCGTCGGCTGGCCGTCGTTGTATGAGGTCTTTGGTTGCTGCAATAATTCTTCGCCGTACTAGGGCTGCCGTCGAGTTGACCCATTCGTAGCAACCCATCTGCGCGGAGTCTATGTCGTGGTTCTCTGCGGCTGCGTCGGCGAAGCGATCTGCTTGGCTGTTACCATACCAAGCATGTCGAGGGAACCCTTTAGCCTCCGCATCCTCCCAGGAGAGGTGGCTGTTGATGTGGTGTAGCTGAATACTTTCCACTCCGCCCCGCATCTCCAGCTCCTGCCCGATCTGCTGCCACAGGTCGCCGTTGGTGCCGACTTCGCCGCATTTCTCGAACCTTCTGTTGTGCCAGCCTTTATACACCACCTCGCTGTCCGTCCAGAAGTGTAGCGCCCCTGCCGTGCTACGTAAACAACTGAGAAGGGCCCTCAGCTCCGCTCTATTGTTGGTTTGGCGGCGGCCTGGGAGGGGTCCAAATTGTCCAGCTGCGAGTTCGTAGCCGTCACCTTGCTGCCGTAGTCGTACCCATGCCCAGCCACACCGCCTGCATCGCCAATCTGCGCTGTTCTTCCCACCAGATCCATCTCCGTACGCTACGATCGGGGAGCCGTCCTCCGTGGTGATGCGCCCTTCTTGGAGGCACTCGCCCATGTTGTTGGCCTGCTCCTCCGTGTCGCAATCTGGTGGTACTGACCATGCCCGTGGGGTTATACCCCTCAGCCAAAACGCAGGTACTGCTTCGTGCCCAGCTTCCGCCCTAGTCTTTAGTCGGTCGGTGGTGTCGAAGGCTCTGTCACATGTCCGTGCATCACATTGTCCCCATATTCTGTGGTAATCCGTCTCTTCGCGTCCGCATTCACATTGTGCCGATCCTTTTCCAAAGCATGCTCTCTTCCTAGCTCTTGCCCATGTCCCTGCACACGTCGCGATCAGGAGCGCACCGTACTCTTGGTAATCGCCCCGTCGCAGAAGCCATTCAAGATGTTTCCTGAGGTCTGTGATATCTGCACCACTATGCTCGAGGCCTCCTCCGTTGTGGTGTTCTGCTGCTTTACGCCATAGAAGTAAGGATACGTCCATCATCAGCGCGTCCAGGATGTCGGTTGGGTCACCCTGCTCGCCGTGTAGGGGGAACTTCCATTGGTTTCCTTCACTGTCCAGCCAGATGTCGGGCCCTCGTGAGTCCCATCCGATCTCCCACAATGTCAGGATGAGTGATGCCACAGGTCCACGCCTCTGTCGCCATCTTTTGTGTTCTGGCAGTCGGAGTAGTCGAAAGTATATTCTCGGCCATGCTCGTCTTACTTGCTCGCGGAGGTCGGGACTGTGGCTCCAGCAACTGAACCAATGGCTGAATTGGCCCTTCATGATCGTGTAGGCTGGGTCCGTACCTTCAACTGCTAAGTATGTAGTTAGACGACGCCCTGGCCATGGTCTTCTGAGCGCTTGTGCATATCGTCGCCGTGCGAGTTGGAGAGCTGTCGGAGCCATGCCGTGGAATGCCGTACCGTACTTTACTGATGCCACGGCTCCCTGCTGTGTGATTCCTGCTCGCTTGCGTACTCGTAGTCTTCGTAGTTTCCTGCCGACCGCTCCAAGCCGTCTTCTCACTCCTTTCCAGCGTGCTCCGTGAGTCGGTCTGGTGGAGGTGCCTCGTACAGCTCTGTCCGCGCCCAGATCTCGACCTTCGGTGTTGATCTTGATGGTCACGTTTGCCGTCTCGAGCTGCTTCTGAATCTTCTTAGCGTCGTTGTAGCTTGTTGCTCGCAACGTAGTTTTATCTGCCAATTTTAGCCATTGTTCCCCCAGTGCCAGGAATAGTGCCTTTGTGCTCACAACCGTGGCCGTGATGATCTGTCTTCTGCTGCCCACAATGCGTATACTGATATCGTCGAACCATGCCCGCGGGATAGGTCGAGGCAAGCACGTGGTGCCTGTGAGCTTTGCCATGGCTGCGTATACCACCGTCTTGGCCACGTTGTTCGCATGTCTGGAGCCTGCTAAAATCGATTTGTCGGGGAGGATCGGCTCCGAGAAGGCGCCATGGCATAGCAGGACTCTGGTAGCTGAATGTTGGAGCATCATGAGGTATAACGGCTTTGCTGGGAAGTTCATCTGCAATGCCGCGGGTACCACTTTGTCGATTCTCAAGCTGTCGTAGAACTTTTCGATGTCTGCCAGCAGTACCGTTTCCCATATATCCAACGCGTCTGCGCACTCGTCCGTGATGAGTCTCCTGGGCGCTGCCCTCAAGCAGCTGTTGCCTGCGATTGCCGCATCCCGTTCTCTCTCGTGCTCTCGCGCCCATTGCCGTACTCTGTTTCTGTGCAGTAGCTCCCAGCACCGAAACAATTGAGGTAGCAATGCAAGTGCTCTATCTCCTTTGCTTGGTTTCGGCATAACCATCACCACTGAGAGTAACAACTCCCACGGCCAGGTAAGATCCCGCTCACATTGATTGAGGAGGCTGATAAGAGTCTGCTTCCCTGCGGTGGGTAATCTTCTCAGGTCCGTCGGGCAGATCATGTCCACTCCCTTTCCCTTGTCGGGTTCGCCTTTCAAGCACCTGATCAGGCCCTCGATGGTCCAGGGGTCGTGATCATCGTCTTCTCGCGCAGCTCGCCTGAGTTCTTTCAAGTAACCTTCATGCGAAGTATGTGGTACTTCTTCGCATGCCCATATCTTTTGAAAATCAACAGCTTTCTGGTCGACCATATCCTCCGGGCTGCATACGGTGCCGCATACAGTATGTATCTCATGCTCATGTCGAGGTGGCGGCTTAGCGATCCGATGCAGAACACCGATGGTCTTCTCTGCTTGCGCCAACCATAGGCTGTACTGCTTGCTGCTGTCCCGCATGTCTTGCTTGATGGCTATCCGCTTCTCGCGTGCTGCTTCTACTGCCATGCCCTGAAGTATGTCCAGTGGTACCTTTTCAAGCGCTGCCATACGCTCTGCCCATATCTGCTGGTGGAGCATGGCGGTGTATGAGGCTCCCTTCCCAACTGGTGGCAGTCCTTCCCGTACGAGGCGTCGTCCTGCGCTGGCTAGTGCTTCTTGTTGTTGGAGGCCTCGTCCGCGTTCCTGTAATTTGACAAGTGTGCTCAGCACTGTGTCGGCCCTGTTCCACCAATCTGTGCGATGTGCTGCGTATCGTGCTCGTCGGTCTCCTTTTTCTTCCAGCGGCGCTGTCTTGAATTCACACGGGTGTCCACGTCCGCAAAATACTGATCTGTCTGCCAAGTCCACTTTGTAAGCCGTGCAATAGAATTTCTCCAGAGTGCCGATGAACTGTTGATGTTGCCGTCCTAGTCGTTCGGCTCCGTTCGGGTCGGTCTTGTATGCTGCACTCTGCCTTGTGTACTCGGGGCCCGTGTCAGTTGACTCCAAGGCTTGTAGTTGTGCTGCCACTTCCCAAGTGTCGCCCATGATTGCGGTGTCCACCCCTGCTGCTTTGTCCGCGATCCGCTGCTCTATCGTCTGTGAGGTAGTCCCTTGGGTTTCCTTCGACAGGTCCGACGAGTTGGTCGTGGCTGCATTTGGGTCGTTCATGGTCTCATTCGCAGCCTTTTGTGTAGTATCCATCGCCACTGGTGTGTCCCAAGTCCCTTCGACATCCTCTGGGATGAGCACGTCGCTGTCCGAGCTGATAAGGTTCGCATCCAGGTCGTCGACGGGGCCTATGTCCTCGATGTCCATTTGTGCGACTTGTTTTGGGACTGATTCACTGGTCTCAACGTCTTCTATCGCTCCAGTCTGGGTTCGCTTCCACCCGTCTGGCCCAAGGGCTTCCCATCTCATCGTGTCGGTCTCGGCGGGTACGTCATCGGAGGGGATGTCTGATTCGTCCAGGACTGGTAGCGCTGCTTTCTTCTTCTTCTTTGCTGTTTTGCTGTTGGGGTTGGTCTTCTTCGGCAGCTTGGGGTGGGGAAAAGCTTTCGGTATACATAATCTTCTGCATTCGTTCACTTGCACTGCTGCCTTTATTGCAATAACCAGCCCCACGTGTGGTTTCCAAGGAACATCGTGAACAGCGCGTATACCTCGAACAAGTCTCTGGCCTCCAGGGTTGACCAGGGCGTAGTCTATGTTCGAGGGGGTCGCGTCGCCTAGGGAGCACGTGTTCTGGCCCTCTGGCACTTGGACCACACCCGTTGCGCCCAGTGCCGTCGGCCACCCTGTCTTCTCAAGCGCGTCGAACTCGCAATTGAAGCCACCGCAGATGATCCACGGCATGGAGGTAGCGTGGAGGAATGCCGCGAGCGAGGTCAACTTCCTGGCGTTTACCCCGTCGACGAGGGAGGCGCTCGGGTCTAAGTAGAGGGAGATGATGAGCAGCGAGGTGCCCTTCAAATGGAGCGTGACTGGCGTCCAGTCGATCATGTCTATGTCACACGGCCCTTGGTGAGTAGTCACACTCGAGGTCGTGCCTGCCCGTGCCATGTGGCGGAAAGAGGTAGCCTTCAGGTGGCCCTTGGTGATGACAGCTGTGCCACCGTGGGTCCCCTTCTGGCTCTTCTCGCTCTGCCTGGCTGCCGTGAAAACTGCTGAGAACCCAGATTTCTGCAGCTCGTATTCCACGTCATTGAGTTGTGCCTGTGCCAAGTGTGTTTCCTGAAGCGCATAAGCATCATACGGTTGTCGAAGCCCGTCGCGTCGGATCCAACTCTTGGCCGTAGCCCCCCACGTTTATATTTTGGCGAAAAAGATCGTGCGGTCCAGGGGCTCGGCGTCGCCAACGGGTCGCCTGCCCCTCCGCGGTGGGCCCTAGTGCTGGCCTGAGCCAGCGCTTGTCCCACCGCTGCCGCCAGCTGCCGCCTCCGCCCTCCTGCGCTGCTCCAGGTAGGCGTCTGCTCCGTCGACGGGGATGTCGTCGGGCTCGCCTGCAGGTGCGGATGCTGCTGCTGGTGCTGGGGCCTCTGCTGGAGCTGCCTGCGCCTCCTTCGCCGTTTCATCTGAGCCCGCCTTCCGCTTCTTGTAGGCCTGGGTGATCGTGGCGCGCTCCTGCTGTGCTTTCTCTTTCGCCTGCTGCAAGTGGTCTTTCAGCTGGCCCCTGAAGGTTGATGCCGTCTGCCGAAGCTGCTCCAGGACTTGCTTCTTCGCTAATTCCACTTGCCGCTTTCCCTCTTCGTCCATGTCCTCGTCGTACTGGAAGTGAGCCTCGACCTCGGCGATCTCGATCTCCGATGGCTGGATCAGCTCCGTGTCCGCGTTCAGCAGCTGGTCGAAGATGCTCTTCGGCTTCTCCTTGCCCTCCTGCTGGATCATCTCTATTTCCTTCTCCGCATTCAGGACGTCGTCCGCTCTGGCCGTGAGCAGCTCAGTTGCCTTCTTCGCCTTCTCGTCCGCTGACTGCTTTGCATCGAACGCCCATTTGTACTTTTTGTTCGCGTCCTCGAGTTTCCTTGCTGCTTCTGCCAACCGAAGTGCTCGGGACTTAGGAACCTGCACTGGGGAACTCGCCGCTGCTTGAAGTGCCGTGGCCACACTCGTAAGCTGCTTGGCGATGCCGTCTTTGTTCTCGATCTGGAGGGTGTCCAGGGAGCTCGTCATCGTCTGCAAGGCCGTGGCGATCTGCGCGAAGCCCTGCTGGTCGTAGCCCGTGGCACCGTCCGAACCGCACTGCTTGTCCTTGTCCTTGTCTTTGCCCTTGCCCTTGCCATTGCCCGCGTTGCTGTCGCCCTTCGTCGTGTCACCCCTGGGCCTAGCAACTCGGCATCCGCAGGTGCACCAGTAGTCTCGCGACTCCATCTGAGATATCCACCACCACATTTTGCAATGTTTGCACGTCGTCCACTGGGTCGGTGCCACACTGCCGTGGTGGAGGTGCAGGAGGAGGCGTGCGTTCGCCAGCTGGAGCTCCTGGCGGGCCTGGCTCCTGCGCCTGCGGTGGCGCCTGTGCCAGGCGGGGGAGCGTGACCTCGTGGGTCCGCTCGGGCAGCGCGCCGTCGGCGCTGGGGGCTCTGCAATGGCACGGGCCGCGGCGGCCGCGGGGCAAAATGCTGCGGCGTCGCGCGGCCCGCTGCGGAGCCACCCAGGAGGAGGAGGAGGAGGAGGAGGAGGAGGAGGAGGAGGAGGAGGAGGAGGAGGCGGACACCTGCGCCCCTGTTCTTCGGGAGCGCCACCGAGGCTTAGTTCGAACACGTCCGCCTTGCACGGTGGGGAATCAGCGCCACCCTCCCTGATGCGTTTGCTCCCGCGGTGCTCGAGCGGGGCCGCGCGCGTTAAACCGATCATGTGCAACGAACCCGTTTGGCAATCTCCGGCTCCTGCACCTCCTCCTCTGAACCTGGGAGAACTTGCCTTGCGGAAAACGGATGCTGAACCCCATGGCAGTCCCTCAGGACCAGTTTTCGAATATTTTCCACCCGACCCCTACTCCCATTGGCGCGGCGTGGGCCCCAGTGGCCGATTTACCACCTAGATGTCGGGGGCGGCCAGGAGGGGGGTGACGAAGAGGGGGGGGGGGGGGTGTTATGGCTCGAGGCAAGTGCTGCGCACAACTCGCAGGGCTACACACGCCCGAACGCGATCGGATATCATAGAAGCCCGCTGACCGCCCGAATTTTCAGTCCAGAACAAGAGCCAGCCAGCCAGATTGCGGCCCAGTCGCAAGCAACGCGGATGCACGCCAGTCGCAAAGCAACCAGACGCGAGTCGCTACGAACTGAATTCAAAACGCGCGCGCGCAGGTCGATGAACGAGGCGTTATTCGACATGCCATCCAGCCGACCGAATCGTATCTTCGCAACCCCAGGGCCCATCATATTCCGAGCATTTCGTAGCCATGGCGGCGCGCGTTGCCAGATACCTGCCGCCGGGCACCAACTAGACCCAACGGTCCAGGCACTGGCAACAGGGCGCGGGCCAGGGGCCACGGCCTCTGGGCAACGGGGCGCGGGCATCGGTCCATGGGCCGCGGGCCATGAGCAACGGGCCGCGTGCCATGGGCCACGAAACGCACCAGGGGCCACGGGAAGAAGTAGGCAGCCCAAGAGTGGGTGGAGCGACAGGAAGGGGGGAAGCAGGACAGGGAAAACGGGATGGGGGCGGGGAGTGTTTTTTATATGTATAATATCTATGTATATACCTATATAGATATATACATATATACATACATACATACATACATACATACATACGTACATACATCCATACATACACACACATACATACATACATACATGCATACATACATACATACATACATACACATACATATATATATATATATATATATATATATATATATAACGTGTGCGCGTCGGTGGACCGCGTGGCCTGGCCGTGTGTTTTCGCATAACTCATGCCCACGCGAACCCCCGCTTGCGCGCAAAGGGTGGGTCGCAGGGTTCCGAGGCCTTCATTTCGGGGAAGTGGCTACGTTGGATTGCCTTTGCAGCAGAGCTGGCATCGGATTTTTGTGTGGTTTGGTGCCCTTGATGCCCACCTTCGGAACTGAAAATCGCAATCGCCCACAAGGTCAAACTGGCGGCGCAGATCATCTTCCATCTCGGTCAGCCATTTTCTCAAAATTTCCCCTGAGGGGGCCCAGGGGCCAAGCGACCAACCGTCCAGGACCACTTGCTGCCCATTGGATGTTTCAGGCGGCCCACCCGCGCGGGGGGCATGGGCTCCCTGGCGGCGCGGGCCGCCGCAAGGCCACAGAGGCTGACGCCGCGGGCGGCGATCTGGACAGCCGCGCGCGGCCCACGCGGCACAGCCTGCAGCGCAGAAACGTCAGCGGTGCCGCTGGCCACTGCGCGCGAGACCACGAAAGAGTCGGGGCGCATGCTCGCGCCCGCGCGCCAGGAGAAAGTTGTGCAGGAAGGTGGCAGCGCTGCTGGCACCTCGCAGTTGATTCCACCTGCCGAGCTCTGAGCTTTTGGGCGCCATGCTGAACTCCCCCCCAAAAGCCTCGGCCTTCGGCGCCCTGAACTGTGGCCTCGAACATCCTCGGGGAGTTCGAGATCGCCCCCAGAACGCACCTACCAAACACGAACATAGACTGCGACCCAAGGCCCCCCCCCCCACCCCCCCCCCGACAGAACAGCCGCGCCCATTGACGCGGCCAGGGCGCGCGCCCAAGCTGACGCCCTCAACTGCGCGAGCTTGTGCGTGACCCTCTTGCTACTGACGCGGTTTGCCGCTGCCGCCGCAGCGCCCGCGCTCGTCGTCAAGTCGTGCTCCCCCGCGCGATTGGCCCCGCTCGTGGCGGCACGGGCCCCGCGCGGAAGGTCGCGCTGAAGCCTTCCTCTGTAAACAAATCCCCTGCCCCCCCCCCCCCCCCCGAAGCTGGGCCTAGCGGAGGCGCTGTGTCAGCTGGCCCATCCACGCGTCGGGGCCGATCGCAATGGGGCGCCAGTCGGTCCGCGAAGGACGGCGCGAGCTCTCTTCTGAGCAATCGTTGCACCGAGGCCCCTGCTGACTGCTGGCGGCGAAAGCTGGCCTCGATTAGTGCGTCGGTCTCGGCGGCGGCAACAGAGCAGTGCCGGCGCGCGCACCGGCAGGGGCGCCCTCGAAACCAAATCTGCATCATCCAGCGGCGTGCCTCGCCGAGCTCATCGGATAGCCTCCGCAACTCCAATTCGAACGTCGCAGGGGCGAGCTCGCTGCCCGATCTGGCGGAACCGCCCGCGGAAGCAAGCCCTGCCCCAGGGTCGGTCTGACTGCGACTTCCTGAATGCATCATTTGCGATCTGCCGCCTGGCATCGACGAGGTCGCGCCCTTGCCCGCCCGCCACGTGCCGCGCGACTTCTAGGCGCGGCGGGTCCGAGAGCTCTCTGAGAACGACTGGCCCGCAAGGCTCCTTGCTATTGATCGAAGATTCGCTCTCGTCGGGCAGGCGTGGCCTGGTCGCGCCCGCGCGGCATTCACGAGCCTGAGCACTTGGGCGAGCGGCGAGCCCTTGCAGCTGATGCCGTGACGATGCTGAGGAATAGATTGGCTGGCTCTCGCGTCTGGTTACCTCGTCATTGTGCTGCCTTAGCCCGACAAACCATCGGCGCGCTGCGCGCCGGCCGCTCCTGCTTCGCCTCCGCGCATCATGGCAGAGCCCATGTCGCCAGCTGCCACTCATGGCATGCCAAGCGCCCCCCATGACGCGGGGCTCCCTCGCGGCGCCGGACGGACAACTGACCCTGCCCCGTAAGCGGAATCAGCACAGGCGCTCGGCGGAGTGGCCGACAAATGCGAATCCAAGGCTACGACGTCGCAAGCCCAGCCGTTCCTCCGCACTTCCACTCTCGCTGCCTTTGGCCAGCTTGGCCGTGGCGTCAGCCACGATCGATGGCTGCCTCTTGGGCTTGGTTGGCCCGGATTGGCGGTTGCTCTGGTCGAGATTCGGCCTCTGCGGGTCCTGGGGGGGGGAGGAGATGCTGCTGGCTTACTTACTGTGAGGCTGCAGGACGAGTGTCTGCGTTGGCGGCTTCCTGTGCTGCTGCTGACGCGCTGGGGCTGGGGCCCGCCGATGCCGCTGCAGCCCTGAAACTAGCTGTTTCGCCACTGGGTGGGTGCTTCGACGTGATCCTCCCTCGCACAATGGCGTGCTCCTGCGTGATGGCTGACACCTTGTCCTTTAGCTCTCGAATGCACGCCTTAGTACCCTCCGCAAACCTGTGTTGGATGGCTTCCTTCCTCGGCGGAAGCTCAGTCTTGCCCGTTTCTGTGACGACCTCGCCCAGCTCACCCAGACCGAGAAATCAGCCATCATCCAAGGCGAGCTCTTGCCCGTCCAGCCATGCCACTAGGTCGACGACAAGCTTGGCCAACCGACGAGACATCACCTTCAGCATGGCCAACCGACGAGACACCACCTTCAACTGAGTGTATCGAATTCGTGACAGCTGACAGGTATATGGCCCTGGCAACGCCCAGTTCAATCGAACACGATTCTACTTCAGCCGCAAGTGCTGCTGCTCGAGCCGCTCGCACCGCTCGGGAGCTTCGCGTAGGGCAACGTCAGCCCGATAAAGTGTCTGACTTGCTTGCCCGAGTGGCATGATGGCCTCCTGCTGCTGTTCTTGACGTCCTCGGAATGCTGCTTGTATGTGTTGGCTGCATCGGTCTCCTGCTGCTGACAGCAGGGGGACGAAGGCCGTCACTGGCTGCTTTTCCGTTGGGGTTTCGGGCTCCCGACCCTCATAGTGCTCATCACCTGGCGCTGCCCCGTCCTCAAAGGAAACGCTAAAGGAACTTCCCTGGCGCTTCCCACGCCGGATCTCCTGTGGCGGGGGCTTCGCTCCGGAGCAAGTGACCTGCTTCGGCTAGCAGCGCCACTATCCCCGCCACTAGGTGTCGCCGGGAGCGGCCCACGGCAGTGCTTGCATCACTTCTACCACGAGGAGTATCCAGAAAGAGGCGCATACCGAACACTTCACCTGATGTACTCCTTCGTGTCTGGGACACTGCTAGTCCATCGACTGTCCCTGTGGAGCACTGTGGTGGTCGCGAAAGAGGTCAGCTGCCGATCCAGACCGAAGGAGTACTCTGACCGCCGCTCTGTCGCGAAGGGCACGTGGGTGCCAAGAGGGCTCGGTAGAAAGAGTCTCACACCACGACAGAAAATTATAATCGGCCGTGGTTTGGCGTACGGAACCAGCCGCACGTGAGGTCAGGTGTTCCTGCAAGCCACCAAGCCCATAAAAGGCAACAACTGTTCTTCCTTCCCCTCCCCTTCTCCCCTCCCTCTTTCCATGATCATCCCCCTTCCCATCCCCCTCCTCCTCCTCCTCCTCCTCCTCCTCCTCCTCCTCCTCGCCCCCCCTCCTCCCCCATCCGCATCCGCATCTTCCTCCCGTTCCTCCTCCTCCCCGTCCCATCCTCACCTACTCAGTCCGCGTGGTCCTGCGGTCCTCCTGTGCCTGCCTACCCCCCCTTTCTGCTCCCTCCCAAATTCCGGGCCCCTCCTCCTTCTCCACTCCCTTCTCCGTCTACGCAACCTCTCCGCGTCGCACCCCCAGGCGTGCCGGTCGGGCGGGCCGGATGCCTCGGCCGAGACATCGTCACCACTTGCGACCCTGATGATAAGAACTTGCGACAGCTTCGCGGGTGGAGGGAGGGTGGCTTTGAATGCGGTTATCTCCATCGCGCCGCGCACCGTCGTCTCAAAAATCGCAAGGGTTCTACGGATGGAGGGCGGGTGTTTTCCAACATGAAAGTATCGCCGTCGCGCCACGCATACTCGTCTGAGAAATGCGCAGGAGTTCCACGGATGGAAGGCGGGTGGTTTGCAAAGTGTGGTTCGTGCCTCAACGTCGCGCGCATCATTCTCAAATAATGTCAGATCCGACTAGTTTGCCAACGCTGTACGAATGAACGGCGGGTGGTTTCAAAATGTGGCTCCCGCATCACCGCCGCGCAATTTCGTCTGAAAAGTGTACAACAATTTTGGGGAGTCTGGTGGCTGCCGTCCCAAATCTGGCGTCTTGGTACAATGCCAAACTGTCAGGTTGCAGCAATTACGTTGGTTCGCGGTGTTGAAGTCCCAGGATTGGTGTTCCGCCACCATTCAGGATCGCCAGGACGTAACAACAATGTTGCTTCGCGGCTTTGAAGTCCCGCGAATGTTATTCTTGTGAGCATGAAACCTTGTAGGGACTTATGAAAAGGGATTTTCGAGTGAACGTTGATTGCAACATCATTGATGAATCGTGGGTCAATCCTCTTCTTGCTCCCCTTTTTCCTCCCCTCCTTCCCCCATTCCCCCTCCTCTTCCCGCGCCGTCCCGTACCCGCCTTCGAGTACGGGTCGAACGTGGCGCTGTCGGGGTATTCCGGCTCAAGGCTCCTCGCCAGCATCCGCGCGGTCCCAGCAGCGCGAGTCCTGAAGGCCGGCCGCCGCCGCCGCCCCTCCATGTTCGCTCCGCCTCCCATTTATGTTCTTCCACCTCTTCCTCCTCC
The DNA here is from genome assembly GCA_963575745.1 of Prorocentrum cordatum. Classification (NCBI taxonomy): domain Eukaryota; class Dinophyceae; order Prorocentrales; family Prorocentraceae; genus Prorocentrum; species Prorocentrum cordatum. The sequence goes on from CAUYUJ010016308.1 coordinate 121,167, forward strand.
TCCCCCTCCTCGGCCCTTCTCGACCAGCCCCTACTTGGGCAGACTTGTCGTGCCGACCAGGTGAGTTACAGGAGATGCGTGTTCGTATCAAAACCTGCTGCCAGCCTTGTTGAAAAAACAAACAAAAACTGTCCTCGACCCGCCGAAGGATCGCTCCCAAGGACGCCACTTTGAGAGAGAACAGAAAAAGCAAGCAAGACGAAGAGAAAACGCAAAAACTGCCGAATTCTGAACCAGCACCTCTGTGAATCGGAACGCTGGTGCCTTCCTGCCCGACGTGGCCGCCTTGGGGACACCAGAGACGGAAACCAGGCGCAGAAGGTTGCGAACGAGCTCCGTTGTGCTGAATGTCTTCAAAACGTCGGAGGGCGGCCAGATAAGTATGAAGGCTTTGTAAGCATGCATATATGAATGTGTAGTGTGTTCATTCGTGTGTGTGATCTTCCCTTGTAAACTGTTTTGTGTTCCTGCTTCTTCTCACGGATGAATGCCAATGCTTGCACTTAAGGGCTGTGACGTGTGCTCTTGGGAACTGGGCCGTGTGGACCGTCTGGCGGCTATGCAATCGCCGCCGCCGCCTCCTTGCCACCCGTCGTCTGGGCCGTGTGGCTGGTCTGGCGGCTATATCCGCAGTCGCCGCCCTGTCGCTGCCTCGTCGCCGCACGTCGTCTATCTATGTATGTATGTAAAAACGAATGAACAACATCGATTGCGCAAGCACAGATGCGCCACATATCTGGAACAGTCTAGATTGTACCGAAATATATTGCATCAAACAGATTGCATCACATTTGATGCCCCACATCTGCTGCAACACGTATGTTGCACGCTTTGGCTATCACGCCTGCGGCGCGCTTTTGATCGCCCACTGCAGGTTTTGCAATACACTGCACACAATACATAGAGTACCCCAGGCAGAGTTCACAGAGGTTGCACAATATAGATTGCGCCACATCGATTGCACGAAGTATACATATGTATTTATGTATGTATGTATGTATGTATGTATGTATGCATGCATGTATGTATGTATGCATGTATGTATGAATGTATGCACATGTATATATGGGATATATTGGACATCATAGATAGTACCACGTGTTGCACGAACTACATAACGACATAGTTTGTACAGCACTGATAGCACCACATCGTGAATTCAAACAGACTGCCCAATCGATATTGCTAGAAACGCACTGCTTGGGGTCCACGCTCGCGGCCAGAAGAGGCCTCCAGGAGAGCCAAGGAGGACCCCCAAAAACACGTCCCAGTGCATCGATCATAATTATTCTGCATCGGGGGACCTTCGAACTGGACTGATCACCGTGCACAAGGCGGCTCATTGGCCACTGCATGTAGCCACATGCGCTTCGATAGGTGACGGGTGAGACACTGGCGGCGAAAACCCAAGCAGCGTTGAACGGAACCCGAACGGTTCCAGAGGAGCAGGAGGAAAGATCTTCGAGAGCGGCTAGAAAAACATTGAACAATGACGACGGCGACGACGACGAAGGCCGCTCCGGGGCTTCGCCTCCCGGCGGCCGGGGCGGGCTCCGCCAGCCCGTGGGGCTCCTGTCGAACCCGGGGCACGAGGAGGAGGCCACGCTGTTCTTGCTCTGCGTGTGCAGGACCTGGGCGGCGTGGAGCTGCACGAGCGGGTCCTCGGGGGCGGGCGGGGGCGAACACGGGGCTGCGAGTGCGCAGCCTCTGGCTGCTGTGGCCCCAAGACGCGACGAAAGACGCCCACACTCGAGCCACGGCGGCCGCAGAACGCGCAACACGTGCATGCGTGCAAGCAGGCGCGACTGTCCACGGCAAGCCCTGCGGCCGCGGGAGAAGGAACGGAAGAGGGGCCCCTGGCCACGGCGAGCCTGGGCCACGAGTAGGTGACCCAGCCCAGGTCCAAGCAACGGCCCGAGGATGAGGGGAAACGTTCGGCAGGAGCCAACTGAATGTGGCAACATCGAACTGGGGACCAACTGAAAGTGTCATCGAGGAGGAGGAGGAGGAGGAGGCGGAGGAGGAGGAGGAGGGGGGGGAGGAGGTGGCCTGATTCGTCGACGCATCGACGATCGCTCAACGATAGGCCGCCGATAGCAGAACCGCGCGCTCCCGGGTGCACCTTGGCTGCACGCGCAAGTCGTAGAAGAACGAACAATGACATAAACATGGAAACTCGGAGGGTCACGCGGATTTCTTGGATCCGCGCTGGCGCGCGGAGCGCGCCAGGGGCGGCGCCAGAGGCGCCGCCAAGGGGGCTCAAGCGCGGATCCGAGAAGTCCGCGCGGACCTCCAAATTTCCATGCTTATGCCAGTGTTCGGCGCGAGCAGCCAAGGCGCTGAAGGTCGAGGAACGCTGCGTGCAGTCGTGCGCGCAGTCGTGCGTTGCATGACCTGACAGCGACGCCAACCGGGGGACGTGGCAGCGAGCGCCAGGAGGAGGAGGAGAAGGTTGCGGAGAAGGAGGAGGGAGGAGGAGGCGGAGGAAGAACAGGAGGAGGAGATTGAGGAGGAGGAAGGAGGAGGGAGGAGGAAGGAGGAGGAGGAGGAAGAGGAAGGAGGAGGGGAGGAGGAGGAGGAGAGGAGGAGGAGGAGGAGGAGGAGGAGGAGGAGGGAGGAGGGGGAGAAGGAGGAGGAGGAGGGGGGAGGAGAGGAGGGGAGGGAGGAATGGAGGAAGGAGGAGGAGGAGGAGGAGGGGGGGAGGAGGAGGAGGAGGAGGAGGAGGAGGGAGGAGGAGGAAGAAGAAGAAAAGAGGATGATGATGATGATGATGATGATGATGAAGGAGAGAGGAGGAGGAGGAGGAGAGGAGGAGGAGGAGGAGGAGGAGGAGGAGGAGGAGGAGGAGGAGGGGAGGAGGAGGAGGGAGGAGGGAGGAGGAGGAGAGGAGGAGGAGGAGGAGGAGGAGGGAGGAGGAAGGAGGAGGAGGAAAAGGAGGGAGGAAGGAGGAGGAGGACGAGGAGGAGGAGGGAGGAGGAGGGAGGAGGAAGGAGGAGGAGGAGGAGGAAAAGGAGGGAGGAAGGAGGAGGAGGAGGAGGAGGAGGGAGAAGAAAGGTTGGCCCCACGACGGGGAGGGCAAGGCCGCCAGGCTCCTCGCGGCGGGGGCGAGCGCCGTGGGGGCGGGGCGTGAGGCGCGCGCGGCCGCCCCCGTGCTGCACGCGGCAGAGGCCCGCCTTGCGGCCTCCCCGTGCAGGGGGCCCAGGCGTACACGCCCAACTTCGGGGATGGACAGACCTCCCTTTAGTGAAACGTGGTTTGAAGAGAACGACCCGAGGCGCAAACCTGGCGGGCGCAAGCCTGGAAAATAACGGCCGCGGCGCCCTCTCGAGAACCGAAAACGGACAATTCACTAATCGACGTGTCACTATTGGGGGGTTCTGTCCACCCCCGACAACTATGTACACGAACTCGGCCCCTCGATCCGCGAGACCGGCCGCATGACAAAAACATTCACGCAACGCGTGCTCTCGAAACCAGCGTGGATCCACGTACGTGTGCCTCGTGCGCGGTGGAACGGCCATGACGCCCACTTCGAGGACCGCTAGAGTGCGGATTCGGCCGTGGTCCCGGCACATTCGAGTACCCCTGGCTGGGAAGATCCGTTCAGCCCACGGGTTCCATGATGCGTATCCTGTTGGGTTGCCGCGCGATTCCACCACCGCGCTCGGGCGGGTGCTGGTTGAAGGGACGCGGCAAGAAAGGGGATGATCGGTCTGGACGGAAGGCGCGAATTATGATGGTCCATGGTCGGGCTTCGCGGATCATGGGCCATGATCGGAGGGGCCTCGATGGTCTACGATGAGGCTTCGTGGCCCATGATCGGAGGAGCCTCGGTGGTCCATGATCAGGCATCGTGGACGTTCGTGACCTTTCTCGAGGGCCGACGGCTGGCAGAAACTGTTCAGTGGAAGCTGCCAGGGTCACTGCACGGGTGCGCGCGGCACCGCATTGCGAGCGCACCTGGGTGAAATTCGGCGGCGAGCGTGAGGGGGAAATGAGAAGGAGAAGGCCATCTCAGAAGGTGGCGGGACTTCTCAAAGTCCTCACACCTTCCAACAAGCTTCCTGTGTCTTCGGGGAAAGCTTAGGACACTTCTCAATCGGCCGAGGGACTTCCGAGACTTCTGAGAAGGCCCGCCCCCTCTCACTTACCCCCGGGCGCACCACCGAGAAGTAACAAATCGACGCGAAACCGACTGCTGACCGCACCGACACACGGGGAATGCAACTGTCGAGTGAAGCCGTGCAGAATTCCTCCATCGCCCTGCCTGGATGTTTGCCTGGCCTTGTTGGGCCTCTGGAGGACCTCGGGGACCTCCAGAGACGTCTTGGCGACCTCCAGAGGCCTCAGGGGTTCTCTGGGGAATGGTGACTTCAGTGGGAAGGGGAGGATCTCCCTCGCCGCGGCCGGCCGAGGCGGATCGAAGATGAAATGCTTGAACTGTGTGACGCTTCTGTGGAGCCCCCGTGGGCTTCTCGTGGGAAAGGCCAGACACCACCTCGAAGCGATTTGGCGGCGCGCGAGGGGGGAGAGGGGAAGGCCTCTTAGAAAAAGGCTGCTTCTGGAAAGGCCCCAGCCTTACATGTACAGGCAAGGCCTGGGTCTTGTAAGAAGCAAGGGTATTTCTAAGAAGCCTTCCCCCCTGTCCGTACCTTTAGGCCGGGCATGCCCTCCTACAGGCCCAGGCTGATTCTTGAACAAGGGTCAGAACAATATCGGACATAACCGACTGCCCCGGGTAATAGCCACTCAGGGATACTACTAAAGTTCGGGGATCTGGCGGGGATGAACAGCGATTTTCCCGGCGAAGGACATGTTAGCTATAAGTTATGATGATGATGATGATGATGATGATGATGATGATGATGATGATGATGGTGATGATGAGATGATGATGAGATGATGATGCTGATGGTGATCCTGGGCGCTCGTGTAGACCGACCTTGTAGATCTTGGCACAAGACTGACTCGAGAGATCTCGAAGCTCGTGGCTACAACGTCCTGCGCAAAAGAGGTCCTTGGCGCTTCTGACTCGGGAACGGCTGAGAAAGTGAGAATCACATGGCCCTGCCGCACGTTCGTGACTTGGGCAAATGAACTGGAGAGAATCCCGCAGCCCTGCCACACGCTCGTGATTACGGAAGCTGATATGGTGAGACCACCATGGTCATGCTCAGCGTTTCTGATGCTGTTGCTAGTCACCATGAGCTGATAACAACTTCGACTCGCAACTTCCCCCGTGGATTATCAAGTTCGGCCTCCGCGCCCCTCTACACAATCAAACCCTATTGAACCGGGATTAAGCAATAGAGGGGGTGAAGGGGGAGGGGGATAATTTTTTATCCGGGGCAGTCGGTTAGTCAAAAGAGCGTGACAGATCGTCGCCAGACTATTTTTTTACTGCTCTTGAATGCTCCTGCTGTAGAGGGACATGCCCCACTTACCCCTACCTTTAGGTCGGGCATGTCCCCCTACCAGGGGAATTTTGGACGAAAATAAAAAATAGTCAAACAAATACCCCAAAAGGATCAACAATGATCCAAACATCGCCCCCAGACTATTTGTTGATCATGTCTGAACGCTCCTCCACTGGAGGGACAGGCCCGCCTTACGCCCACCTGCCCCTGCGCGTGGCCGAGCTCTGGCAAGAGCACACCCCAAGAGAAGCCCTGGGGACGAAGCTGCGGGGCCAGGGGAGCCGAGGGGCGGACCTCCCGCGCCAGGAGCCCACCGAGGCCTGGCGGCTGCCTCTGCAGGCCAGGCCCGTCTCGGGCACACGGGGGCTGGCTCCAACAACCCTGCACACCAAAGCATCACGTCTCCCTTGCGCGAGACGAAGCACAATAGGGGATACATTCGGGTGAGGATAGATCGAGCATCATTCGAGAATCTTTGAGATCCCGCGGCTCTGGAGGATGCCTCGGGCACCGCGGCCACTTCAGAGTGCTCCGGGACGCCCTGAGAACGCTTCGGAACGCTCCGTCCGAGCCCCGTCCGATTTCACTTCCGCCGCATTCCGACGGCCTTCCGCCAGCGGATCCGCCGCCCTTTACTCCCGCTGGCTTCCGCCAATTTTGCCGCCGAGAGCGAGACGCGCCAGAGGCGAGGCCAACACGGGTCCTGGGCCCCTGGGCTTCTAGCCAGACCGAACGCCTTTACATTCCGAGTCGTGTTCTTCGGGGGCGTCCAAGAGGGGCGCATCCAAGAGAGGGGGTGAGGGCGCAAATCATGGCCGGATGCATGTGCGCTGCCCAAGGGGGCGCCGGGGACGTTTTGAAATAAGAAGAGGCGCCATAAGATCTGGGAAGATATCATGGCCCACGCCATGATATCCTCCCCCCCTAGTCATCACCCCTCTCTTTGCCGCCCCCGATTTACATCCCGAATCGTGTTTTGACCATCGCGGGGCCCAGGACGCGAACCGGGATGCCGCAGGAGTCCACAACATGATGGACCCACGAACCCGGAAAGGGATATAGACATGTGGAGCATGGACACGTTTTCACGATACCCAAGTGGGCATCACCTCACGAAACATCCCACGAGACACCTCACGAAGCATCCCACGAGACACCTCACGAGACATTACACGAGACACCTCACGCAACATTCCACGAGACACCCCGCGAAACATTCCACGAGACACCGCACGAAACATTCCACGACGACAGGCAACCACTCAACCAAGGCGGTGTGGACGTGCTGGGGAGTGGTCGTGCTGGGGTGTGGTCGTGCTGGGGGGTGGTCGTGCTGGGGGGTGGTCGTGCTGGGGGGGTGGTCGTGCTGGGGTGTGGTCGTGCTGGGGCGTGGTCGTGCTGGGGCGTGGTCGTGCTGGGGCGCGGTCGTGCTGGGGTGGGGTCGTGCTGGGGTGTGGTCGTGCTGGGGTGTGGTCGTGCTGGGGTGTGGTCTTGCTGGGGTGGGGTCGTGCTGGGGTGTGGTCGTGCTGGGGTGTGGTCGTGCTGGGGTGTGGTCGTGCTGTGGTGGGGTCGTGCTGGGGTGGGGTCGTGCTGGGGTGTGGTCGTGCTGGGGTGGTCCGCACCCTGTGATTTATCGATCGGGTCGTGCTGGGGTGTGGTCGTGCTGGGGTGTGGTCGTGCTGGGGTGTGGTCGTGCTGGGGTGTGGTCGTGCTGGGGTGTGGTCGTGCTGGGGTGTGGTCGTGCTGGGGTGTGGTCGTGCTGGGGCGTGGTCGTGCTGGGGTGTGGTCGTGCTGGGGTGTGGTCGTGCTGAGGTGTCCCGCACCCTGTGATTTATCGATCGGGATTTCAAAAACAAGCGTTTCGCCAAAGACATCCTCAAATCTTAATCCGCCGGCCTCCTTCGACCTCGATATTTATCAGGGAAAGAATCCGCCGGCCTCCTTCAAGTTGGGCACGGGGGACTATGTTTACATACTAAAAGAGAACCCTGGGCCTGAGCCCTTTCCGGGAAAAATCGCATGATTCCTCTGTCCCTGCGCCCTCTCGCTTTCGCCACGACGAGACAGCGGCCGCCGCGCCGCTCTACCCGAGGCGCCCCCATTGCCTTGCCATCCCTCGGACGTCCATTCCCCGTGCATGTGTCGGTTCCGTGCGTGTGTTTTCTCGCAAATGCTCCAGAAAGCTCCTCGACGGTCCTCACCAAGATCAGATACACACGTCCGAGGGATACCAAGCCCCTTCCTCTCGCCAGTGCCTCGGGACAGTGAGTCCCCTTGCTGTTCGGTATTCGCTCTGGATGCGCGGGGCAGGTAGGCCGTAAGTGGGGAGGGCGGACGCGCGTCAACTTCTCTCATCTACTTCGGGGCGGGCATGCATACTTGCAGTCGGCTCGGGCCACGGCGACGAGGCCAGGCAGCGGGAGCCCCTGCGTCCTCGAAAGCGGGCAGGAGCTCCTCTTCCTGGGAGCGCATTCCCTTTTCTTCACTGTCTTGTTGCCATCTCTCCCTCTATAAGTGAATGTATATCATTATATGTATATGTGTGTAATGGATGCGTGTCATCTCTTTCGATGCTATACAATATCATATGTGTATACATATGTGCCAATATGTATATGTCTGTATGTATACAAATGATTACGTCTCCCTCCACAAGTAATTACTTATATATGTACATACGTACAACACTGTACATATATATATATATATATGTCATCATATGTCTCTCTCCCATCTCCCCCTCTCTCTCAGCAAATCTGGACACATGCAAATACAAAGAGGTACACAAATGCACATGTGAATAACATATTTCTCCAGGGGCTGCTGGCTAAGGCACCGGGCACAGCGGCACAGAGCACGCGTGCTGACGCCATGCCGCCCAGCTGAGACGAATGCTGCGTTACAACTGCAATGCTTTTCTGCAACCTCATCCTCATCTCTCTATCTTCCAATGAGCCACCAGCGAGCTCTACTCTACGAGGGCACGCCCCTGATTGGCCCAGAGGGGGGGCTCCCCTCCTCCTTTCCTCGTTCCGCCGTCCTAGACCCCACCCCCCTCTAAGACGAAGCCAGGACGAGGATGCAATCGGGGGAGGATAAATCGAGAATCTCTGAGATCCACCAGCTCTGGAGGATGTCCAGAGCGCCGCTGCCTTCTCAGAGCGTTCTGGAACGCTCTGAGAGCGTTCCGGAACGCCCTGTAATGGACTTCTCCTCGTTCTAGCCCCGTCCGACCCTCCAGATCCATCGTCTCGCTCCCCCCCCCTTTCGAAAGGGGGGGGGGTCAACCCCCTCCGCCCGCTTTGCCCCAACAGGGGGGGGTGCACCCCACGACCCCAACCCTCACCCTGACACACCTACCACTCTGACCCTAGCGCCGCTGTACCAATCCTAACACCCTAGCGCACTGACCATTAACACTGACCATGAGCATAAACGTTACACCCTACCACCCGGACCCTAACCCTAACACCATAACCCTACCACCCTAACCCTGACCTTAAACCTAGCACCCTACCCCTAGCACCCTAACCCTAACCCTGACATCCTAGCCCTAACCCCAGAACCCTGACCCTAACACCCTAACATGAACTCCCAAACGCTAAAACTGCAACCCTGAGCAACAGCCCTAAACCTAACAACTTATCTCATCCCCAAATCCATGGCTCTCCCGCTACCGCATACCTCAACCCTATCACCCTAATCCTAGCACGCTAGCCCAAACACCGTAATCCTAAGCACACTTCCCAAACACTAACTCTAACCCTGACCCTTATACCCAAACCCTATCACCTAAACCCTAAGCACGAGCCCTGAGCATTATTCTCAGCTCTGACGCCCATACCCTACCCGTACCACCCTACAGTTGAGGCCAGTCCACAAGAAATCCAACCCTGAGAACCCAGGGCGTCCATTGGTTCTTGGTGTGGGAACGTCACGCTCTCCATTGCAAAACCATCGAAACCCAAGAAACTCAGGGCACCCTACCCTGGAGGCGAGCAGGGTGTTTCTTGACTTGGGCTTCCACTGTAACCCGAACACTATGACCCAAACCACTCTAACGCGAACACGATCACCTGGACTCAGACAACCTAACGCCCCAGCATGAGCATCCAAACCTTACCAAGCATCAAGACCCTTTCATCCGAATCCTTTGGCTGACGCCCTAAGCCTAACCATGCGTTGGATCGCGACGCCTGCTCGTCCACCGCCCGAGCAGGGGGGAAAGGGGGGTGGGGGGGCGAGGAACCTCCTCTCCCCCTCTCCGGCGCAAGGGAGGGCAGGGGGGGGAGCCGAACCACCCCCGCACTTGGAGAGGAGGGGGGTGGGGGAGAAGGTGGGGAAACAGACGCCCTGGAAGGGGGCAAGGGGAGGGGGGCGGGGGGAGGGGGCGTCAGCCCCCCCCTCTCATTGGAGGGCGACGGCCGGCGCTCGTTCCTACTCTACCCATCTGCCACATGACCTTTAATACTCCCCAGATACATATGCAAGATTTTGAGGCTCGCTGCGCTTCGCTTTCTAATCTTGATGTTGGCGCCTACATGTCTAATGGACTCTGCGATTCGCATATTAATGTAGCCGTAGTGTTGCTACGACCGTTTCCCGAACCTGACGTTTGGGTGGCTAACCTGGCGACGCCCCGATTGGCAACACACCCGACGCGTTCCGTCCAAACCGAACGACAGGTTCGGCACTCGCCCAACACGAAGGGACGGCAGCTGCGGTCGCCAGTTGTCTCGCGCCGGAGGAGGCGGTCGCAAAAGACGGATGTAGCCGAGGCTCAAACGAGAGTACCAATCCCACGCATGGATATGGCCGGCGCTGAGGCGGTAGCACAAATCTTGGAAATCGGGGCTTGGCCAGCACCATTTTTCCTTGAGGGCTGTGGGAACCGTACGAGTGGAACGGCATCACAATAGTCAATGAGGGGCGCGGCTGGCGCTGCGAAATGAGTGCCGCGTTCCATGAAGGATTTGGCCAGCACGCAGACGGCAGCATGACTCCCAAACAGGGGTGTGGCCAGCGCTCGGGCGAGAGCACCAATGCCATCCATGAATGGGGCTTGTGCGCGACCGGCAACATCATCTGAAATGAGGGCTGTGGCCGGCTCTGAGGCGGCAGTACCGCTCGTATTGGAGAGTATGGTCAGTGCTGGGGTGGATGCGCCAATCTTGGATCAGGATGCGGCCACGGACGGGCGAGAGCACCATTGCCGAAGTACTTCGAACCGTACGAGCGAATCGAAGGAGGAGGTGAAGGAGGATTAGGTTAGGTTAGGCACGCCACTGGACCCGCCACCTCATGCAGGCACAGAAACCCCTGCACGACACGGCGAGCCCGTGAAATCACTGCATCCATCCAGTTGAGGAGGAGGAGGAGGAGGAGGAGGAGGAGGAAGAGGAGGAGGAGGAGGAGGAGGAGGAGGAAGGGGAGGAGGTGAAGGAGGAGGAGGAGAAGGAGGAGGGGGAAGAAGAAGTGGGCTGTGAGAAAGCTGAGAAAAAGTGCAAGCGATGATCCTACCTACGGCCCCACATGAAGGCAGGGTTCACATAGCGTCCCCCCAGGAGCTTCACTTGCGGGTCCAGTCTCAAACTTCGCACGGCGTCCTTCCGCCGGTCTCGGCACACCTATCACACGGATCGTGTCCCAGAGGGACGTAGTTCACATGCGGCCATACTCAGAAAATTCGCGTAACTTCACGTCCCCCCGCGTATGTCGACTGTCTCCTCACACGGATCGTACGCCACAGGGAGTTGCACGGACGGCCCCAGAGCCATGGCTCGAATCCCGCCGCCTCGTCCATGCAGGCACACCCCTGACATGGATCGTGAGTCTGGGTTGTTTGTAGTGCTTCACGGGAACTGGCGGCGTGTGTTCTTTTGGAGCTCCCTTGGGGCCTCTGTGGGACCCTCTGGGGCCCCTCTTGGCCGTCTTGGGGCCCTCTTGGGTCGTCTCGGAGCCCTCTTGGGCTTCCTGGGGCTCTCTTGGGGGCCTCTTGGGCAATCGGGTGCCCGCCCCGTGGGGCTATCTTGGGCGCGCCCCTGGGCGTCTGGGGGGCGCGCTGCACGCCGTCTTGGGGCCAACTTGGGCGTCTGGGGGCTCTGTTGGGCCGTTTCGGAGCTGCCTTAAAAGCCTCTTGTGCCGTCTTGGGGGGATCTCGGGAGCCTCTTGGGCCGTCGTGGGATGCAGGATGTTCGGAATGACGAGAACGTCAAAATCTGTCAAAAACCTAGGAGAGACGTTGATGTTGGCATGTCGCGGCGCTCTCGCGAGTCTTGCGGGCCCGTTTGGGAGCCGTCCTTGGGCGCTGTGGGCCGTCGGGAAGCCATGAAAAGCGCTTCAGCTCATGGTTCGGCGCGCGGGCGGCCGTTCGAAAGGTGCCCGGGGGCCAGGGAGCACCGGCGAAAAAGGAACAAGGTATGGGGGGGGGCCATCCGGATTTTGTCCATGCAGGATTATACATACATACATCTATATATATATATATATATATATATATATACACATATGTGTATATATATATATATACAATATATATATATATGTAACCGCCACCGCGCTTGCAGCGGTGTCGGCCTCAGCCATTTCGTTGGTATGATGTGAGTTGTTGCGTGGTGGATGTGTAGGCTATGTGGTGCCGGCTATATATTGTGTAAGCTGTGTGGTGCAGTCTGCGTGGTGCAAGCTGCGTGGTCTGAGGGATGTGCTGCGAGCTGGGAGGTGCAAACTGTATGGTGCAAAGCTTTGAGGCGGAAGCTCGGAAGGTGCAGTCTGCGCGGTGCACCCGAACCGTGCGGCGCAAGCTGCGTGGTGCAAGACGTGCGATGCAGGCTGCGTTGGGCCGCCACGGGCGGCCACGTGGTGGCCACGTGGTGGCCACGGCGGCCACGTGGCGGCTGCGTTGGGCGGCCACGGGCGGCCACGCGGCGGCCACGCGGCGGCCACCGGGCGGCCACGGGCGGTCACGGGGCGGCCACGGGCGGCCACGGGGCGGCCACGGGGCGGCAGCGGGCGGCCACGAGGCGGCCACGGGGCGGCCACCAACAAGTGGTCGGGTTGCACACCCAGTTCCTTAGCAGAAGGAGCAAGAACCACTAAATGCAAGCACTGTTGGGGGAAAAGCCACAGGCCGTCCCTGAAGAACTGGGGTGGGGCTTTCTGGAATGTATTCGCTGGAAGCCCAAACGAATCAAGCCGGCCGGAAATGGAGGTCAAACAGAAAACACAACGATCAAACATTATGTTAGCCAGCGGGGACCAAAAACATTAATTTCTTGGAATATATGCCGTGCAGTCTGGGGGTGTAGTCAGTGTGGTGCAATCTAGCTGGTACACAGCATTGCCAAGCAGTGGAAAGCAGCGCAAGCAAATGCAACGCCATGCACACCAATGCGACGCAATCTAATGCGATGCGCAATAATGCCGAACAGTGCAATGCGATGTAATACAAGCCAATGTAAGATAACGCAAAGCAATGCAAACCTCGCATTTCAAGCGGGGGTGGGTGCAACGGGGAAGGGGGGTGGTGCACCGGGGCGGCGGCGGCGGACGGGAACGGGGACGGCGGGCCAAGATCCGCCCCCGTGCCCCCTGGCACGCTGAGGCGTGCTAGAATGTCAAGTGCCGTCTGGTAGGGTTTTGTATTCGTCTTCGGGGCTCCCACCTCCTCGGGAAGCGCCTCGTCGCGTGCACTGGCCAGGCTTCTGGGGCGTCCCTGGGCGGCCATGGCACCTCCCTGGGGCTCTCCAAGGTTTCCAGGACGGCCCAGGAGGCCCCCAAGACGGTCCAAGAAGGCGGGCCCCGAGTCGCCGAACAATCGCTCGAAGAGGCCCAAGACGGCCCCCAGAAGGCCTACGAAGCCTTCAAGGAGCCCCAAACAAATGTTGGTGTTCCCTGCACTTTTGACGGATTTGGGCGTTCTCGCCTTTCGGGCTTCCGACGCTCCAAGACGGACTAAAAAGCCCCCGAAGTCATACCAAAACGGCCCAAGAAACCTCGAAGAGAGCCCCAATACATCCTAAGAACGCCCCAAGACGGCCCAAGAGGTGCCCAAGACGGCCCAGCCCCAAGACGGCCCCAACAGGGGCCACAGAGAGGGATCACGAACCGAAACTTCGAGCCTCCAGAGGCCCTGACGAGGCCCCGAAACGGCTCCCAAGAGGCCTCAAAACTGCCTCAAAGAGGCCCCTGAGAGGCCCCCCACGAGATTCCAACGAACATACACTAAACTTATAATCCACCACCCCAGCACGGTGACGGACTTGCCATAGGCAGCTGGATACGGACCTTCTATTGGGAAAAAGACGGCAGCGACGGACGGGAACGGGGCCGCCGGGCCAACAGCCAGGTCCAGTTCCTTAGAGGAGAAGCAAGCGCCCCGAACTGCAACCAGTGCTTGGGGAATCTGTTCCGAACAATCCCAAAAGCGCGGCGCGGGACATCCAGGGAGCACTTGAAAACACATACAGCCTGGCGGCCAAGGTATGCAGTCCTCATTCTTCGAAGACGCGAGGCAGGATACCCAGGGAGCACGGTCACACTTTGGGCCTGGCGAGCGCAGCATGCAGCGTGCGCAAGGCGGGTGTGAAACTCTTTCCCAAAACAGGGGTATTAATAGTGTCACTAAGAAATTGAATAAGACCGCCACGGTTTCGCCGTGTCAACGCCGGTGGCCGCCGCATTGACGCCCACTTGTGGGCAATCGTCCGGCTATGGGCTGCCCATAATTCCGAATTATCGGAAACACATGGCCTCACGACTGCACGGGAACTCCTGGGGAATGAAAATTACGTGTTGTGGTTCCGAATTTCCTATATCCGAGTTACGGAAAACCTGTAAGCACCACGAAAACCCTCAATTTTCATAATGATCCAAATGCCCCATAATTTCGAAGTGTGGAAAACACGGAATCACCACAAACATACTGTTCTGTGGTGATTTCAACTTTCCCCAAATTCAAAAATATGCGAAAGCCCCGATTCACAATAAAAAAGGGTTGCGTTTTGTGGTGATTCTAAATTTTCCACACATTCCCAATTGAGGTGATCACCACGACAAACAATCTTTTTTATAAGGTGGTTCCAGGCTTCCCATCATTCTGAATAGTGGGAAACCCAGAATCTTTACAAAAGAACGTGTTCCGTGGTGATTCCAGGTAACCTAAAAGTCAAAACTATGGGACACCTGGAGTCACAACAAGACAAAGAACGTGTTAAAGTGGTCACCCCAGGTTTACCATAATTCCGAATCATGGGAAACCCAAAATCTTCACGACAACAAATATGTTCATTCCGGGTTTCCCATCATTCCGCGCTATGAAAAACCTGGAATCACTACAAGAAAATGTTTTTGTGGAGATTCCAACCTTCCCACATTCTGAATTGTGCGAAACACGGAACCACCACAAAATAAAGTGTTTTCGTGGTGACTCCAGGAATCCCATAATTCCGAATTTTGTCAATCCCAGACTCACCATGAAAATTAGCGTTTTCGTCGTCGTTCCAAGTTCCCCAGAATTCCAAATTATGGGCAGCCCAGAATCAAAGTTCAAACTATGTTTTTATAAAGAGTCCAGGGTGCCCAGACTTCCAAATTATGGTAAACTCGGAATCGCCACCCCAAAACTGACGCTCTTGTGGTGATTCCAATTTTGCCATAATTCCAAGGTGTGGGAGCTCCGGAGTCACCACCACAAAGAATGCAATTGCAGTGAAATCAAATGTCCCATAATTCCGAAATATGGAAAACCAGAATTACCACAAAATGATTGTTTTTGTCGTGGTTCCAAATGTTCTACACTTCCGAAGTACGGGAAACCTGGAATGATCACATAAAAGAATGCGTTTTTGCAATGATTGCAAATTGCCCATCATTCAGAATTATGGAAACCCCGGATCACCACAAATAATAACTGTTTTGGTGGTGATTCCAAGCTGTCCATCATTCAGAGTTATGGGAAAGCCAGAAACACCACCAAATGATGATGTTTTGTGGTGATTCCAAGTTCAGAAGACTTCCCAATAGTGAGACACCCGGAATCACTGCGAACAAACAACCTTTTTGTGATTTTAAAATTCCCATAATTCCGAAGTGTAGGCAACCCGCAATCACCACAAAACATTGTATTTAACAGAGATTCCAAATTTCCCATACAGCCGGAATATGGAAAACCCCGAATCACAACAACAAACATTGTTTGTATAATTCGGAATTATGGGAAACCCAGAATCCCCCAAAAAAGACAGTTTTGTTTGTTTTGATCCCGGGCTTTGCACAATCTGGAATTATGGGCAACCTGTAATCACCACCAAAAACATATATATATATATATATATGTGGGTAGTGATTCCGGGTTCCCCATGACTCGGAATTATGGGGAACCTGGAGTCACGCCGAAAACACACCCGTTTGAGTGATGATTCGGGGCTTCCCATAATTCGAGATTCTGCAAAACCTGGAATCAACACAAAAATACAAATCTTTTTGTTGTGATTCCATGCTTCCGACACTTCGGAATTATGGGAAACCTGGAATCTCCACACGAAAACATTATTTGTTGTTGTGATTCCAGGTTTCCCAGAATTCGGAATGCGAATTTCGAGAAACGTAGCGACCACGCCGCGGGCCCCCGGTGTCCCATCATTCGCATGTTCCGAACTGTTGAATTGTGGGAAACCCATACCTGGACGGCAGCCCCACTTGGAGGTTTCGCCACGTTGCCGCCCGTGGCGGCCTCGATGTCGCTCACTCTGGGGATCCGCCCAGGTTTCGCCGCGTCGCCGTCCGTTGCCCACCACCTCCGCCCACTGCAGCCCGATGCCGCTGGAGGGGCCCGCTGCCGCCAAGGCTTCGCCGCGCTGCCGTCTGCGGCCGCCTCGCTGCCGCTTGCGGGGTGCGCCGAAGATTCGCCGCGCGGACGCCCGTGGCAGCCCGATGCCGCCGCGTGGCCGGCCGCGCGGAGGGCCCGCCGAGGTCTCGCGGCGACGCCGCCCGTGGCAACCGCGTGGCCGCCCGAGGAGTCGCCCCGCTGCCGCTTCCGGGGGGGGGGGCTCCGCCGAGGAGTCGCCGCGCTGCCGCCCCGTTGCCGCCTCGCCGCCACGCTGCCACATGGCTTGCACCCCAGCCCGCACCACAGAGCTTCCAGCCAGTGCAGCTTGCACCGCGTCGGCAGCACCAAATAGCCTGCGCCACATGGCTTGCACCACATAGCCCACACTCAACATAGCGTGCACCACATGGCTTCCACCACATAGCCTGCTCCAGAAGCTTGCACCATGGAGCGTTCCACATTGTGATCACTCACTGCTTGGGCTCCACACTGGCAACCATGTCTCTGAGTCGAAAAATCCCAAGTCTGTCAAGTGGAGAGGACATCGAACACGGAACAAGGTCGAAGAGGCGGGTCTGTTTCCCGATGCCGCAACAAATTTCAAAAAGGATTGACGCAGAAAGGAAGGAATGTGGGAAACCCACTGAAGCAAATCCCAGGCTCCAGCGCTTCGGAAAATAGTGTCCTTGCGCCTGTCGCGCCGATCTCGCCAAACTGACCCATCAGGTCGGCGGGTGGGAAAGAAGAATGGAACCCCTGCGGCAGAAGACCCTGAACAGCGTAACTTACACAGTTCACGATGGAGGGCCTCGATGGGCCACACATGCAGGGGGCCCGGGCTCCCTCACTGGGCGTTCGACGAAATATATGAACCATTACAGACAAGCTGCTCAGGGAGCCTGGAGCCTCGATCCTCGAACCCCTGCAGCCTCGACTCTCGGTTCTCGCTCCTCGACCTGGATCCTCGGTCCTCGCAACATCTGCCATTTGATCCTCTGGCCTCGATCCTCGACCCCCGCAGACCGAGCGGCGGGCGCGCGCCCTGCCCTCCTGCTGGCAGTTGGCGAGGAACTCCACCAGCCGCCTGGAGAACTTGGCCCGCTGCTCGTCGAGCTGGGCGGGGGGCGAGGGAGCGACGACCCCCACGTGCTACGACGGGGGGGGGGGCGGCCGAGGGTTAGAACAGCAAAATCGGCGGAGCCCACAGAAGCTCCAAGACGGGCCAAGAGTGCCACAAGAGGCCCCGAAGACAGTCCAAGACGCCTTGACGGCCTCCAGACGGCCCAAGAGGCCTGCAAAGCGCCCCAAGAGGCCTCCAGGGTTGGCGGCACCAGCCGTAAGGCCTTCGCAATCAGCGGTGATCTGGGTTACCGGGTGGAGGGCCGGGGCGGGGGAGGTGCAGCCCCACGTATGCCCGCGACCACCAGTACTGCGCACCCCCCTCGGACCTGCGCAGCCGACAAGGTCAGGCTATCCGGGGGGGAGGGGGGTGCGGGCCCGATAGCCCGTGCTATTGGCGAGCCCTAAACCAACTCTCTCTTACTCGGCCGAGCACTGCCCAAAACCTTCACGCAGGGCCCCGTGGCAACGATTGCCCCTGCTTCCTTCCGCCCGCGCTCTTGCCCTGGAAAGCTGGGCGGCGGGAGTGGGACGGGCATGGCAGACTGAAGCCTCCCCATCGAAACCTTGGGATGTCGGCCTGAAAGACGCACTTGCCAACCACACAGGGACAACGTGCTACGGAAGCGTCTCTCCGATTGTTTCACTGAGTTGTCGCTCTCTGATTCCCACCGAACCTGAACATCCGAGAAATCGTTACATGCAACGTTCCTGTGCAGAAGAACAGCGCCAACGTGACGAAACAACCATTTCACCAACGCGCCAGAACAATGATTCCACCAACCTGCCAAGACACTTACTACACAAACGCGCCAAGACACTTATCACGGCAGCTTTGTGTCGTGCCGCGTTCGGCGTTGAAATCCCACCAGCCCTTTGGGCGTGAGTGGTTTAGCGAGCTCTCTCTGTCCTCAACCCCCCTTCTTCCCCTTCGGGGAGGGGTTTACCCCTCCCCCTACCCCCTCCCCCTGGGCCGGGAGAGGGGGGGCCGCGGGTCGTCAGGGGGGTCAATTTCGACTCCTGGGAGGGCTAAAACCGACACCCCTCACGAGGATTCTGGCCCCGACGGGGGGGAGGAGAAAAAACCCTCTCCTCTTCTTGGAAGCGAAAATCATTGATTTTACTACGGTTTCGGCCCCATTTTGGCCTTCTGCGGGGGCAGCGCTCCTCTTCCTTCATAGCAAAATCATGGATGTTCCGAAGGTCTTGGGCTCATTTTGTCCTTCTCAGGGGGCAGCGCTCATTTGCGCTTCTGAGGAGGTCGCAAGAGGCCCCAAGCTGGCTCCAAGAGGCCCCCAGGAGGCTCCCAAGAGGCCTCCAAGAGGCCCCCAAGAGGCCCCCAAGAGGCCCCCAGAGGCCCCCAAGAGGCCCCCAAGAGGCCCCCAAGAGGCCCCAAGACGCCCCAAGAGGCCCCCAAGAGGCCCCCAAGAGCCCCCAAGAGGCCCCCAAGAGGCCCCAAGAGCCCCCAAGAGGCCCCCAAGAGGCCCCACGAGGAGCCCGAACGACTCACACCAGGACGAGGGGCCCGAACGACTCGCACCACGAAGAGCCCGAACGACTCACACCATAAGGAGGGGCCCGAACGACTCACACCAGTACGAGGCGCCCGAACGACTCACACCACGAGGAGCCCGAACGACTCACACCACGACGTGGGCCTCGAACGACTCACACCACGAGGAGCCCGAACGAGTCACACCAGGAGGAGGCGCAGCGCTCATACAAGCCCCCCAAGATGGCCCCCAGAGGTCCACCAGATGGCCCCAAGAGGTCCCCAGGTGGCCCACAAGAGGTCCCCAGGAGGCACCACGAGGCCTCCAAGAGGCCCCCAAGATACCCCCAAGAGGTCCCCAAGAGGCCCCAAGAGGCGCCGAAACGAACAACTCGCACGCGGACGAGGTGCCCAAACGCCTCACCTCACAAGGAGGATGTACAAGGAGGCGGGAGGAAGGAGGAACAGGGGAGATATGCGGGGCCAAGCGGACACACGCCTGAAAAACACCACTGTCGGCATGCTTCGCGAGAGTTGCTGCTGTGAGATGGGCTGGTGGGGATACGCGAAGCGTTAAGAATTTGACACTGCGGGGACCGTTCTAACTTGAACGATCGGCCGTTCCGAAACATGATATAGATTAACATCGACCAGCTCTTGGTCGAGCGCGGCGTTTCACGTGGAACACAGCGGCGGGGCCGCCGCCAGTCGACACGACGCGAACCTACCGTACACTAGCGCGCCAGGAAAAGGGTGACGACCGCATGCTGTGTTTGGCCACGCCTGGTCATCTTCCGCCTGGGAACCCTTAAGATGACGGCCTGAAGGAACAACTGCCCAGAAAAGAGGGAGCACCTGATCTGGACGCTTCTCTCGAGATCACCCCGGAGGCCTTTCAGAATGTGCCCGCTGGCCTTCCAGCGAGACGTGCACGCAAGACCTGCAGAACAGGGGGGGGGAACGAGGGGGGAGGGTACACCGAGCGTCCAAGAGAAAGGGGGGGGAAGAGAGGGGAAAGAGTGGGGTAAAAAGAGAGGGGGGGGCAAGACCTACAAAAAAGGGGGGAGAGAGGGGGAACAAAAAGAGGGGAAGAGACAGGGAGACTGTCAAGCCGTAGTCCAGGTCCACGTCCAAGTGCACCGCACGTCGGACGAAGCGTCCCGCTGATCTCGCACGCAAAGGGGGGCGGGCTGGGCGCCGCGAGTACCACCGCCACCAGCCGCCCCAGGCCGAAGGAGGGAGATTGTGTGTTCCGTCGCGGCGCGGGAGAGGCGATCCGCTCGCGCGTCGAGCCGCCTGGGCTGCGGAATGGCGGATCTGTCCCGCGCGCAATGCGGCGGAGAGCCAGAGGAGGGCAGCCGCGGAGGGGGAGCAAGGGATTGGAGTTTGGTCGGGCACGTTCCCGTGCAGGCGGATCTCGGACGAAAGAAACCACGCAACGCAAACTATTCAAAACCTACTTAAACAAACATCGTCCCCAGACTATACTTTTTGCTGAACGAATGTTCCTCCTGTAGAGGGACAGGCCCGACTTCAGATTGGAGCCCCCTGGGCATCAGCATCAGCATCAGCATAAGCATCACCATCAGCATCAGCATCACCATCAGCATCATCGGCATCAGCATTCTCATCATCATCAACATCATCATCACACTCATCAACATCAGCATCAGCACAAGCATCAGCATCAGCATCAGCATCAGCAACAGCATCATCATCATCATCATCATCATCATCATCAGCATCATCAGCATCAGCATCATCATCATCATCATCAGCATCAGCATCAGCATCATCATCCACCTCCTCCCCCTCCTCCCCCTCCCCCCCCTCCTCCCCCTCCTCCCCCTCCCACGTTCTCCTCCGCCCTCCTCCTCCTCCTCCGCCTCCTCCTTTTTCTCCCTCCATCCCGTCCTTCCTTCCTCCCTCCCCTTCTCCTCAGGTGTTCCTTCTCCTCCTACTCCTCCTCATCCCCCTTCTCCCCCTCCTGTCTCCTCCTCCTCCTCCTCCTCCTCCTCCTCCTCCTCCTCCTCATCCTCCTCCTCTCATCTCCTCCTCCTGCTGCTGGTCCTGCTGTTCCTGCTGCTCCTGCTGCTCCTGCTGCTCCTGCTGTTCCTGCTGCTCCTGCTGATCCTGCTGATCCTGCTGTTCCTGCTGCTCCTGCTGCTCCTGCTGCTCCTGCTGTTAATGCTGCTCCTGCTCGTGATCGTGTTCCTGTTCCTGCTTCTGCTCCTGTTCCTGCTCCTCATGATCCTCCTGTCCCTTTTGTTTTTCCTTGTCCTCCTCCTCCTCCTCCTCCTCCTCCTCCTCCTCCTCTTCCTCCCCCCCCCTCCTCCTTTTCCTCGCCCTCCTCCTCCTCCTCTCCTCCTCTCTTCCTCTACCTCCTCCTCTTCCTCAACGTCTTCTCCTTCCTCCTCCTCCTCCTCCTCCTCCTCCTCCTCGTTTTCCTCCTCGTTTTCCTCCTCGTTTTCCTCCTCGTTGTCCTCCTCCTCCTCCTCCTCCTCCTCCTCACCGTTCGCCTCCTCCTCCTCGTCCTCCTCCCCTGCAGCGTCTGGCGTCTGGGAAATATGTGCCCCCCCTCCGCGTACTGGTTTTTGACAAACAAGATTCCTGGGAAACGGGCCCTCGCTTAGTTCTTTTTTCGAAATGCTGCTGTCGCTGAAGCGCTGGCTTCATTTCGGGCTACCGCTCGTTCCCAATCGCGTTACTGATGCAACACTGGTCTCATTTCCGCGCTTCCGCTCGTTCCGGATCGTACTCCCGCTGCAGCGCTGGCGTCATTATTTCGAGCGCCATTCCACGGCATGGTTTTCGGTCTGTCCGCATACGCCCAAACATCTAAAACATCCCCCCCGAAGGAACATTCGGAGGTGATTCTACATTCGGTGTCGATTCGTGGATGTTTTGGGCCGCAAAACTCTCCCACTTTGGGGCGTCGCCACGTCATGTCATGTCAGGCTACGCGTCCTCATTTCCTTTCCGCGCAGCCGCGCTTGGGTTTTTTCCCACATGCTTAGTGGGATTATTGACTTCTTCCCTGCCGCGTCGCACCCGTGTCTTGCTCACCTCCCTCCTCTCCTCTTCCTCTTCATTCCTCCCCTCACCCACGCGCAACACATGGACGCCCGGCGCTGACATGGGACACGCGTCTACATACAGCGACGGATGACACGCCATATACAAGACATACGTGTAGGATTCGCAGTGAAAAGCAAGCAACGCATATTCTCGACACCACAAGGGTTGCGCAAAGAATGGTCTCTGATCGCGGCCGCTATCCGTGACGGTCGTCAAAACCATAGCGGGCGTGGCAAGCGTGGCAGAGTCTCGACACCAAAGGGGGTGCGCAAGGGCTGGTCTCTGAGCGCGGCCGCTATCCGTCACGTTCGTCCAGAGCACAGCAGGCGTGGAACCTTTTCGACACCATATGGGGTGCGCAGGGGGTGGTTTCCGAGCGCGGCCGCTGTCCACGCTGGTCGTGCAGGTCGTCGCAAGCGTGGCACTTTCTCGACACCAAACGCCGTGCGCAAGGGGTGGTCTTTGAGCGCGGCCGCATGACCGCCGGTCGTGCAGGGCATACCAGGGGTGGCATTTTCTCAGCACCATAGGGGGTGCGAAGGGGGTGGTCTGTGAGCGCGGCCGCTACGCACGCCGGTCGCGCAGAGCAGAGCAGGCGTGGCACTTTCTCGACGCCATGGGGGCGCTCAGTGTGTGGTCTCTGAGCGCGGCCGCTACGCACGCCGGTCGTGCAGGCCACTTTCTCGGCACCATAGGGGGTGCGCAAGGGGTGGTCTGTGAGCGCAGCGGCTATGCACACTGGTCGTCCCTTGCATAGCAGGCGTGGCAATTTCTCGACACCATGGGGGGTGCGCACGGGGTGGTAACTATGTGAGCGCGGCCGCTACGCACGCCGGTCGTGCAAAGCATAGCAGGCATGGCAGTTTCTCGACACCTTGGGGGTGCGCAAGGGGTGGTTTCTGAGCGCGGCCGCTACGCGCGCTGGTCGTCCCTTGCGAAGTAGGCGTGGCATATTCTCGACACCATGGGGGGTGCGCAAGCGGTGGTCTCTGATCGCGGCCGCTACGCACGCCAGTCGTGCAGGGCATATCAAACGTGGCACTTTCCCGACACCGCAGGGGGTGCGCAGGGGGTGGTCTCTGAGCGCGGCCGCTATGCACGCCGGTTGCGCAGACCACATCAGGCGCAGCACATTCTCGACACCAAAACGGATGCGCAGGGGGTGCGTCGTCACAATGCCCAGCGCACGTGTGGTATTTTTCGAGGCCACAGGGGCACGCAAGCGGGGGGGGCGCTATCATCATCATCATCATCATCATCATCATCATCATCATCATCATCATCATCATCATCATCATCATCATCATCATTTTCATCATCATCATCATCATCATCATCATCATCAACAAGAGCTGCAACCATCCTGGCTCAAGCAGGCTCAGACTGCTCGATACGTGAACCCGGGCGACCGCCGGTGACCGTCAAAGGTACGGTCCCCGCCATGGCGCACTTGGCGCCCAAATGCGCCATGTTCGCGCTGCCACCGCCGTGCGAACAACTCAAGAAATCAATGCTAGAGATGGGCGCCAAGGAGAACCTGGATGGTTTGCGCGAGTATGTGGTGCCTTGGTACAATGCGCATTTCATGCTTACCACCGACAACTGATGAACAGGTTGCCTGAGACGCTACTCACCAAATGCGAAGGATTTGCCGCGTAAACGAGGCGCTGACGATGCAAGGAGACCGTGATTGGTGATGTACATGCTGGACCCTTCTTCGGTATCGGCGTCACCAGCGGTATCGGCGGGGCAACGGCCACAAGCATCATCCGCGCATGTTTCACTTCAGCCATCTTCACTCCAGACATCTTATAAATATGTGGGGTTCCTCGGTAGCATAATGTTTCAAAATGCTGCTCTCGCTGAAGCGCTGGCCTAATTTTCGGGCTACCGCTCGTTCCGAATCGTGTTCCCGCTGCAGCGCTGGCCTCATTTCCGCGCTTCCGCTCGTTCCGAATTGTGCTCCCGCTGCAGCGCTGGCGTCATTATTTCCAGTGCCATGCCACGGCATGGTTTCCGGTCCTTCCAAAGAGGCCACAAAATCTAGAAACTTGTCTCCCGAAGAAACCATCGGAAGTGATTCCACATTCGGCGTCGATTCGTTGATTATCTGGGCCGCAGAAGTCCCCCCCACTTTGGGGCGTCGCCACGCCATGCTGTCATGCTACGCGTTGATCTTCGATACTTCGACATCCGATTGTGCAAATAGAGAGGAGTTCTACGCAACGGTAAGGGATGGGAGAGAGGGGTAGGACGTCAGATATGACGCGAGCGCTCCTAGCTTGCCCCTCCCCCCTCCCCCCTTCCCCCCCTCCCCATCCTCCTCCCCCTCCCCCATCCCCCTCCCCCTCCACCTCCCGTCCCTCCTCCTTCTCCTCCTCCTCCTCCTCCTCCTCCTCCTCTTCCTGCTCCCCTCCTACCCTGCACCCACGTCCTCGCCCTAGTCGTTGTCCACCCTCCTCCGCCTCAGGGAGCATGGGCCAGGGGCGGCGGAGGAGGCAGGGACGAACAGCGGGGAGCCCAAGGCGCCGGGGGCTGCGTGGCCAACCCGGGAGCCGGCGAGGCGCGCGGGGAGGGCGCCTGGTGCCGGATGGTGCGGGCCGAGTTCTCCAAGAGCAGCTCGAGGGGGCAGAGGGGGGATCGGCACAGCAACACCGCCCTCGTGCTCCTCCTCCACTTACTCCTCCTCCTCCTCCGCTACCCTCCTCCTCCGTTCTGCATCCCTCCTCCTCCTCCTCGTCCCTCGTCCTCAACCTCCTCTTCCTCCTCCTCCTCCTGCCTCCTGCCTCATCTTCCTTCCTCGTCCTCCCTTGTTCCCAACTTCATCCTCCCTCCTCCTCGTCCACGCTCTTCCTCCTCCCCCTTCTCCTCCTCCTCCTACTCCTCCTCCTCCTCCTCCTCCACCCTCGTCCTCATCCTCCTCATTGTCCTCCGCCCTCGTCGTCATGTTCCTCATTCATGGACCTAATTCTCCTACTCATCAGGCGACGAGGAGGAGGAGGAGGAGGAGGAGGAGGAGGAGGAGGAGGAGGAGGCGGAGGAGCAGGAGGCGGAGGCGGAGGAGGAGGCGGAGGAGGGGGAAGAGGATGAGGAGGAGGAGGAGGAGGAGGAGGAGGCCGGGCGAAGAGTCGACGGGGGCGGAGCGCCCCTCCGGGCGCAGCCCGCGGCGCCCTGACATCTGCAACCGCGCATCACAGCTATGAGCGCACTCGGCCCACGGAGGCCTTCGGGTAGGAGGTCGGCTGCAGGATTGATGCACCCCAGAATCCCACCAGCGCTTTAGTTTGGGGCGTGAGTGGTTTGACGGATGTTGTCCTGCCGGGGGGCCAATCCTTCCCCTGCTCGGGGGAGGAGCTTATCACTGCTCCTTGTTGGTATACACCCCCTCCCCCACCCGAATGTGGACCAACCCGAGACACGTCCCGACTCCCACCACACCACCCCTGTCGGAAAACCATCCAGAATGCATTTTGCCTTAACATCTGGCGCATGTGCGGGCGCCCTGCGATCCCTTTGCATTGGTTGTTGACAAAGACTGCGGGGTTCCCGTCATACTCCTCGCTGCGCGCATGCCAACCATTCCTGTCAAACAGGCAAAATAGAATGCACACTCTGCCTCCAAATCTGGAGCATGCGCGGGCGCTCCGCGACCACTTGGCATTTGTTGCAATTGGTAAGAATGGCGGGGGTGCCGTCGTATTCCTCGCTGCGCACAGGCCAACCAGCCCTGTCAGAAAACAACACAGAATTCAGATTGCCTCCACAACTGGCGCATGCGCGGGCGCCCTGCGACCACCTTGCATGGGTTTTTGACGAAGACGGCGGGGGTGCTGGCAGATTGCTTGAAACGTGTAGCACGTGCCCCACCTGGCGTTCCTGGCTCGCTTGCGCCTCCAAGATGCCTGGTGCACCTGGAGACCGAGGTGCACCTGGCATGCGTGGCGCTCCTAAGCAATATGCTGAGACTCCCTCGGGTGTTACTGATGTGTTGGGAGGACGGGTGGGAGTGAGCGAGACGGCTTGCGGGCGAAGGGGGGCCTCGATCCTTCACCCTACCTGCCTGGGGCCTGGGAGGGGTAGGGATGGAGGGGTTAGAACGTCCAAGATGACCCAAGAGGCTCCAAGAGGGCCTCAGAGAGCCCACGATTGCCCCCTAAGATGGCCCAAGATACCTCAAGATGGCACACGATCGCCTCCGACACGCATCCAAGAGGCCTGAAGACGGCCCCAAAACGGTTTGAAGTGCCCTCCGAGCCCTCCGAAGATCCCCCCAAAAGGTCCAAATCGCTCAAACACCTCAAGAAAAACAAATTTTGTGCCTTCTCGCCGTTCCGCTTCCGATGGGCTCTCGAGGCCTCAAGATGGCCTTAAGACGGCGCAAGAGAGCCCCAGAGGGGTCCAAGAAGGCTCCAAGAGGGCCCCCAAAGGGTACAAAAATCGCCCAAGAGCGCTCCCAGAGCGCCCCACGAGGGCCTCAGAACACCTTTTTCGAGCCTCCGAAGGGGGGCCCGAAATTTTCACCACCACCACCACCACCAACTGCCCTTTTTGAGCCATGGGGCTCCAGAGGCTTCCCAAACCCCCTTTCGGAGCCCCAAGAGGGTCCCAAGACCTCCACAATGAGCCCCTAGAGGGCGCTCCACAAAGGGCACTCAGAGACTCAGAGAGCCCCTGAGCTCAGGATAGCCTCCGACAGCCTCTACCCGAACATGGCTCGAGATAGCGTCCGAGAGGCCTCAAGAAACCCTCCGAATCGTGTCTGGGTGAGCTGGTGGAGATACGCGAAGTAGCGAAGCGTCAAGAATTCTGTTTCTTCCTCGAATCCGCGAACGGATAGCTATAAGATTCGTAGTTCCACGAACATCAGAGTGAGAGGGCCGAGCGGTCATTCACTGTCCCTGGGCGCGTAACTGAAATGGGATTCCGCGATGCGGATTATTGCTGTTGTTTGTATGTATGTATGTATGTTTGTTTGTTTGTGCTTTTGGTTGTTTATGTGTTTGCTTGTTTGTTGGTTCGCTTGTTTGTGTGTTTACTGTTGAGCGTTCACTGCTGAAGAATAAGTATTGTTGATCCCCCCTCCCGGTGATACATGCGTTTTTGAATTGAAGTGCCCTTTTCGGGGCTCGCACCCTGTTTTTACAAAGGAAAGAAACACTGATTCCTCAAACTCCGTCGTTGGCCCCCGAGCTACAACAACAACAACAACAACAACAACAACAACAACAACAACAACAACGGCTCCCGCCTGATACTTCTCACGATGTATTATCACATCGCGCTCTCGCGCGGGAGATCCTCACAATGTTTTCAAGAATCGCGCTCTCGCGTGGGACTTCCTCACGATCTATTCATACGCCGCGCCCTCGACATTCAGGGGTCACGCTCTCGATGTGGATTTCCTGACGATTGATTTGAGAATCGAGCTGTCGCTGGAGACTTCCTCGCGATTCATGCAGGACGCACGCTTCAGCAACTCGCCTGCTCGACCTGGCCGCCTGGGCCCTCCTTCCTGACCCGCCAGGTAGGGTCTATTCGCCCGATCTGCCCTTATGGTTCTGCCACGTGTTTTCTGCTCCAAGCCCCCTCCCCTAATCTCTTTCGTGTTTCGTCCTCCTCCCTCCCCCTTGTCCCGTCCTTCCGTTCGTGCTCCCTTCCCCTGCCCCGCGGGCTGCACGAAATACGCGTTGCAGGTAAGAAGGATCCACCCAAGGGCACAGTCAAAAAAAACAGGGCGGGTATCGAGGGTTCGGGATATACGTGTTGAGTGGCACGCGAACAGGTAGGAACGAACAATATCAAAATGACTGATGTTGTTGTCGTTCAACTCTCGCTGAATACTGTTGATCCCCCCTCCGGAGACCTGTGTTTTTTAATTGAAGTGCTTCCCCCGGGGCTCGCACCCTGTTTTGTTTTCCATCGGGGAAAAATCACTGGGCTCACACTGGGCCCCTGGCCCCCGGTTTATAACAACAGCGGTTCCCGCCTGATACTTCCTCACTATTTATTCCTAAATCACGCTGTCGCGCGGGACATCCTCACAATTCGTGTACTTGGGAAACGCGCTATTGCTCGAGATCTCCTCGCGATTCATGCAAAACACACGCTTCAGCAACCCGCCTGCTCGATCTCGTCGCCCGGGCTCGCCTTCCCGACCTGCCCGCTATGGGTCTGCCCACCCGATTTGCCCGTCTGGTTATACCACGTGTTTTCTGTTCCTTGCCCCCTAACTGCTCAATTCTCTGTTGTGTTCAATGCTTGTTCCCTCCCCCTTCCACCCGTCCCCCATTACGGGCTGCACTCAATGCGGGTGGCAAATAAGGAGATCTACCCCCAAGGGGGTACGATCGAAGACGACGAGGGCGGGTACCGACGGTTCGGGATATACGTATCGATTGGCACATGAGCAGATAGGAGCGAACAGTCTTAAAATTATCTGCGTGGTTGTTGTTGTTGTTGTTGTTGTTGTTGAAGTTGTTGTCGTTGATCATCAACAATCATTATTGTTGGACCCTTAAAGCGCCCTGTCGCTCTCGCCGCGGCACCGACTACATTGAAAATGGGGCTCACGCTCGAGCGGTTTGGGGGGGCGCCAAAACTGGCCCCCAAACAACAACAACGCTCCCGCTCGAGACCTCCTCCTTTTTTTACTCAGAGCTGGTGCTCTTGCTCGCCACCGAAAACCGCCGCCCCAACAAAACCAACGCTCCCGCTCGAGACTTTTTCCCGTTTTACCTTGGACTGGCGCGGCACTATTTCTCTCATCGGCGCCGCCCCCAGCAAAAACAACGTTCCCGCTCGAGACATCCTCCTGTTTACTCAGAGCCGGTGCTTTTGCTCGCCGCCGAAATCCGCCGCCCCAACAAAACCAGCGCTCCCGTCCGAGACTTTTTCCCGTTTTACGCTGGACTGGCGCCCAACTCTCTTTTGAATTGGCGCCGCCCCCAGCAAGAACAACGCTCCCGCTCGAGGCTTCCTCCCTTTTTCCTGAAGACGGTGCTGTCCCTCGCCGCCGAAAGCCCCCGTCCCGACAAAACCGCGGCTCCCGCTCGAGACTTCTTCCCTTCTTGCTGAAGACTGGTGTTCCTCCTCGCCGCCGACAAACGCCTTCTCAACAGAACCAGCGCTCCCGCTCGAGAATTCGTTTTGTTGCACGCTTCGCTAGCGCCCTACTCTCTTCTGCATTGGCGCCGCTCCCACCAACAACAGCACCCCTCCTCGAGACTTCCTCCCTTATTAATCAAGGCCAGATCCTTCCCTCGCCGCCGACAGCCCCCCTCCCCACCAAGCCAATCCTGCCGCTCGATACTTCCTTGTGCTCTACCCATGGCTGGGGCTCCACTGGCGGTCTCGCATCGGCGCGACAAGGCGCGGGCATGTGTTTTCGAGGCGGGATCTGTTGAAATTCTTCGGAGGAAGTGTTTGCAAGACCTACTGCGGGAGATCTGGGAATGGGAATAGCGGACCCCCGCGATAGAACAATAACCCCCCATGATGCGAATGGTTAGCATGATGGTCGCATGCTGCGTGTGGAAGCATCGCGCATGAATGTAACATGGTTGTTGTTGTTGTTGTTGGTGTTGGTGTTGTTGTTGTTGCTGTTGTTGTGTGGCGTCGTCCCCCCCGCGACCCGGCCCGCGACCCACCCGCAACCCACCCCGCGACCCACCCGCGACCCGCCCGCGACACACCCGCGACCCGCCCGCGACCCGCCCGCGACCCACCCCGCGACCCACCCGCGACCCACCCCGCGACCCACCCGCGACCCACCCCGCGACCCACGCGCCACCCGGCCCGCGACCCACCCGCGACCTACCCACGACCCATCCCGCGAGCCACCCACACTGCTGTAACGAAAAATTAACACCTACGGCGAGCTCACTGTGTAACGTTTGTGAAACTTAGGCGGCGGCGGCGGGCTTCTTCAGAGACACGCAGACTGCCGACGTCCCCCCGCCGCCCCCTCACTCTTATCGGCGACCGTGGGGTGCTACGTAAACGTTCAGGTTTCGTTGATTCCACGAACCAATCACTTCCGATGTTAATCAATTATATGGTCGATTCTGTGGTCGAAGGCAACAAACTGGGACATCGAGACGCGCCATCGAGACGCGCCCGCGGAGTCGACCTGGAATCGGCAGCGAGGGCGAGCGATACCCCCTCGCAGGGCGCCTCGCTGGAACAAAGCACCCAGCAAATGGATCATCCGAGTGTTCTCCGAAGACAGTCTCCCAAAGCAAGAAGTTCGGTTTTTCCTTGAACCAGCCACAATATAAACGAACCTGCTCACGGCAAAATTCTGTTCTGGGCTGCGACTATGGCAGTTACATGTTTTCGTGATTTTGGGAATGCGCGAGCCCCACAGGATGCCCTCGGCCTTTTCTCCAAAGTTCGAAACGAAGGACGGAGGGAGGGGGCGCAAGGCGCCCTGCGAATCGCGGCGACCCGAAGGTAAAACAGAGGAGGATGGAGGGTGGTGGCCTTTGGACGTCGTGGGCCATTATGTGTTCCTGCTTCTGGTGGCCTCTGACAGACGAAGGGGGAAATGGAAAGGGCGGCCACGGCACCGTCCGTGCCGAGACGGGCACGCGAGGCAGTCGATCCAGCACGCCGCGCGCACCACTCCTTCTTGCCCGGCGGGTGCTCGCGCGGCATCCCGGCGGCTCACGGTGCCCGCAGCCTGGGAGTGGACGTGAGCAGCACCAAGGCAAGAGGCGCGCGCGCACACGCATGGCGCCACGCACCTACCCTGAGCTCTGACGTCGCGACAGACACGCAGCATCGTGGAAGGTCACCACTGGGGCCCTCGGCCTCAGTTTTCTGCGGGCTCCCTCGAGCCACTTGGATATGCGAAAGCCCCGGGGGCCTGGACCCACGGAAAAGGCCGGGCGCGAAAGCGGCGCCGGAATCTCAGCGTGAGATCTCGACGGTCTCGTCCATACCCGAGGGTTGACGGCGTGGACAGAACACACGCCCAGAACTCTCGCCCCCACTCCCTCCCATGTTCATTATAACGTGGGGTGGGGCATTCATCGCGGGGTGAAGAAAAGCGTGCGTTTGTCGCGCACCGTCTTGGCCGGCGGTGGCAGCTTGGGGGGCCCTGTTTGGCGCCTGGCTCAAGACCAATAACACATGATGTCCAACACCGA
The DNA here is from genome assembly GCA_963575745.1 of Prorocentrum cordatum. NCBI lineage: Eukaryota > Dinophyceae > Prorocentrales > Prorocentraceae > Prorocentrum > Prorocentrum cordatum. The sequence continues at coordinate 152,250 of CAUYUJ010016308.1, forward strand.
CAACGTCCGCGGCGACACCCACGGCAAGCCCTGTCCAAAATGAAGAGGAGCTGCTACCGGACATCCAGCGTGCTACCATCACGAACGCGAAACAGGGTACGAAAGGGTTTCCCTGGACACGGCGAGGCTCGGCCACGAGTAAACAGTTCTCCAGCAAAAAAAAACGGGGACCAGCCCGAAAATCACAGCCCTAAACGACTTGACTACACCCACCTCGATCGTCCCGATGTATGGCCACCACTTGAGTATCGTTTATCCGATCCCCGTCCCCAGCAGCGTGGCCTGGGCCCCACTGGCCGATTTACTCTCCTAGATGGGGATATAGGCCGTTCCCTTCGGGTCTCGAGGGGGTGTATCCCCAACTGGGGTGGTAATCTGGTGGGGGTCTCGAAGCGGATGGGGATGGGGATGGGGGCCGCTCCAACGATACTGGCCACTGCCACCCCCCCGAAGCCCGACACCCGCCTGCTCCGCCCGCGCCCCCGCTCCGCGAGGGCGGGCGGCGGCCGGGCGCGCGCGAGCGAGGGGGCGGCCATCCGGGGAATCGGGCACCGAGTGGAGGGGGGGGCGGGCGGCGGCGACGACGACGCCGCGGGGCGCAGGGCGCCGAAGGTGTCGTCGAAGGTTGACGATATCGTCGTCGTCGTCGTCGTCGTCGCCGTCGTCGTCGTCGTCGTCGTCGTCGTCGTTGCCGTAGGTCGTCGTAGGTCGTCGTCGTCGGCGGCGCCGTCGTCGTCGTATGTCGTCGTCGTCGTAGGTAGTCGTAGGTAGTCGTCGTCGTCGTAGGTAGTCGTCGTCGTCGTAGGTAGTCGTCGTCGTAGGTAGTCGTCGTCGTCGTCGTCGTCGTCGTCGTCGCACCGGCGCGCACAGCGGGGCAGGGCGAGAGGGGAGGCCCTCCCGGGACGGCCCTCGGGGGACGGGGGCCTCAGGGGCCTACTCAGAAGGGCCCAGTGGCTTCGAGGTCTTCTTCTGAGCAGGGACCGGCCGTCCTGGCATTCCTACAGGATGCCACGGCCCCCTGGGGAAATTTGCCCCTCCTGACTGCGCGGGTTGACTGCAGAAGTCTTCTTAGAAGCTGGAAGGGCCTGCAGAAGGACCGCTGTCATATATAGGAAGCCCTCCAACCTTCTCAGAGGGTCCGCCGCGGCCCGCCCCTCCCGCGCAACCCCATTTCTGTGCGCGCCGCTGGCTATCCGGGAAACGGCGGGACACCGGGTTCTCCAGCTCTCCAGGGGGGCGCTGCGACCAGGGTTCTGGGTGGCGCTATCGGCGTAGATCGTTCCTCTATCATGCGCCGAGGATCAAGAGGAGGCGCAGCAGCAGGGGCGGGGGAAGGATGAGAGTGTGGGGCAGTGTGGGAGCAGGAGCGAGCATCGAGCGCCGTCGGACCCGCGTCTTCTTCTGGCGCCCCATTCGGGCCCTCATCGGACCACTAGCTACTGGCTGGTCACAACTACTGGTCGTTTGGCTTTGCCTCGGGACCGGGGGTGAAGAGGGGGTGGTAGCGGGTGTCAATCGTCACGCCCGACTGTGTCCGAGGGTGGGCTGTGGGCTGTGCCAGCGGTGGTCATCGACTCTCGCTGGGATGGCCCCCCTCTGGGCAGTTTGGTGTGTTGCGCGTCGCTGTTCGATGTTGTTGTTCTAAACTGTTTCTTCGTTGCGCGGTTTGTGTGCCTGCAGTTGCCGGCGGCGTCCGTGGCGTCCGCCACGTGCTGATGCAGGCCCCGCGCCTGGCACCGAGGGCGACTCGGGCCACACGCGTCCTGCCCCCCAGCGGCGCCAGAGCGAGCCCCGCGCTCGCCTGGAGCCGCCCTCGGCCCCCCTGCACGGGGGCCACCGTTTCGGACAGCGGTCCGCCTGCCACGATCCTTCAGACCCCCCCTCCCCCCCCTTCCTTGGCTCGGGCCGGCCGTGCACCCTCGGTCATTCTGTGGCCGCGCGAGGGAACGAGGACGGAGACTGACAGACAGACCGCCCCGACGTATCGATCCCAGGTCCTCGCCCATGCCCTCCTCTCCCTCCTCCTCGCCTGTCAGAGGCAGGGCGCGGCAGGGCGGTCGCGCGCCTTGACCACTCCGACGATCGCGCGGTCCTGCACTCTGCCCCCTCCGCCGTGCCGCTGCCTTCCAGTCCTCCCGTCGTGGTGGCCGTCATGTTCGTCGCGATCGAGGTCGTCGACGACGTAGTCGCCGTGGTCGTCGCCTTCATTGCCTTAGACATAATCGTCGTCAGGCTCATAATCCTCTTCTTCCTCGTGCTCCTCCCCCGCCCCCTCCCCCTCCTGGCCTCCTTCGCCTCCCCCTCCCCCTGGCCCCTTCTCCCCATCCTCACCCTGCTCCTGACTTCATCGACCTCCTCATCCTCCTAGTCTCTTCCTCTTCCTCCTCCTCCTGCTCCTCCTCCTCCTCCTCATCCCACTCATCTGACTCTCCCTCACCTCCCTCCGACCTTCCCCATCGTCCTCCTCCTTTCCCCCCACCCAAACGGCCACACACACACACACCCACAAGGTGATTACCACTTCCTCTTCCTCACTCTGCCCTTTTCCTCCTGGCAACCTTCTCCTCTGGACTCCCCGCACCCTCCTGACTCTCGCCAATAAAAAAGCTTTCGTAATCGCCGCGGGGCCGCGCGGACCCCCATTGCAGCTCCAGGTGCCCCCTTGGCCAGGGCAGTTTTTGTCAACACCGTATGGCCCCCTTCAGAAGGAGGACGTGGCAGTCGTCGGTCGGCCGTCGTCTTCGTCGCCGTCCTCCCCCCACTTCTCTCACGTGCCTCGTCGAAATCGTGGTCATTCTGTTCTGCCGTCGTCGCCGTCGCTGCCATCGTCGGTCGTCGTTGGTCGTCGTCGTCGTCGTCGTCGTCCTCGTCATCGTCGTCGTCGTCGTCGTCGTCCTCGTCGTCGACCTCCTCCTCCTCCTCTTCCTCCTGCTCCTCCTCCTCCTCCTCCTCCTCTGCCGTACCATCGTTGTTGTCCCCGCCTCTTCCGCCACTTCTTGATATGACCCATGAAGCAAACTGAACCTGAGGACAACGGGTCCTGGAACCTTGGGGGGCCTTCCCCCAGACAAATCCTACATCACGAGCAGTTTTCTGACGGTCTCGGGGCCCCCGGAGCCAGAAGATGCGAAACACCTCAGGCCCTGCTTTTTCCATGCAGGACCCGCTCGCTCTGTGGCGGACTTCTCTTCCCCCGATCTGCCGCCCCCGCGCGGCGCTGGGGCTGCCCCGGGCCAGCCCGCGGCTTCCATTGGCACGCGCGCCCGCCCCGCCAGCGCAGGGGTGGGCCGACGCGCTCGATCTTCGGTGTGCGTCGGAGAATGGGGCCAGGCAAAGGGGTGGGGGTGAGGGGCCACTCCTGGGAGCTTCGTGGGAAGGCTGAAGACCATTCACACCGAATGGTGCCACAAGTATCCAAGCGCCGATGCTGAATTTAACTTCCGACGAGTTACAGGCTTAGGTGCGACACCGTCTCCTGGCCCGAAACATTCGCGCGGACGAGGGGGGGAGGTATGACATGGGAGATCTCGTGGCTCCGGCTATGACAACCAGCCCCGACTCCACTCCTCGCCGCCTCCAAAATCTGGGGCTCCTGCCGTAATCCTGCTACACTGGAGCAGCCTGAAAAATAAAGGCAGATTCCGGTCGAGGTCAGTCGGGAATCTCTGGAAGCTGGCGGGTCTGAGTGATGTGCCAAGGGCCGCGGACGTTTCGGAGAGCTCCAGCAATCTCCCAAACCGTCCCAACACGAGCTGCCATCCCGAGGCTGTTTGGTTCACCCAGGTTCTGGCACCCCGGACGCTTGCTCCTGAGCGGGCCGACACATCCAACACAACAAAAACACGATGCGAATTGGACCCCGCCTCCCCGCCGAGAGTCTAAGAGCGTGCCGCACTGGAAGCCGCAGGGGGGCCGGAATTACAGGAAGTCTCGGGGAGCCCTAGCGACGAAAACGAGAATGACGAAGACCCATGGAATTGGCAGTGTAAGCAGGAGCGGACGCCTATTCCCAGGGATCTGTTCCAAATTGGTGATGATGGTGGTGCAGCGAATTGCAACATATGCTTCCGCAGGCCCGAGAAAGGAACCCTATCCTTTTTGTCTCCCTCGCCCATTGTCCTTCGTCCTCCATCCCGCTTTTGCCCCCGCCGTCCCTTCTAACCCCCTGACTCCTGCCAGCTCGCTCATGAATCGTTTTCTTTTTGCTTTATCAAAATGCTAAAGCGTGGGGACGGCCAAGGAAATTTGAAGCAATAGAACATTTATCCGAAACCCGTTTCGGGGCCACTCCCTCCACGGCGAGGTCATGAAGAACCGCACCCCCCCCGCTCCCCGACGAGGAGAACGGGCACGAGACGGAGTCCTTTCCCTCCTTGTCCGCCTTCTCCTCCTCACCATTGTCCTCCTCATCGTCATCTTCCTCCTCCTCAGAACCAGCATGCCACTACCTCACATGTTCCTCGTCCCTCTCATCCCTCTCCTGCAGATCCGCCAGACTCGGCGAGAGCACCCTGACCAGACCTCCCGCGATGCATCCACGAAGTTCTGAGCCCGCCTCGCCTCACCACTGCTTGATGGCGGGAATCCTGGAAAGCCCTCAGGCGCCTCCTGCTCTCCCCAAACGTCCACTCCTCTGGTGGAGTGCGACGCCGGCGACGACGACGCCACCGTGCCCCGTGGCGCCACCCGCCCATATCCCCCCCCACCTCGCCCCCGGCGCGGCGGCGCTCTCCCAAAAGCCGTCGGAGGCCAGCAAGTCCTCCTGGTCCCGCTTCAAGTGGCGCTGGGGGGGCGGTGTGGGCGGCCGTCGCCGTCATGGTCGTCGTCGTCGTCGTCGCCGCTGTCGCCGCCGTCGTCGTCGCAATCGTCGCCGCCGAGGGGGGCGGAGAACGACGGCGGGGGGAGGGAGAGGGATCACCGTGTTCTTTCCATTCGTTCTCGTATGAATAACTCCTCCCCGTCGCACCCCGAGGCCAATCAGAAGTGTGGGCCGGGCGTTTCGCCGGAGACCCCCTTGCCGCTTATGAGCTTGAAGCTTAAGCACTGGCAATAGCTCGCTCCACAGATGGAGGGCGGGTCGCTACCAAACTGTCGCTCTTGCCTTAGGTTCGCGCACACTCGTCTTCAACATTGCAAGAATTCCACGGGTTGACGGCGGGTCGTTTTCCAAATGTGGCTCTCGCCTTCGCGCCGCGCGCACCCGTGCTAAAAAATGCTAGAACAAATCACGGATCGAGGGCGGGAGGCTTTCAAACAGTGGCTCTCACCTCAACGCCGCGCGCATCCGTCATCGGCGCATCCGTCAAAGATTCACGGATTGAGCGCGAGTCGTTTCCAAAGTGTGTCTCTAGCATTATAGCATTAGCGCCGCGCACGTTCGTTAAAACAAGTTGTAAGCGTTTTACGAATTGTGGTTCTCGCCTGAGCGCCGCGCACATTCGCTTCACACATTTGCACTAACTTGTCTGGTTGACATAGCTAACGCACAAGAACTGACGTTGTGGAACGACTCAGAACTGTCAAGGCGCAGACGTGCCGAAGTCCCAGGGATGGTGTTATCGCACGGCTCAGGATCGTCAAGACACATGAGTCAGGTTGACACGCCGCGCCGAAGTCCAGAAAATGATGTCGTGGCGCGCTTCAAGATGTCCACACGGCTGACCATCCCCAACGGGACACTTGTTTTAAAGGAACTCATACATCCTCGCGAGGGGTTTCTCCTCCTCCTCCTCCCCCTCCCCCTCCTCCTCCTCCTCCTCCTCCTCTCCTCCTCCCTCCTCTCCTCCTCCCCCCTCCTCCCCCTCCTCCTCCCCCTCCTGCTCCAACCTCTATCTCCATGCTCCTCCCCTCCTCCTCCCTCCTTCCCTTCCCCTTCTCCTCCTCCTCCTCCCCTCCTCCTCCTCCCTTCCTCCTCCTCACTCCTCCCTCCTCACTCCTCCACCCTCCCCCTCCCTCCTCCTCCTGCTCCTCCTCCTCCTCCTCCTCCTCCTCCTCCTCCTCCTCGGGGCAAAGTCCGCGTCGTTGCCTGGCGCCCCCCGCTGCCCCCCCCCGCCATTGCTGGGCAGCACAGGCGCCCCCCGCGCCGTTCTGCCAGCGTCGCCCTGGCGGCTCCACCCCGCTCGCGCACGCCGTCCGGCCCTTCCCTGGCAGGGCGGTGGGTGATCCCACCAGAGGGCCCCCAAAAACCAAGCCGCAACGTGCTGGCCCCGGTCGGCCACCCTGCGCCGCCCCCCCCCGACGACCCCGACGGCCCCTCTCGACGACCACTGGGAACCCCCCCGACGCCCACCGCCCTCTCCACCGCTGTACCTGCGCCGCCTGGTCGGCGTACCCGCCGTAGGGCTCGTAGTTTCGTCGCGAGTGGCCCTTCTCTCCTGCAGTGGCCCCGGGACCGGCCTCTCCCCCTCTTCCTTGCCTTCCTCCTCTTCCTCGTGCGGCCCCGCCCGGCCCTCCTTCCGCCTGCCCGCCAGCCCCGCCGGCTCTGGCCTCCCGCCTGCGCGTTCGTCGTCGTCTGTCTGCTTCTCACCTCCTCCTGCCCCTTTGTCGGGCAGCACAGCCTGCCCGAGACCAGCGTGGCGGCGCCTGCCGCTTGTGCGTCCCCGTGGCCCCTAGCGATACGCAGTTAAGCAGAGGGGGGGCGAAAAAATGTGGATCTCCGCCTCGCCAGGCATTGCAGTCGGCAGGCCAGCGTCAGCAGAATCTACCCGGACGTGCCCAAAGCGGACGGCGGCTGGACTTCGAGACGCGAGCACAGATCTTCCTCCCTCCTGGGACCCTCCCTTCGTCATCTTCCCATCCTCACCCGCATCTTCTCCACTCCTCCCTCCTACCCTGAGATCGTACATTGCCAAACACATACAACATCGTAAAAAATACTTCCGGAGCCCTCGACCCAATCTTTCTGCGTCGTTTTTCGAATCCGATCGATCTGTAAAGGTCCTGGGGCCCGAAAACATGCGAAATTTCCCCCCTCGAACAGAATTGAGTCGCCAGGATCTCAGGGTACTCTGTCCTTCCTCATCTCCCTCCCTCCCCTCTCCTTCCCCCGCCCCCTCCCTCCCCCAGGAGGACACCCGGACGGTGGCGAGGAGCGGCGGCTAAGGGCACCCGGCCCCAGATCCGGTACTTGACCTCGATGTGCCCCTGCGGCGGGCGGCGGGCGGGGCACCGGCGGAGTGCGGGTCCTCGGGAGGGAAGCCTCCTCCTCCTCCTCCTCCTCCTCCTCCTCCTCCTCATCCCTCTCCTCCTCCTCCTGCTCCTCCTCCTCCTGCTCCTCCTCCTCCTCCTCCTCCTGCTCCTCCTCCTCCTCCTCCTCCTTCTTCACTCCTTCCCCTCCTCCTCCTCATCCTCCTCCTCTTACTCCTTCTCCTCTCTCCTCCCCTCCTCCTCCTCCTCCTCCCTCCTCCTCCTCCTCCTCCTCCTCCTCCTCCTCCTCCTCCTCCTCCCTCCTCCTCCTCCTCCTCCTCCTCCTCCTCCTCCTCCCTCCTCCCCCTCCTTTTCCTCCTCCCCCTCCTTTTCCTCCTCCTCCTCCTCCCCCTCAACCCCCTCCTACCCCTCCCCCTGCCTTCTCCTCCTCCGGGCGCCGACTTCCGATCGGGGAGCCTGTTTTCCTGGGGGGAGCCCGCGACCGCTGGGGCGGCCGGGGCCCCGGCGAGCGCGCCGCGGGCGGCACCGCGCGGCGAGAGGGGCGGCGCCCAGGAGCGCCCATGGGCGCTCTGCTCGGCAGAGCGCTCGCCCGAAGGAAGGGATCGAACAGGGCAGGGAGTCGAGCAGGGGAACGAACAGGGAAGGAATCGAGCGGGCGAAGGTCTCCTCTCGGCGTCCGGGAGGAGCTCACCCGAAAGAAGGGATCGAACAGGGCAGGGAATCGAGCAGGGGATCGAACAGGGAAGGAATCGAGCGGGGTGGTTCGTCCTCCCTTGCCGTCCTTCGGCGAACAGGGGGGCGCCCAGAGGCTGCACCGAGGCGGAAAACCCACGACGACGGCGTTGTGTTGCCCATGTTCGGCCGCTTGGGGACCCTCACGGGACCCCATGACCGTCAAGGAACAACTCAAGATGAGAAAGTGGCGCTGGGAAGAGGAGTGTGAGGAATGAGGCACAAGAAAGGACTGATGGCCGAGCTAGGAGGAAGGATGGTGGGAGGAGGTGCAGAGAGGGATGGGAATGGGGAAGACGGACGAGTGAGGGAGGACGGAGAAGGGAGGAGGATGAACGGACCGAGAGGAGGGATGACAACATAATCAGAAAGAGGGCACGCTGATGAGAAGCAGGGAGGCGTAGAGGAGAGATCAACGTCAAGGAAAGGAGGGAGGAGCAGGGAGGAGGACACGACAAAGAAGTGGAGCAAGGGAACGTGAAGAGGCAGACGAGGGGAAGAATCAAGGCAAAAGAGAAGAGGAACGACAGGAGAAGGAGATGCCCCAGAGGCCCCATGGTCCCCGGAAGCTCCCGCAAAGGTCCCCTGAGACCCGACGAAGCTCCTCGAAACCTTAGCCTGGAAAGCTTTGAGAACTTGGATTCTCGGAAGCCTCGAGACATGCCAGAAAACTTTAGACATCGACGGACCTCCAAGTACGGCGACGGCGACGAGGCCGCGATGAGGCCTTTTTCTCATTCTCCGAGACCATCTTCAGCGACTCGCCGAGGCGCCAGTGCTCCTCCCACGCGGTCGCCGCCGGCACCGCCAGCATGCGGCGTCTTTCGAAGATCGAGCCTCAATGTTTGGAAGGTTATCCAGAAACACCGCCGGGGGATCGATCTTCGGGGACTTCGGCAGGCGGTGGATCTTGGCAGATGTCCCCCCAACCCCTATCCGCAAGCCTCCTCATGGGGCCGCAAGGCACCGTGTATCAGGCTTGCTGCTCCCTGCTCCAGTTCAAACTTCAACTCCACCATATTGTAATCCTACGTTCTGCTTCCTACTGCGAACTATGTAAATCCGCCCGAGGGGGCGGAGCCGAAAAGGGCCCTGGCAACCACCACCTGGAGGGGATCTGGAGGGTCCTGCGACAAGAGAACAGACTTGATCTTCGCGCCCCCGAAGCCATGATCCCTCGTGCGCTGCGCAATTGTTCGCACCTCCAAGGCAAGAATCCCTTGTACATTACACGATGTTCGCGTCCCCGAGGCCATACACCCTCGTACATTACGCTGTGGTCGCGCTCCCGAGACTATAATTCCAAGTAAAGTGTACAACGTTCGCGGTTCCGAGGCAATGCTTTCTCTCTCTCTCTCTCTCTCTTTCTCTCTATTTATCTCTGTATCTCTTGAACAATTACACAATATCTGCGTCCCCGAAGCCACGATCCCACATACATTGCGAGTTCTTCGCGTCCCCAATGCCATACACAACCGTAAAGTATGCAGTATTCGCGCTTTCGAGGCCACAATCCATCATACTAGGCCCCTAAGACGGTACAAGAGGGCACCGAGACGGCCAAAGAGTGCTCCAAGGCGCCCAACATGGTCCCAAAACGGCCCAAGAGGCTCCCAATGTGACCTCAAGAGCGCCCCAAGAGTACCCCAAACAGGGACTCAAGAGGCCAACATCTGCGATGGTCCTTGGATGTTTGGTGGATTTGGGCACGCTCATGTCTCCAGTGGCCACCGTTCAGAGTTCTGGCGCTGCTTCACGGCGGAGCCCAGGCCTCACACCTCAGCTCTTGCATGCCCCATCCTTCGAGAGAGTGGGCCGGCTGCCGGGGGGGAAGCCCTCACGGATAAGTCTGCAGATCTGCCGCCTGCCAAAATTCCCGAAGATCAATCCCCCAGGCGGTGGATATGGATAAATCTCCGCTTCGAACTTTTGCTTCTGATTTGGCCTCCAGAAGCATCTGGAGAGCTCCGGGTGCTCCTGGGCACCCTCTGGCTGGAGGCGGGGGGCAGAGGATGCCAGTGATGTGTGAGCCACTCTGGCCGCTCAGGGAAGAGGGGGAGGGGAGTGGCGTTCACAAAACCGCGTGCGCGTGTGTTTGTGGTTGTGCACATCCACTTCGGCACCGCCTGCTCCCCGGGCCCGGCCCGCTCCTGGCCGCCTGAGGCCCCGCCTTCCTGTGCCCCGTCCTCCTAATTAAAGCTGTGCGTAGCCCGCCTAGCTTTTAGCAGAAGAGGTTCGCTCTCGCCCCGCAGATCAAAACAAAATGTGCTTGTGGTTGTGTGCGTGTGTGTGCGTGCGTTCGGTACGCTTCACTTCTGTCCCTGCCGCGCTCTAAGCATCGGAATGGCTTCACACCTGGTGAGCACTGACTGCGCGAGAAGGACACATCGATATGGCGACAGTGCCGACGACGGTGCAGCGATGGCAAAGCTGCGCGTGCGAAGGCAGGCAAGGACGGAGGGAGCACGGAGGGAGGAGAGACTGGCGATGCTGGGCATGCGAAGCTAGCCAACGAGGGAGGAGGGAAAGGGGGGGCTGGCCTGTACCAAGCGGGCCCTGAAGCAAACGGGTCCTGGACCCCGCGCCTCCTTTCCCCGCCCTGGTTCTTTTTGCGCACAATCCCACGGCCGGCGGATGGCCCCCGGACGCCAAACCGAAGGCGAAGAACTGCACGACCCGCTTCCCGCGAGATCTTCGCGTCCGTGGCGAGAAGCAGGGCTGCACCGAAACGGTGTTTTTCGTTTTCGTTTTGCTTTCGTTTTCCCTCGTTTTGTCTTCAATCCGCCTTTACCGCGAACCGGGATCGAAACGAACACGGCCCACGAAATCGCCCAAACACCGCTCAGGTCCATCCTTGGCGAGAATTGCCAAGACCCCTGCAGAGTCGTGCTCTCTTCGCAGGGTCGACCCCCAGAGGTTGGCGGCGCGCACAAGGGGGTGGAGAGAGGAAAGGAGGCTGCTTCTTAGAAGGCGCTGGCCTTACATCTATAGAGAAGGCCCGCGCCTTCTGGGAAGCAGGGGTGCTTCTAAGAAGCCCTCCCCCCTCCCCCCACCCCCCTCTGCGCGTGGCTGAAGAGGTCTGGGGCGCGTCCCCGGGACCCGCTCTGCGTCCTGGCCGGCGCTCGACGGGCCCGGGGGGTCCAGCGTGGACTCCCAGAGGCAGGAGCCGTGTCGAAGACTCCGATTCGCGAGGTCGCCCCCACCGGAGGAACCTCGGGGGCAGGAGGACGAGTCAGGAAGCAACTACGGGGAGGTCTTCGTGGGGATGATCAGGGAGGATGAAGCCCCAATGGGGCGCTGTTGCGCCATATTGGGCCTCGCATTCACCGGGTTGAAGCCGGATTAGGCGGGATTACGTCGTATTGAGCAGGATGAAACGGGATTCAGCGAAATTGATCCGGATTTCGGACCAGGGCGAAATCAGAATTTGTTCTCCCAGGAGTTGCATCCGAGGATAAGGAGGCCCGCGCGCGTCAGCATGGGGGCCAGGAGAGGCCCCGCTGGAGCAGAGCGGAGACGAGGGGCCCACCCTGCAGTTTCGGTTCAAGAACAACGCACAGGTGAGCGGCACTGCAGCCTCCCCCGAGCAAAGTTGAGATAAATCGTTGTGGATGGTTGAAAGAAATACTGACAGAAATAAGCCATACGAGGAATTATAAGAGGATTGACGCGATGGAAACAGATGAAGCAGACAACTTTTAATAATAAGGAGAAGATGAAAAATACTACTACCAAGGAAGAAAGAAGACGAGAAGCCGACAGCGGCGCGGTGAAAAAAAACATCCCGCCCCAAGTGCCCCCGATGCTCTCTCGCAGGCGGGGCGGCGGCGCACCCTCCGCTGCCCGAGATGAGGCCCCCGGGAAGCATGCGGGCCCCCGACGCCCGCCCCGTGAGAGACCGGACAGCCGCGTCCATCATCGATCGATCCGGCGTTCGGGCCCCCTCGGGGCTACTACTGTCAGCCCGTAAAACAAGGACGCACGATAAGGATGCGCGGGCCTTGGAAGGCCATGTCGACACTTAGCGAGCGGGACGCGGCCAGCGGAAGTGGCCAAGGATGGACCCAGGAGGCAAGGGAGCAAGGGTCCCTTGGGAAGGTTGCCCATCTTACTGTGCGGGCTGGCTGTGCGGCTCTGCCGCTCCTGCTGCGCAGCCGGAGAAAAATGCTACTTCGGCCTGGCTGTGTTCAATTTGCGGGAGTTCGCCCCGCATCCAGGAGAACTGAATGGGGCCATGGAGCACATTAATAAACAAACACAATTTAAAATATCCCCCACATGTTCCAAGATGTTCTGGGCTTTTGTTTTCCCCCTCACTTCCCCTATGTTCCCGTACTCTCTGGGGAATCGACGATTAATTGTATCCGGTTTGTTTTTCCCCTGAAGAACGACGGGGGAGAGGGTGAGCCTTCGCCGCCGCCCCCCCCCCCCGCCTTGCTCGTCTGTATCCCTGCGGCGAGATGGACGCGGTGCTGCAGGCTGATCCAGCCGCCTTCCCCTCCCGCGGCCCCTCGGCGGGCGCCGGGCCGACCTCTCGCTCGCGACCGCGAGGGGGAGGAAAGACCCTTACCAGAGAGAGCCACCGACTTCGGCGACAAAACATATGCGGAGGAGGGGACGGAAACGATAACTATAGTCTGGCCAGGACGAGGGAAGAGCGAGGACGAGGATGGCCAGCAGCAGCACGAGGGAGGAAATCTGTCCTACGCGCTCTGCCCTTTTGTGGGCCTCTTGGGGCCCCGGACATCTGTGGACTGGCTGAGAAGGGGAAGGAGGGGGAGGAGGGTAGGAAGGAAGGGGGATTGAGGAGGGAGCACACAAAGGACGTACGCGCCCAACTATGTACATGAACACGGCCCCTTGACCCGCGAGACCTGCCGCGCGATACGAACATTCGCGCAGTGCGAACTCTCGAAACCAGCGTGGATTCATGTACATGTACGTCCTTCTTTCGCTCCTGATTGAGGAGGGAAAAGGGGGAGGCTGAGGGACAAAAGGTGGGTGTCAGCGGGGTGCAGCTTTCCGGCGCCCTGTGCAAGTCCGTAAGCACTATCGTCCTCGGCCCCTTCCCGAGAGGCCCTTCTTTGACGGCCGTGCAGCCCGACCACGGCCCCCGGATACTGGAAGCTCGGGAGACTGGGCGGCTTCCTCGAGGGCCCCCCCCTCGCTCGCCACACTGGGCGCACCACAAAGTTCACGCATTTGCAGAGCTCGAAATCTCAAAGATGTCGGTCCCTGCAGCTTGCAGGCCCTCCCCTTCTGAGATAAAACACGCTGTCGAAAACGGGTCAACGGAACCATGCTGATGGGGGATCTCCTTATCACTGGGGGGAGGAACGACTTGGAGACCGTATCCCGCAGACCTCCTCCCAGTCCCAGCGCTCTCCCCCAGAAAATTCAGGACGCTGCCCCCGCACATCCTCGAAGCCGCCCACGGCGGCATAGGACGGGAGGCGCGCGCGCCAGTGATCTCGCAGCACCTGTGAAGGCGCGCGGTAGGCCACCAGCACCGCCTTCAGTCGCAGTGGGTATTGACCTTTCCTGCGTGGGCTCTCTGGTTCCTGAGACCTGGGGCGTCTCTCCCATGGCAGGCCGCGTCGAGCCCCGCCCCCCTGGGGAAGCGCTCACCTGCCGAGGCCCCGCGCTGCGCGCCGAAGAAACTGTTCGCGCCTGGAACAGTCGCCGCCGAGGCCGGGGCGACTGGATGGCCGTTGACTGCCCACCCCGTCAGATAAATGGTGCCGGGAGGCCCCTGAAGAGAAGAGAGCAGCAGCGGCAACGAACGTGCGGGAAGCCAGGGAAGTGAAAAGGGGACAAAGGGACCATCAGCATGCGGTTCAAACCCCTCCGCGGCGCACTCGGTCAGCAACATCATGCCCGAAGCGATGGACTTCAAATCGACCGCGAGATCCGATGCCCCCGCCACCCCGATGAGAATGCGAAAGCAAGGGCCCGAGGAATCCGCTGGGCCTCGCATGCCGTCGCGACGCGGTTTACGCGAGCGTCGCGAACTTGGCGGGGAGGGACTGCCCCGGGCTCGGCGCCCTTCTTGGCGCGGAAATCTGCGACGCGGTTCCCGCGGATGCGTCCGCCGCAGTCTCCAGACTGACATGGCGCGCCCCTGGCGCCCCCGCCGGCCCCGGCCCGCCGCTTCCCACAAAAAGAAGCGCCGAGGGCTGTCGATTCCATGCCTGACGCCCACATTCGAAACACAAGCGCTGGAAATGTGCTGCTACTGCAAACAACAAGCGGGTTGTCTGGATCAGGCGCTGCTACCTCTGTCAGGGCATGGGGCGCGCACTCCCCCGCGCGTTCCCGCGGGCCGCGGCAATGGGGCCCCTCGCGTTGCCCGCTTGGGCCGCGGCCCACCCGCGCCGCGAAAGACCTCCTCGGGCGGCGCGCAGCGCGCCGCCGTCGACGAAGACGATTCCCCCACCAGGCCCCCCCCTGCCCAGCGTCTGAGACGAACGGGATTGGCCTCCAGCCTCGGACGCAGCCAGGGGGGGGAATCAGCGACGGAAGAGTTCGCCGTGCACCTCACGTGACCCTGACTCCCCCTGATGCCTCCGGCAGGAACGGGGGGCGCCCTTCGCGGCGAATCTGCTGCTAGCGCGGTCATTCGCAAAACGAATGATGCAAAGCCCCCCTCACCCCGACAAGTGGGCATCGATCGCGCTGACCCTTTACCGCGGGCGAAACAGCGAGCTCGAGGCCAGCGGGCCCCTCCCGCCGGCAACCGCGGAGAACTCTCACGGCGAAGGGCCCGCAACTCACGCCTTCGTTTATCCGGGGGGCCACGGACAGGGGGCCGGCGCAGCGACGCGCGCCAAGCGCCCTCGAGGCGCCGCAAGGGCATCTCGCCAGACGCGTCGAGGCCCATCTGGCGGGCAAGATCGCATCATACGACAAAATAATGGTTACTGAATCACAGAATGCTCCAGGTTCTGAGCCACGTTCTGACGCGCATCCCGCGCGGGCAGTACGAAGCGCCGCTCGCGCCGAGCCCGCGCGCTGTGCCGAAGGGCGGGGCCGGGCCAAGAGACGCGCGCCAGCGGGCCAGCAAGCCCCCGAAAGGCCGCGCCCAAGAAGGACCGAGATGGCCGCCAGGGCACAACGTTTCATGACCTCGACAGCGCGGATCACTAGGGGGTCGCGGAATGAACTGGGCGGCGAGGCCCGCGCACGCAAGCCGACGGATGCGCCGGCAAGCAGGCGACCTTCTGCACGCTAGGCCGAGACGGAAGCCATGCAGTTTATGGCCAGAAATTCCTCTCACGGCAGACCCCCAGAAACTCCGTCGCCGCAGGGAAACCCCTCATCACCGCGCCGACGCGCGCCCCAGCTCCACGGAGCTGAATCCCACCAGCCCTTTG